>CM033272.1:31230327-31276495 GCA_019343175.1 Oedothorax gibbosus
TTTAAAATCCATTAAACGTGATATTTTATGCGGAAACTGTTTTGTACAAAATTCTATGCCTTCCTTTTTTTCATAGTTATCCGGATCGAAAGAGGATGCGCTTTTTTCCCTTCCTTTTTTTACTACAATTAAATATAGAATATTTCGACATAAAAATGCTATCTGCACATATCCATAATATAATCTCTCTCCACAATTTTGGCGTGATGTGAACTATTTTATAATTATGAACATTTAAGTTACATGTTAATAAACAAGTAGGTTTGTAACAGAATCTGTCACTTAACCCGCTTCCACACAACAGTTGTGTTTAACAGGTAAAAAGGCGCCCGCAAATACAGCATTAATTCTATATTAAACATTTACATGCTAAATTTGGCTAGTTTCATTTATTTTATTTCGAAAATTTAATAATTATTACTTATCGTTTGCAAAAATTAATTTTTATTTCAAAGAATAAATATGTAATATTCCTCGCTTTTAAAATAGAATGAAAATATTTCATATCAACATACAAAGAATCTCGTAGTGAAATATATTTGACGTCATTTCAAAATGATCGATGTCGCAAAAATAAATTTATTCTAATTTATTGTCTAAAAGAATTAAAGTTTCTCGAGCGATTGTTGCGAATGGCAATGGTGATTTAATTCTAATAAAAATGGCTTCCTATGCTTTTTTAATGAGCATTCAATTTTGCAGTTTTTTAAATAATTGAAGTACTTCGTATTCTTTTCTGACATTTTCAATGTATTCTAATTTCGATGCGCTGAATTTTTTGAAGTATCACACTTGTCCGTAGCATTTGTAGTTTCGGCTATGAAAGTGGGTCACGGACGGACGGACAGACAGACAGACGGACTGAACGATTATAACACCTTCCACTTTTTACGTTATAAACGTAGTGTGGAAGCTAAAAAAGGCCAATGGGACGTGGAATGTAAAATTGAATAGCACAGGGTAAAGTTTAAGGAAGTGGTTTTAGGTGTTAACATTTGGGGTCAAATGTTTTTAACCCAAGCAAGAGCATACTCAAATAATTCTATAATTATAAGGACTTTTGTATTAACATTTTTTTAAAGGAGTTTTTTTTATGACGTTGGAATTTCACTGATGGGAATTATCTCTTGATACAGAGTTTGTACAAATTTCTATTATAATCATAGATATAATAGTCAAAGTATTAGAGTGGCAGATCACGTGACCTCCAATGGTAACGACGGGACGCGCATGGAGACCAGAATAAGAGGGCAATGGGGCCAGGGTTGCAACCAGTTTTAGGAGAAAAACACTACGAAAAAAAATGCCAAAAAAATTACAAAAAGAATAAACTACTAAAGAATATATACTAAAATTACAAAACAAGACCATAAAAATTTTAGCTGCATTTTGGAATCTTTTTAGTGACTTAAAAAAAAAAACGTGATACTGGGGGGGCTTTGCTAGTATTTTTATGGTATGTTTTTGTAATTTTAGAATTAAATGGTATTTTTTCGTAGTGTTTTTCTCCTAAAACTGGTGGCAACACTGGCCCCATCGCGCTCTTATTCTGGATTTTATTTTGTCAACGAACACCACAGCTTCTTGTCAAATAATTATATGATAATTGAATTTAGTAGCTAAAGAGTAGTTCTTATCTTAGCCATGATATAAACTGCCAAGTGGCAAATAAACTATACTTTTGGTCAGAAAATGTAAAGTGCGTGAGAAAATGTACAAAAAATCTATCTACTGTTCGCAGGGCCGCCGACAGGATTTATGGGCCCCTATGCAACTTAGTTCGGGCCCCTAACTCATTAGTAACTTTTCTAATTAATAATATTAAATATTTAATAAGTTAATTCATTATATTTATTATTAATTAACAATTATATTAAATGTAAAAATATTTATTCCCTAATTATTAAGTAATTTTATAACATTAATTATTATTAATCAACAATTATATTAAGTATAAAAATATGGATTCATTAAAATCAAATTATTTCATTATAATGACCTTAAACTTATGGCAAACTATTAATGAACACTTAAAACCCCTTATTTCTAATTAAAGTTAATAAATAATTATGAGTTAACAAAAAAATTTCACGTGTCTTGGGGAAATCTAAAGCCCCTTGTCAAACGTGAGTTCACCAATCATAGACCGCGTATACACGAATACGTCTGACACCCTTGACCTTGGAAAACCTTGGTATGGAGGTCTTTTTGGTGGATAGACGGTCCAGGACCGTGGTATCCAATTGCAGTCGGTAAACTGCAAAGGAAAAATAGACTACAGGGTCTTTTCGTGGCAGAAACGCATTTTTTTCGGTTTCTAAAACGAGGGTTAGTGTTGTTGGTTGGGGTAATTTCAAGACAGTAGCCCTTTTAGTTAAAAGACACTGTTTTTTTATGTGCAAATTTTATTAAAATAGTTTAAGTAAACTCAGATTTAACAATAGATATTTTTGGTCTAGCATAGAACCTTAATTATTTTAGATAGACTCCCCCCCCCCCCCTTCCCCCCAAAAAAAAAATACAATAATAATCAAATCCCCCTTTATATATTTCCAAATATATGGGCATTATCTCACAGACAAGAAATTTACAATGAGCATGCACTCGGTGCAATAAAAATACAGCAGAAACTTACCCGATCACCCCCCCCCCCACCGGAAACGGCAACTATCCCTCTTGACCTTGTGTTTTTTTTTACCCTTGACCCCCCCACCCACGCCTGGCCTTATTGCATTCCATTCCCAGCCCCAGCCTGAAAGTATCGCATTCCTAGTGGGGTTACTTTCAACTTTTCGACTCCCAAAAAGGTTTCAGTTAATGGGTAATTCTAATAAAAAAGTACAAAATTATACAATGTCCACTCAGTTAATTTTATTATTATTTTTAAATATAATTAAAATTTTGAGTTTGCTGAATTTTCTATTTATAGTTTTGAAATTATTATTCAATTTTTTGAAAATTAAACCATTTTTACATAATATTTAGAACTAATTGTTAGTGAAGAAATTTTAAAATTACTGAATATAATTGCTTCAATGGGAATATTTTTAATGATGTCACACTCTCCATGCTGCGCGATTTCATTGGTTGTTTGGTTTTTCTTTGACAAAGTGTTAAACAAGCCCATTTCTGTTAAAATTTTGAATTAATTTTCGTTTAAAATAGATTTAGATTGACCTTTTTGGGAAAAATACTGAAAACACTTTGACATACACAATGAAATTTTCAAAATATTTATAATAAAAGACAAATTCTGATGTAAAAAGCAAATAGTTACACATAATGCACAGATTTTAAACTTATCCTTTTCAAAAGACCCTGTTAATATTAACTATCAAATAAGCTTAACATCATATTATTTACTACATACAAAGTTATAACTGTAAACAAAAAGAGAGAATAATTAATTAGTAAAAGATAACAAATCATCACTTACATCTTATGTCGTGAGAACTTTCGAAATCAAGGTACTGAATTCAGTGTTGCAAAATTAGTAATTTTCGTTATTTAATTTAAATAACCAGAATTTATTTTAGATATTTAATATCATTAATTTATTATTTATTTTTGATAATTAGTTTTTTTTTATTTATATCAAAAAATATCTTTATTTGAACAAAAAGAGAGAGAGAGAGCGAGAAATGCAATTCAAACTTCTGGGGTTTGGGGGACAGTGTCTGCCGTCAGGGCCATTGGAAGTAGGAATACTCTCTTTTTATTGGTCCTGCTAGTCTTTTGCTACAAGGGATAAGAAGCAGGAGATCAAGATATAGATAGGAAACTTGGAGTAAGGGGTTTATCCCCCCCCCCCCCCTCCTCAGACAAACAGGAAATGAATAAAATAAAAACTCTCTTCTCGGTCTTCCTTGCTAAAAAAAATATTGTCTGCCCACAGGACAAAAAACGGCGAGTCCAGTTATTATTTCGAGTCATCTGAAAGTGACAAACTGGACATTTTTTTAATAAATAGTGCATTAAAAATAATTTTAATTGTAACTATTTTTGGAAACACTATAATTGGTGTATACCCTATTTCATAATCCTGTCAAAAATAGTATGTTTCGGAAAAACTAATTTATAATATTTCAGTTTTATTCTAATTTGTTTCGAATCCGCAAAATATCAGAACTAAAATTTTTATATTAACAGGACTTTGCATTAAAACTGCAAGTGTCCTGTCATTTGTTATTAGAAATATTTGTTTTGACACATTTAGTAAATGTAAAGAGGGCTTTCCCTAATAATAAATGTTAATATTGCTTTTAAAAAAGCAAAAGGTGTGGGGGATTAATGAATCCTGAAGGCTCTTGTGAAATTTATTACTAAAGAAGGAATAATTTCGCAGTTTAAAATTATCGAGTGAAAATAAGTCGTAATTTCTTTTTAAAAATAATTCTAAAAAGTTTTTAAAAATTGTAATAAAAATTACAATAAACACTAACATTTCCCATTTTCCGCTTTTTTTTTTCCTAATTTAATAAATTTTTGAGGTTTTAAAAGAATGGGGACCTTATGCCCCGTCATTAAATTTACCCGTTAGAAATATACCCTAAAGTGACAGTGTTTTCCTCCCGCTTGTTAAATAGTTTAATGAATTTTGCGTATCAAGTTTCTTAAAAAATAAATGATTGAAAGTCATAACATTGCAATAATTCTAACGAATTTTACAAATTAATTAAAAATGTGTGTAAAAAAATTTAATAATGAATGCAATTTTCGGTCTCTTTCGACTAGGGGCCCTAATCCTGGACATTACGGGCCCAATGTTAATTTTAAATAATAAATATTTTAGTGATTTGCAAATAAAAAATATTTTTCTTTAAAAAAAAAAAAATCAAAAAAAAGGACCCTCTGGCGCGGGCCTTTAACTTTTTACGGGCCCCTATGCAATGCATAGTTTTGCCCCCCCCCTGTCGGCGGCCCTGACTGTTCCGGAGTGGAAATGTTGAGGTTTAAAAAACTATAAATCAACTTATTTTAACACTTCGATAAGATGTCCAAATTATAGACCGATATTTCGAAATATTTTCAAGTCTTTGGAGTGTTTAATCGTTACCGAAATAAAACAAGTAGGTTTGTAACACAATCTGTCACTTAACGCGCTTCCACACAACAGTTGTGTTTAACAGGTAAAAAGGCGCCAAACACAGCATTAGTTCTATATTAAACATTTACATGCTAAATTTGGATAGTTTCATTTATTTTTATTTCGAAAATTCAATAATTATTACTTATCGTTTGCAAACATTAATTTATATTTCAAAAAATAAATATGTAATATTCCTCGCTTTTAAATAGAATGAAAATATTTCATATCAACGTACAAAGAATCTCGTAGTGAAATATATTTGACGTCATTTCAACTGATCGAGGTCGCAAAAATAAATTTATTTTAATTTTTGTCTAAAAGAATTAAAGTTTCTCGAGCGATTGTTGCGAATGGTAATGGTGATTTAATTCTAATAAAATAGGGTTCTTAAAGCTTTTTAAATGAGCATTAAATTTTGCAGATTTTTACACAATTGAACTACTTCGAATTCTTTTCTGAAATATTTCAATGTATTCTACTTCGATGCGCTGAATTTTTTGACGTATCACACGTGTCCGTAGCATTTGTAGTTTGGGCTATGAAAGTGGGTGACGGACGGACAGACGGACTGAACGATTATTATACCTTCCACTTTTTACGTTATAAACGTAGTGTGGAAGCTAATAGTGAGAACTTTGAGATAGATTCTAGTGTGGGGACGAGTTTTCTGAAAGTGTTCTTTAACCTTATACTGTGTTTTGCAAGGCTCAAAATCTATTGAACGTTGAACCATTTTCGAAGCACCTTGTACCCACATAGAACTTCCATGAAACTCCCCTATTGTGAATTGAGGCCGAAATGTGGCAATGTGCATCCAAATATGAGTTTTTTAAGGCCGCAATCTGCCTATATGCATACCTTATGAAGCCTACTTGCATTAATTTTTTTTAATTTGAAGGATTTTTTTTTAAAAAATGGAAATTAGTTGTTGACATCGTGGAGATTTCCGTCCATCCGTCTGTCCGCAACCCTCTTCCAAATTTCGTTTAAAGGAATTGCTGGAAAACGAAAAAAACTACAGACTTCAAATTGGATACTTAAGCTCACAGTACCTGTCAGACGTCATAGTAAGATTTTTTGATAAAATTGCGCATGCGCAAATGAGATCTTTTTAGGTTTTGAAGTTATTGTAATTACTGTATAGAGTATATTATTAAATTTCATTATATTGTTTTATTGAGTGATAATGGAAGTCGTTTAGAGTTACACACCCCTAGTTTTTTTTTATTTGTCCGTCTGTACCATACAAATTTCTCTGAGTATAAAGTTGATATGTTTATAGATACGTTTTTATAGAGTTTATATTATCAAAGCAACAAGAAAATAAGCTCTTCTAATAGAACTTTCAGATCTTCTTGTTACGGCCACAATCCGTTAATGCGAATGCAGACACGAGTTTTGTTGTCGTTAGGCTGTGTCCACACTACACATCAAATGCCAATGCACAAAGCAACAATGCAACAAAACTTGCGACCGCCAAGCGATGCAAATAGTTTGGGGTGAGTCTGTCAAGTCGCCAAGTTTTGTTGCCTTTGTGGCATTTGTGGCGTAGTCAGGACACAGCCTTAAACGGTGTCAGTGCCCGAATAAAGGGATCCCACGTTTGCAATGAAGGGAGGCGTTCCGTAGACCGATGTCCGTTACTTAATTTAATGAAAATGGGTGCGGTCCTATCACGGGTGTTTTACTAGAGCCGTTTTACGAGTAACAAAACGATTTTAACACACACACACACAATTTCAGTATTGGAATACATAAACATAGTCATAAATAATAAACTTTTTTACGGCGTCCTATAGACGAAATTGACTCAAAATCACTTTATCGGCCAAGCTCTAATGGTAACTTTTGTTTTAACGTGATTTGACTGCGATAAATTTATTTTTAACTCCTTATGACTCCTCGCATAAACACATGTTAAATATAATAATGATTGTAAAAAATTTTGGCACAACAGCAGAACAGCTGACCGAATTCTGTAAAAAACAAGTACGGCCCGAATACAACAGTAATTCTGCTAACTTTTGTTTTAACGTGATTTGACTGCGATAAGTTTATTTTTTAACCCTTTATTATTGACTCCTCCCATAAACACATGTTAAATATAATAATGATTGTAAAATTTTCTTGGCACAACAGCAGAACAGCTGACAGTTTAATTCTGTAAAAAAGCAAGTACGCCCGAATCAACAGCAATTCCGCTAACTTTTGTTTTAACGTGATTTGACTGCGATAAGTTTATTTTTTTAACCCTTTATTATTGAACCCCTCCATAACACATATTAAATATAATATAAATCCTAACGTTAATCTGTTTACAATAACACCAACTCTAATGGTCACGCAACTTTGTCCACGCAACCTTCGAATTTCTAAAAACTAAACGCAAAGTCATTTCAGACTATTCATCTGGACATCATTTGCTAAAACCTCTTCATTTACCTGGAAACAAAACGTTAAAAAAAAATGGTTTTCGGTGAAAAATGTTTGTCCCAATTTTGACACTATTTTCTACGTTTATGAATAATGTCGTATAACTACGTGGAAAAATGGCGTGTCACAAAAAACGACGAAGACTTAAGGCAAACCCCACAGTAGATAATAAAATGTTTTGAACCAGTTTATTTTTTTATTCAGCACTTCATATTGATTAACATTCAGAGCCAAATCGAATTAAGTAACCAATTCATCGGAGTCGAACTTGAACTTAATACCTCTTAAACTAAACGAGCGGTTTTAACTCAGTCTGAGTTAATTCCACTCCTTTCCGTGCCGAAATGCACTTCCCTATAGGAGTGATTTCACTCTTTGTTGCGGAGTGGGTAAAAGAATAAAAGAAAACAATCTATGTCCTACACTCTTAAAACGAGCGGTTTTAACTCAGTCTGAGCTAATTTCCACTCCTTTCCGGTGCCGAAAATGCACTTCCCCTATAGGAGTGGATTTCACTCTTTTGTTTACAGACTGTACCGAATTTTAATTTTGAGATTTTTGCGACTTCCATCATTACCACAGAAATATCTGGTAATGAATGCACCAAAAATAGTTAATTTACTTACTCCAGATTGTAAAAGTTCCTGATCATTATATGTAAGATATCTGTCTTAAAGAATTTTAAATCATCGGCGAATAACAAACAGGTTTGTAATCTATAATAATAAAAGAAAATCTATCTGTGTGTCTGTGGATCGTAAAAGACCTAATTATATACTGCCCTCAGAAAATTCGAATTTTTTTAAGATAGATTCCCCTTGTAATACCAAAGGGTGCCCCTGAGCTTATTTTTTTTAATTTTTTGATTACGTTTTTTTAATTATATAATTTTTTACAAAAATACGTCACCCACCTGAGAGTGAGAGCCCAAAAACGGGGGGTTGAAAACACAGGGGCCCCGGGCCGAAAAGGGGTTTGACGTCCCCGGGGTAGATAACCGAAATCCAGTAAAAAAGACAGTTAAAAAATGGACACAAAATCGATTTTACATTTAATTTTCAATTTGAAAGAAACTTTAGCGCGAGCAAAAATTAAGTTAAACAGAAATATCAAGAGGTTTAATTTGTGGATTGTTTTTTGACTATATTATTTTATTTAAATTAATTGATTGTAGAATGCTTACACATTTGGGTTTTTTTGTTAAATTTTAAATACTGCCAAAAGGGTCGCCATGAACAGACCGACCTTTTTAAAAAGGGGGGGCGCCCAAAACAAATCCCCCGTTTTTAAAAGGGTTTTAACCCGGCGCCGCTGGTTAAGAAGCTAGCCCAAAAATAAATAAAAAAATAATAAAAAAAAAAAAAAAAAAAAAAAAAAATCAATCAACCCAATCATAAATAAATAAAAATGTAGGCCAATTTTGCCCTTTGAGTACTGTTCCAGTGAGGCCAAAAAGCATTAGAATTATATTTTGCACAAAATTTACTCTGTTGGTAAGATAAGACCGTAACCATGCAATCTTTTTGGACAAAATCATGTTGAGTACTTGTACAAAATTTTTTCAAAATCAAAGGTTCAAAAGCCTATGCATAAATGGCTTTTGCAGAGTCATAAAAATCATTTTTGTTATTGGCAATATAATTTGGGAGACATAAATATAGTTGCAGTAAAAAGTTTTTTTTTATAAAATCACGCTGATGATGAGAAAAAATATGATTAGTCGCATAAATAATTGAGTGGGGAAAAACATTTTCAACAGTTCTTAAGCTAGAAATAATGGAGACTGGAAGCTTAATAAAAATACTCCAAAACGATAGAAAAACCGGAAAAAAAAAAGGAACATTATAATTTTAAAATAAGAAAGTAAAATTAGGAAGAAACCTGAACCAAAAGTTTTCAACAAAACACTTAAACATTTTAAATTGACTGTGTTAATTGTTTTTTTTTTTAATTTCAAAAGTAAGTTTACAATTTTTGTTTTTTTCAATAATAATTTTAAACGAAAAACTTTAACTTCGGGTGCTAAAATTTTAAACGAAAAAACTTATGTTCGTAAACCGGTCAGTTTTTTCCGGCGTTGTAAAAAAAACCCTTTTGAAAAAAACCCGGGTTTTTTTTTTTGAAAACCGCCCCTCCCTAATGTGTTCAATTTTTGGGTTGGGGGCGAGTGTAGTTCTGTCGGTCTTGCGTGAAAAACCTGCCTTTTTTATTAAACTGATAGAAAAATTTCATTTTCCCGTTGGCACACGAAAAAAAGCACAGGAAAAAAACACACGGAAAAAAAAGCACAGGAAAAAAAAAACAGTGAAAAAAAAGCACAGGAAAAAAAAGCATATTTCAATAAACTCATAATTAAACAAGTTGCATTGTTTTTTTAAAGGGCGTTTAATGACAGTTTAGAAGTTCGAATAAATTAATTAGGATTGTGCATGGCGTACAAAAAGGGGTAAAGTTTTTAAATTTGAGTGTAATAATGTATTATTTTTTTATGTTATTTAAATTTAAAGAAAAAAGCACAATTTAAAAAAACTCATATTTTCGAGTTGCAAATTTTTTATTAACGTCGTTAATGACGTTTTGAAGGGTTGCGAATAAATTAGGATTGGATTGTGGCATGGCCGTACACAAGGGTAATTTTTATTCGAGATGGGAATAATGATTAATTTTTATAATGTTATTAAATTTAATGAAAAAAGGGACATTACAATAAACTTTAAAAATTATCGAGTTGCATTTTTTATTAACGTGTTTTTTGACGGGGTTTAGGAAAGGGTTTTCGAAAAGAAAAAAAAATTTGATAGGATTGTGGCTGGCCGTACCAAGGGGGAAAGTATTATTCGAGATGTAATAATGTATTTAATTTTATAAGTTATTATTTAAAAAAAAAGCACAATTACAATAAAATTTTTATAATTATCGAGTTGCATTTTTTAATTTAAAGTCGTTATGACGGGTTTTTGAAGGGTTTTCGAATAGAAATTAGGATTGGATTGTGGCCTGGCCCCTCACCCGGGGGGGAAGTAATTCGAGATGTATAATGTTTAATTTTTTTGTTAAATTTATGAAAAAAAAAATTTTAAAAAAACTTTAGGGTTTTTTTATAATCGAAGACGGTTTGAAGGGTTTGCGAAAAAATTAGGAAATTTCATCGCCAGGGGTTTTTTTCGGATTTGTAAAAAAAAAAGGGAAAAAAAAAAAAAAGCACAATTAAATAACTCATAATTATCGAGTTTTCATTGTTTTAAAATTTAAATCGTTAATGACGGGGTTTTGAAGGGGTTTCGAATAGAAATTAGGATTGGATTTTGGCATGGCCGTACACAAGGGGGTGAAGTATTATTCGAGATGAATAATGTATTAATTTTTTTTGTTTGAAAATTATGATTTCTGCGACCCAACTTTTATACTTTTTTACGTCTGTCTATACGTCCGGAAGGGCATCTGTGTATACCTAGTGTCTGTCAGCGAATTTCCCATCAGAGACCCAATTTTCATACTTTTTGTCCACCTGTCTTTCTGTCGGCAAATTCCCTATTGGATTAGCATTGAAATTTAATTTCAAATCATTTAAATCGCTGTTTGGAAATAGTTTATTTTGGCATTTAGAAATTTAAATTATAGCTGGATGGCTATGTTTGGCCATTTTTTTTTCTAATGTGCAAATTTTTGTGTAGAAACAGTTATTGATGACATGTACTGTTACAAGCTTATTCAAAAACTTAACAAACCCGGCTTTTTCTGTCGTGTCGCAGTCCCATTGCAGGGAGGGTGGGATACTGCTTGACACTCATTATGATTGATCGCCCTTCGCGATCGCTGAGACCTGGGGACACCCGCTCGTGCCTTTGTCGGTGGCACCGGCCGGTGTCCGACTGATACGCCTGCAGGTAAAAACCAATTAAGCTTTCAGTCCTTCTAACTGGTTACCACAAATAAGTGATTGCACATTTTGGTTTGTATGCAGCATCACTTGGCTCTAGCATGCGTACTTTGACATTGACTGACCAAATAATTAGTGTAGTTGACGATATTTTTTTTAAAGTAATGTATTTGCGTTCACAAGCGCACATTGTTTGAAGTCAGCCATTTTTAAAAATCTGGATTAATTAACCAGTTTAAATAAAAGTTAAAAGTAAAGCAATTTATCAATGAAGGAAATATATGAATTTCAGGGGAAAACTATATATAACTGAATTACTGCTCAAGTTAATTATTTAATAATAAAAAAGAATGCACAAATCCGTGCATAAAATCATGATTTCTACACATTATATGATTTTTCAAAGTTTCAATTAGTATGGGGTTAAGTTATGCGCTCAAAAGTAATCTTGAATAGGTTAACATTTTTAAATCTATCGATTATTACTGGTGAACTTGTTTTGTTAAATAATTCATACATTTTTAATTACATTTTTTTCAGCTTGTTTTTGTGGCAAACGAAGTATAATCTTTTTGTCCTGGGAACGCCAAAAAATAAGTTTAGATAACTTTTTTTGAAGCTAACAAAATATTGCTATAATATTTTTTAATGCTGAACTCGAATTCGGTTTTTGCTTCGAGCTACACTCAATAATGCCTTCATTCACCTGCTTCAAATATACTTTTTTCAGATCAACTCCAATTATCCGAATTTCCAATTAACCTATTGTGGTTAGGTCCAAATTGCTTCGGATAATTGGAGTACTGCTGTAATTACTAAATTTAACCAACAAATCCTAAATTAAAAATATTATATGGTCTAGGTCCAATATTATATGGTAAATCATACTTTTTTTGTTTCACATGAGAGAACTGAATTTTGCATTTGATTTTTTTCTCTCCATCGGTTTGGGCCGATGGGAAAAAAGAATCGGTCATTGTCTGATTTAATTTGTTTAACAATCGGCCAAAAAGCGCTATCCGTCGAACCCTAGTTTTTATTATAAGTCGAGCAAATGCGGATTTGTTGCGTTATAAGTGCTTATTTTTTGGTGAAATGGGTACTTAAAAAGTGCTTAAAGGTGCTTAATTCTTATAATAAAATTTTGCTACGCACCCTGATGCAATATTTAAGTTTATTAAAATTGTATTAGTTGGTGAGTAATAAGTGCTTTAGTCCCAGTCCCGATTGCGTTGGTTTAGCCTTGAATTTCATATTTTAGAGCCTTGAAAAGGCCTTGAAAGTCCTTGATTTTTCTCTTTCAAAAGGTGTATGAACCCTGTTCACCTTTTTTTTTTAAAATTAAAGAATTTGTATTTAACTTTTTTTCTGGAGCTCATAATATTTTATAATATAGTATCTTTTTTAAGTTAGGTTAGTTTGAATTATCGTTGCACTAGAGCTACAAGAGGGCTATTGGCGACGGGCGTTGCAAATTAAAACCACGGTCAAGTGACGAGCCTACACCCGAGTAGGCACCCAACGCAAACGTTAAGGGCGACATTGTACGCAGCGTAGGGACTTTGAATCATATTTAACGTGCACTACCTCTAGTCGGTTATATTTTGTCGGACATGTAGTTGTACGGGCCGTTTATATTTGCCCAGTCCCGAAACTGGGACCTGCCACATGCGAGGCGAACACCTTGACCGACTGGGCTCCCCAACCTCTCTACATTTTTTTAAAAATAGTTTTCATTGACCTTTAAGATGTAGAATAAAGTATACTTCTCGGTAATAGATTTAGGCATTTTTTTAAACAAAGAAAATATAAGTTTTTCGGAATATTGGTTTATTTGGCATTAAAAATTAAAAATATTCCATTTTCAAGTTTTAAACTTTACCGGTAGCACCTTTAATAGAAATTCGGTATGACAAAGCTTATAGTATATAATAGTAAAATTCATTATGGTATTAATTACCGTTATATAAAAATGAGCTACAAAATAGGATTAGCCATCATTCGATCTGAATAATCCTTTCCAAATATGTGGACAAACGTCATCAATACATAAGCTAAGAAACCAGTAACTTATATCTGTTTTTACCTTTTTTGCATGCATTATGTTTATTCCTTTTTTTGTAATTCAACGATTCATTTCAAAGTAAGACAAGCGTAAAATTGAAAATAAATCTCCCACTTGATGTTAGCAATGATATTATTCAGTCTTTAATATGTAAACAAAACGTTTAATTTTCTGTAAACTTTTACAATTAATATAGCTTCCACACTAAGTTTATAACGCAAAAGGCTATGTCCATCTGTCTGTCCGTCACCCACTTTCATAACCCAAACTACAAATGCTACAGACAAGTTTGACATATAAAAAAAATCTGCGCATTGAAATGACATTGAAATTTTCAGGAAAAAAATTCGAATTCGAAGTAACTTCAGTGAGCATATTTGACACTATTTTCATGAATGGTAATAATTATAGCGTTATGGTTTTCATTTTTGGTTTTCCTGGAATTACATTTGGTTGGGTGATAATTTGATCTAATTATTTTAATTTAAGAAAAAAATATTAGAAGTGCTAAGTAATTTTGTACAAACATTTCCATCATTAAAAAAAACCTTAATGCTTATTTAAGGTGCATAAGAAGTCCATTTTATTGAAATTAAATCAACATTGCCACTTCTAATATAACAATCGTACGAGAAACTATATTTATATTAAATAGAGAGGAATTAAAGGAAATTAATTTATGTGATATAAATCAGTTTGAAGAGATGTTTTAGTATACTCTTTTTATGGTTAATTATTTTTTATGTATGTAATAAGAAAGATGCAAAAAGAGTATAAATTTTTTTTCATAAAAAAAATCTGCTAAGTTTCGCTTCTATTTTTAAAACATCATTTTTACTAAATTTTTCTTCGAACTAAATTAGTTTAACAAACGATAAATAATATTAATCAAATTCGGGAAATAAATTTAATGAAAATGGGTTATTTGGCGACTAAAAGTTGTTAATGGGTTGTTTTATTTAAAATTTGCCATCTTTGCTGCATTTCTATTGCGAGGGACTGCACCTTATCTGGTTTTCACTACCTAGGGGGAAATCGGTAGAGCACCGACGCGACAGTGTACTGACAAAGGAACGAGGTGACCCCAGTTGGTCTCAGCGATCAATCAATAAGTGTCATGCACTCCCCCCTCCCCCCCCCCTCCGCATTGGGTGTGTGTCTGTGTGACATTTACTGTTTCGAAACAAGAGGGTTTGTAATAGTAAGCGCCATCAACAATTGTTTCTACACAAGATTTGCACACATTAAAAAAACAAAGTCGCACACAGCTATCCAGCTATAATTTAAACTTTTAAATCCCAACATAAACTATATTCAAACAGCGATTTAAATGTTTTGAAATTAAATTTCAATGCTAATCCAATAGGGAATTTGTCGACAGACAGTACAGACAGGTGGACAAAAAGTATGAAAATTGGGTCTCTGGTCTGATGATGGGAAATTCGCTGACAGACACTAGGTACACAGATGTCCGTCCGAACGTATAGACAGACAGACAAAAGTATGAAAGTTGGGTCGCAGATATCCTAACTTTCTAACAGAAAAAATTAATACATTATTACATCGCGATTATTACTTCACCCCCTTGTGTACGGCCATGCCACAATCCTAATTTCTATTCGCAACCCTTCTAAACCGTCATTAACGACGTTAATAAACAATGCATCTCAATAATTATGAGTTTATTCTAATTATGCTATTTTTCCCTGTGCTTTTTTTTCCCACGTGCTTTTTTTTCCTGTGCTTTTTTTCCGGGATTCCTATCGATCGTATCTTAAAAATTCTTTTTGTTGTTAGAAAGCGATGACCTCAGAGACCCAACTTTCATACTTTTTGTCCTCCTGTCTGTACGTCCGGACGGACAAAAAATTACTATCTGTCGGCCGATTTCCCATTGAATTAGCATTGAAATTCAATTTTGAGTCATTTAAATCACTGTTGCCAAATCAACAATGACTTGAGAAACTTTATTAAAGTATGTATTGACATGCGGTCGATCTCCGTCTGTTTGTGTCCGTACCCCCTTACAAAATCGGTTCTATCGATCGTATCTTATTTTTTTTTTTTAAACAGCAAGAAGTCTGCTTTAAAAAAAAATTATAAATATTCTTAGAAAATTCACTTTCGAATACCAATACAAAAGTAATTCCAGAAAGGTGACAACAAGACCGCGTAGCTGTTGCCACCCACGACGTGAAACAACCCCATTGGTTTTTTTTTAATAAATCAACTTCATAAAAAATATTTGAATTCACGAGATTTAATTATTAATTGGTACATAAGTTCAAAATCTTAAAAAAAAATTGCGAACTATTTGATTTTTTTTTACTTTTAATATTTTAAGGGAACTATTTAGTGTTGCATATCAAATTTAAGTTCTTTACATTCCAGTTCAACTAAGCATATTTGCTTTTCGGAAACATGCATTTGCTAAACAGAGTTAAAATTTTAAAAAAATCTTAACTGGACACTTAAATCTTTTCTGAACAAAAAAAAACCCTAAAACCAAATTTAAATTTAAAAAAATCTTTAAATCAAATACAACAATTTTAAAATCATTTTTGGGGACCGTGAGCCCTCGGCGATCGCCGACTATCAGCATGGCCTTCTTGCCATACCGTTTACCGGTTCCGGCTGTTCTGCCGCACAAGGTTGGTGTCCAACGTCTGGAACATGTGTTAGGCTCCGCTACCGCTCTGGTCTGTTTTCCGCGGCAGGGCCGAGCACAGATGTATCTTCTCACAGGTTACGCCCCGGGAGGTGACATCACCAGTCTCGATTGCTGGACTATGACAATATTGATGCTCATTTTAAACAACAGTTATTTTTTACGATTATTTTACCACAGTGCCTTATTTAACAAGATACTTAATATAAAACAATTACTTGGATGTTTTTGTTTTGCTTTTGTATTTTAAGTAGCATATTTATAACAAAATAGTGCTTTATGAAAATATGCAATGTTTTTGTTTTCAATTTAGCAGGTTCATAATGAAAATATTTTAATAACAAATGATAGTATATAATAATATTGGATCTTTGTAAAAACTTAATATAACTATTTAATTGAGATTAACGCTTCTAGATATACAAAAAAGCAAAAATTAATAAAACAAATTTGCATTATTATTAATCATATAAAATAGCAACAAATAACTTTATATAAGGTTTTTTATTTTCTCTAAAAATATTTTTCAAAAACGTAATTATTAACTACCTCTTTCCCAATGAACAAGAAGCTAAGAAGATTATTTTAAGCATAACGCGTTTTTTAAAAATAATATATAGTTTTAAAGAAAAGTTTGCTATTTTATTCATAGATAACCATTTCTAATAATTTTTGAAAATTAATTGTTAAATTAATCTTCAAGACATTTATATGTATCGTTAATGTAGAAGAAATGTAGTCGAATATGTATTCCAAGTGATAACCGCGCCAACATGGCAGACCAAAAGATTTGGTTAGTCCCCAAAAGTAAAATGACGTACTTCCTACCAATATAGTGACAACCTCACCTATACATTGGTTTTAGCCATTTTTGCTCCTTCGGACCACAGCATCTGCTTAGGAACTAGCCTCAGCCTTACTAAAAACAAAGAAACTGCCCAACACTGACAACAGGGTTGTTAAAACCTGTTTTTTTTTCATGAAAAACCTTTTCGGTGTTATGGATGTTTATTATTTATTTCAGTGTTTTGTGGTTCATTATTGAAGTTTCAATTATTTATCGATTTACTAAAATTTTTTTTAAATAACGGAACATATAGGGAATGTTATAGATATAATGAGGAATGTTGTAATTTAAATTAGAAAAATTAAAATATATTAATTGCTCATAATTGTTATATACATGTACAATTAAAATTAAAAATGTATTGCCTTTAACCGAGTATTGTTTGTGGAAAATTTTATAAACTGGAATATTGTATCGATAGAAATTTAAATACAATTTTTTTAAATGCATTAATTATAGCTAATTCTTATATAATTAGAACAAATTTAAATTTGTAAATTTCTTTTAAGAATTAAAGGCACAAAAAAGTGAAGTGTATTATAAGAATAATAATGAAATATAATATATTAATGACATATTATATAACTATTAATTAAATATTATATGAATATAAATGAAATATTATATTTATATTAATTAAATATTAAGTTAATATTAGTTAAATATTATATTAATATTAGTTAAATTTTTTTGAAATATGTCTTTTTTTGTTTAGATTAAAAGTTTTAACTTTTAATTTTCAGTAAATTTAGTTTTCAGTTCAATTGCTGCCTTGGGTTTTTCCAGTGTTTTTCTTAAAACCCAAAAGGTTTTTTTCGGTTTAATTTTCAGTAAATTTAATTTTCAGTTCAATTACTGCCTTGGGTTTTTCTAGTGTGTTTTTTTTAAACCCAAAAGGGTTTTTTCGGTTGGGTAAAATCATAACCCTGACTGACAATCTCCATTACTTAAGGATCGAAACATGATGACATTTTATTATTCATTAATTATTTTTATTTTTTCAAAAATTAAAGTTCAATCAATGAATCAAAAATTAAAGTTCACTCATTAAAAACAGTACACTGCTCAAAACAATCAGGGAGCGCATGGTTTATACCCTTTCACCCGCAATGATTCCAATTAGAATCATCAGATTGCATTTTTTTCACTAAGTTAAGCTCGCACTTATTTATCGATGGTTGGAATCATGTCTTTTAAAGAATAATAAATAATGGTTGTTTTTAAAAAATGAAAATATAAAAAAAACATGGTAAAACAAAATTCATTCTGAAACAATTGACCCCTAAATTCTTCACGCTTGCATTCTTGACTCTAAGCCTACTTTTCTTTTTTGATTCAAAAGAATTTTTTTTTTAACTGAAAAGTAGGTATTGAGAACGATGTCCGTCCGTCAGATTTTAAAATTTCTCTTTTTGTTAGAAAGGTATTACCTGTAAAGACACAACTTTCATAGTTTTTGTCCGTCTACTATCTGTTAGCGAATTTCCCATTGAATCAGCATTGAAATTTTAAGACATTTAATTTGCTGTTGCCACATATCAACAATAGCATCAGAAACTTTTCTTTATTTAATATCAATAAATCAAGGAAAACTTATTTTTAATATAATTAATTTTGGATCGACGGCAAATGTAGCACAAGGCGATGCTTAGATTTCATCAGTAAGTTAGAAGTCAGTAACTAGAAGTCAGTAAGTTTCATCTAGAGTAAGAGTAAGTACAGTAAGTTTCATTTAGAAGTCAGGTACTGCTGCAAATCTACTAGTTTTTCGATAAGAATTTTGTTAGTATTTAAGTGGCAGGGAATTAAGGCTATTTTAGTTGTTTTTGAATGTTTTGTTTGAAATGCTGTTAATACATATATTGTGAGAAATTAATCATGTTAAAAATTTATCCCCCCCCCCCCTTCTCACAAGATGGCCGATATTCATATAGAGGAGGCGGACGAGCAAAACCTTAACACCAGGGCCAGCATCCTAAGAATGGATGACGTGTGCCGGCTAGCGGAACACAAAGAAACTGTCCAGGAGCTGAGTGAGTACTTATTTAACCCTTTAGACGGTATACTTATAAGAATCACTTATAAGGCCGCGGATTTACTTTTTATTGTTTATTTGGAGAATATGGGGACAGGGTGGAACTTTTTGATTGAATTATACGGATTTAGACGGAAGTCGACAAAAAGTGAAGTAAATTCTTCAAGAAAATTTAACTTTAGTTACCAGCTCCAATTCTATATGCCCTGACGGTATTTATAAATCCCAGTTAAATTTAAAATACCATATTACCGTTGTATTACTTTTCATTGTTTCAGGGAAAATAATGATAGTGGAATTTTTATTAATACCGTATTCAGTTTCAAACATTCAAGACTAAAAACGGTAAATCATATTTATTGAACCCAGTTTCGTTGTTGGTCAGAATAATTTATACTATTTACTGTGATTATAAATAGAAAGGGGGGAATCGAAAATAAATTCATCATCAAGTTTTTAAAATTGAAGGTACAAAAATGTAAAAGCACAATAACAATATTTTATCAAAAAATGATATGAATTTTTTTTAAATATTTGTATAAAAGGTTTTAAGATTAAAAGGTTTAAAAAAAACCATTCGGGGTTTTTCGGGTCGGGTAAAATCATAACAAGCCTGCTTTTATTCCCCCAGAAAGACTGTTTAAGATAATAAAGGACAACGTCGACAGGGCGATGCACACCACAGGGGCTGTGGATGTCCAGCTGAAGAGTGCTGGGCGGGAGGTGAGGCTCCTGTATAGGCAGGGCGGTCCCAGCGCCGCTGGAGTTCCAGGGCCCAGCACTGGCCGGGATTCGCCGCCCAGCAGACGTCGGAAAAGACGTCGCTCGAATAGCGGCAGCAGTGGGGATGGGGAGAGGACCCCGAAAAGGACGTCTCGAGGCGCCTCGTGAGTGTGCTGTCATTGTTTTATTAATTTGAATTAAAATAATTTTGATTGCATGCACTGTTGAAACTGAAGATGACACTTTGCACCCGGGATATTAAATGGTGGTACCTGTAGGAGGTGAAATGCACCCCTAGGCGATTCACAAGATTCATCGACCTAAGACGATTAAAAGCCTTGGAGGTTTCCAATTGGACCTCCCTTTCACCCCGGGGTACCTTACACCCCGCGGAAGGTGAAAATGGCACCCTTTGTTACTTTCAGTTTTAACAGTGTATGTTCAGATTTTGGTGCGTCGTGCATAACGAGTGTGCTTCATTGTTTTGTTGGAACGACACTGTTCAAAACAATCAGAAGCGCACTTTGCGTACTTTTTTTTAACCATTTCAGTTCTAACTTTTTATTTTTTATTCTAATAAATTTGAATTTGTGAAATAGATTCATTTATCATCCAGAAAGAAATGGTAAAAAACAGGGGGAGGGGAGGGATCTAATCTTAATTTTTAAGTAAAAGTTAAGGGGTAAACTAAAGTTAAAGTTTATTTGCTATAAATAGTTAAAATCCAATTTTTAAACATCTAAAAATGCAAGCACGACAAATTTAGGGCCAATTTATTTAATAAAATTGTTTTACAGTCAATTTTGTTTTGCCATGTCTTTCATATTTTCATTTAATGAAAACCAACATTATTTAAATAGTCAAAAGACAGGATTCTACCATCTAACGATACAAAAATAAAATTTAACATATGTGAGAAAAAAATCGCAAGCTGATGATTATAAAGAGAATCATTGGGGGTGAAAGGGTTTAAATCATACGATCCCATAATTGTTTTGAGCAGTGTAGAATCAGGGTTAATCCTTGTCGCAATAAAAGATTATTATACCGGTTTTAATATTTACCTGTTTTTTTATTGAATGTGTTGTATCCTGCTTAAATTTGGTGTTTAGGAATAATGGTATTTCCAATAAAATTATATTAAAATTATAAATCTTAGCCAAACTCCAGTCTCACAATCAAATTTGTATTACATCAGATTTTTCGTAAAGGCCTAATTTAGTGGTAAAATTATTTAAAAAAATCTGTATTTTAATCGTCTTTTCGTTTCGTGTTATTGCTTTTTTAAATATCTTTTTTTGTAGTTATTTTGCAACCTTCCTTAATGAGTCCCAGTGAAATCATTCAGAAATTGACCACAAAACTTTTTGACCATAGAAGTTCAAATTTAATCCTTTAAAAATTCATTGTTTAAGAGTTATTAAATTAAAATACTAAAAAAAATATTGTTCATAATACTCATAATACTAAAAATTAGGCTGTTTATGACTCCAGTGGAAACATCACATAATTATTTTGTACTTTATTAAATTATGCTTAAACAACATTTTAATCATAATTTATTTGAATTTTTTTTTAAAAAAATCATAATTTTGTGTTTATAAGTTACTTATAGAACCGAGCTGTGTCCGGTCGTTTTTTAACACTTACAAATGTTGTGTGGAAGTGAAAGTTTTTGTTACAAACTTTTTTTATCTTGCAGTTTGTTTGGGGACTCTCCGGAACGACCGGAAGTAGTTGAGGTTGGAGCAGCCGAGACTGGTAAGATATTATATATATATATATATATATATATATATATATATATATATATATATATAATATATATATATATATATATATATATATATATATATATATATATATATATATATATATATATATATATATATATATATATATATATATATATATATATATATATATATATATATATATATATATATATATATATATATATATATATATATATATATATATATATATATATATATATATATATATATATATAATGAAATCGATGAATTGAAATTGAATCGAAATGATTTAAACAAATAGAAATTTCTTCTTATTTTAAAAGATTGTTACTTAAATGTGCATTGTAAAAAAATAGGACATTGTTTTTGAATATAATTAAAATAAATAAATAAAATGATGAAGATTGTATACTTTTCTTAATTCTTTCGACTGAACTCTTGTTTGTTTTTGTGGAATATGGAAAAAAGAAAAGATGGTAAAATGTGCTTTATGAGAGTGAAATCGAAAACTTCTTTTTAAAACAAAAAAAGTCTTCAATCAGTAAAATTTTAACAAGAAAAGATAACAGATAATTAATAAACAGATAATTACTTACACAACACTCATAATAAAAGTTGTAAAACTAAGAAATAGAAAGCTAACGCATTAAGCTATCTAAAAATTTTATAAAAAAATAATTGCAAATTTTGAGATTTACGAAATTTGTTTAAATTTTTACCGCAACTGAGAATGGTATTTAATAAAAAAATATTGACTTTATAAAAACCAAATGTCTAACTATTTTAAAACGACTATAAGGTACCTACAGTTCCTACATTATAATAAATGTAAGAAAATTTTTATTTCACCTTTTACCAAAACCAAATAAATTAATAAAAACAATTATAAATTCATAAATCAAATGTAACTAAATTATGCAATAACTTAATTTTCTTATCTTTATTACACAATCACAACTACTAATTAATTCCTTAATTCGTTAAGTACGTAATACAACAATACTATATCGCCCACCATCTCAAACTTATTCAGAAATGTAAGACATTGTATTTTATATTTCAGCAAGACTAAAAAAAATAATAAATACAATTATGAATTCATAAAAATAAGATTTAACTTACTTAGTGATTCAATTACTTTCAATTTAATCTTTATCACAACTACTATTTGATTCCTTAATTCGTTAAGTACGTAATCCAACAGTATTATATCACCCTACCATCACTATTCACTATCGCAAAATTCGGAAGTTAAATAAATATTTATTTTACCTTTTATCTAGACAGAATAAATTAATAAAAATATAACGAATTTGTAAAAACCCAAATGTAATTTAATTATCCAATAATTAAATTTTTAATCTTATTTATACGTTCACAACTACAAATTAATTCTTTAATTCAAGCGCGTTAATTACGTAATAAAACATTCCTATCACCGTATCTTCACAATCTCAAAATTATTCAGAAGTTTAAGAGATATTTTACTTCACCCTTTACCAAGACTGAATAAATGAATAAAAACAACTATGAATACATAAAAATCAAATGTAACTAATTATTCGATAAATTTTTTTTTCTAATCTTAATTACACAATCACAACAGCTAAATAATTCCTTGATTTAAAATGTACAGAACACAAATTTACAACAACACAATATACTAAAACTAATTAATTCCTTGATTAGTAAAGCACGTAATACAAAAAACCAAACAATACTCGAAATATAAAAAAAAAACTGCGAGAATATTATGAAAGGCGAGATTATGTCCCGCGGGATTTTGTCCACGCGGAATTATGGGATGCGATATTATGTTTTGAAGTTAGGCAATTGTTTAAATTCATTTTCTTAGAAAAAAATGAGAAGAAAGACATTCATATGGATGTATGATGTTCAGTGAATAGAAATAAAAATTATCCGTTCTTTTTTTCAGCAGCCGCGGTAGCTGATCTCCGCGAGGAAACAGTGGTAAATATTTTCACTTATTTGTAAGCATTTAAAAATTGCGAAACCGAAAAATAGCCTCAAAATGTTTTATTAAAATGTATTTAAAATAGTTATAAAACGAGTCTGAAAATTAATACTTTTTAAAACGAGGGAATTTTATTTCACGAGCGAGTGAAATAATAACACGTGTTAACACTATTTTAAAACTTTATATATCTATAATAATAAAAGAAAGAGTCTGTCTGTGTGTCTGTCTTCGGATCGTAAAAGACCTACTTATACTGCCCTCAGAAATTCGAAATTTTTAAGATAGATTCCCTTTAATACGGTCGTGTGCACCTGAGGCTTAGTTTTTTTCATATTTGTTCCATTTTTAGAGAAAATTCGAATTTTCTGAAAAAAATACACTACTTTCGCTCAAATCCGATCATTTTTTCTCTTTCCTGATGCCATCGGCTGAAAAAATTAAATAAAACTTTTAACGAAAACCTTTAAAATTCAAAATGTTTATTTTATTCTTTTTTATTCTTTTGCCATTACTTTCAGAAACTAAATTCATTATTTGAAAAATAATTGACACGTTTCAAGTGACGTAATTCCGCCAGTCTTCATTCCCGGATTTTATTGAGGGTTTATTTGATGCTTTTTTCATTGATTTTCTGTTGACTGCATGTATGCATATTTAAGCAATAAATGTATAGTTTAGCTATTACTGAACTATGATGGTTAATAAAAGCCATCGCACTAGAGCTATTAGTGTGTTATGTCTTTATATTTTCGCCAAATACGTTGCCAAACTCGCCAAATTATTAACTAAAATTCGCCAAATAGGCAATTTCTTTTATGAATAATTTATAAGCTGGTCGGTTGTTCGAAGGTCATTGTGTTTGAGCTGTATAATGGGTGTGGGTAGCTATATCTATTTTCTCGCCAAATTATTTCCCAAAACGCGCCAAATGAGCTAAAAGGTTATATATATTTATGAGGGAATTGCGATGGCATTTATGAGTGCATTTTAAAGCGTATTTTTCATTTTGGAATTTTAAGGCAATGGAACTGGATTTTATAATTTATAACGAGCGGAAACAATAATAAGTTTATGATCCTATAACCGGTTATATGGTACACATATTTGGAATCTATTTGAGATACTTTTATTCCGTGCGAAGAACGGGTATAAATTTGCTAGTTAATAATTTAAAAAAAAACGGAGGTTATTTTCTTTTCTATTTTGTTTTAAATTGATGTTATGATGATTCCCATACCTGGTGAAAATGGGATAACATAGCAAAGCACTTGTTTTGCAAAAGTGGTGATTTCAAAACTAATGCATTAGCTCTATGGGACTCCCTCTTATTCTATAGAGACCGTAAAGTGAAAAACGACAATGCCCTCGTATTGGCTGAATACCGCAACACTTGTGTGGAAACAATCGCCGCTGTTTCCCTTTATAATTTTTAAAAAAAATGTTTGGTGAATATTTATTCATCGTTTCAAAGTTGTTTAGTTTTTAGCCTATTTTATCAGGGTGGAATGTTTTTACGTTGTGGTTTTGCTAAAATTGATATTTCTGACAGTGAAATCCATGAATCCACAATTATGGTTGCCTAAGACAAACTCCATTACAGTATAAATTATAATGAAACATTTCTTTCATAGTATTCTGAAACGTATGTTTTTAAACAAAAGAGTGTTTAACGAAAAGTAAACTCTTTCTTACCATGCAAACTCATTAATGATTAGTTTTGAACAAACACATTCATAAACAATTCATGGCATTCATACACTTTGGTTTTTTATGTATATTTTTTTAACTAAAGGATTCACAGCAGCGATTAGTTTATTTTTGCGTCCAGTAAATCGATGTTCAGAAAGGAAGCTATAAAATATTAAATTTGTTTTGCTGATCTTTGTCGTCTACGTATTTGTGCATCCTACTACACAGCAGTTGGATTTACTCATTTCCGAATATTTTATTATAGAACACCCTATAAAGATATGAAAAATAATAATTGTAGAAATGGCTCTAATGGTAAACAAACAGAAGTCAGTGCAATGTTTCCACACAAGTGTTTACCCATTTGACCTGCAGGTGGCGCGAGCATCTTTTCTTACAGTCTCTATTCTGTTGATCAAAATTGTTCGAAAAAGCTATATTCTACCCAAACAAGTAAAATTTCACACTTTAATGAATCTGAATGGAATGGTTATTTTCACAATAGAACCATTTTATATACAGAACTTGAATTATAATTACTGTACAAGTACATCCTTCAAGAGGGTCAATAAAATTAGGGAGCAGTGGCTTTGAGTTTATTTCTTCAAAAACACTTTGCAAAACTCAATGGGTCCAGGTTCTGATCCCCTCCTTACCATTCTCTTGACTGGGGTTCTAATCAGGGTTCGAAATTCACGGTTGCTTTCCCAACATCTTTCATCTGACCTTTTTTTTAATATAGTTGTTTCCAACATTCTCGCTAAAAATATTTATCCTGAAATCACAAATCTTCACCAATCCTAAATTTGTCAAACCATTGTTGTGATTGCGAAAATTAGACAGTCTTAAAATCACACATCTAAGGCTATCTAAATTGGGAAACTTATTATCCGATCTAATTAAATCGATTTAGCTTGATCGATCGATCGATTTTAAAATCGATCGATTGACTTAGCAAAATTCGCAAATTGCGGCTGATATAAAATCCTCAAATTGTGGCATTTGTTAAATATTAAAAATTCGATGACCCCAAGTTCGAAAAGAGACCATAGTATCAAGAATCCCCGAGTGTAATAATGGGCGATTGCTTACATTTTGAGGTTTAATCGATAATTGAACTCAATTCCTCCAACCCTTCCCGGTTACGCCAATTGGGTACTTACTGTATCGCTAAAATACGTACCAATATTATTTAAATTATATAAAAAAAATAGTTTGAACCCGCCAAAAATAACAAACGTATAATTTTTTTTTGCGAAATAAAGCTTGAAATAATTAATAAAGATTTCATTCTAAATTGGTCCAATTTTCAAAAATCAAATTGATTCATGATACGTCACGTGATCACAAACACGCCGATTTGGCTGACGTTACTAGTAAGTATAAACAAACCGGTTTATACTTACCGATGCGTTTTTTTGTTTGTAAACGTTTTGTTTGTCGCACGAAATTGTTCGTCCAATTTTAAAATTCTTTTTTTACGTTTTTTGGCGAAAGTTTGAAAAAGAACAAAAGTCATATTTTTTGTTTGTACATAGCTTAATTTACCATGATAAAAAGAAACAAGTAGGTTTGTAACAGAATCTGTCACTTAACTCGCTTCCACATATTTGTGTTTAACAGGAGAAAACGCGCCAAACACAACATTAATTCTATATTTAACATTTACAAGCTAAATTTGGCTAGTTTCATTTATTTTATTTCGAAAATTCAATAATTATTACTTATCGTTTGCAAAAATCAATTTATATTTTAAAGAATAAATATGTCATATTCCTCGCTTTTAAATAGAATGAAAACATTTCATATCAACATACAAGGATTCCGTAGTGAAATATATTTGACGTCATTTCAAACTGATCGATGTCGCAAAAATAAATTTATTTTAATTTATTGTCTAAAAGAATTAAAGTTTCTCGAGCGATTGTTGCGAATGGCAAATGTGATTTAATTCTAATAAAAACAGGGCCTTTAGCTATTTGTAATTCAAAGTTTTAAACGCCAAAATTAACTATTTTCATTAATCTTCTTTCTCAGATTTAATAATTAGACTTTATCGTTTGCTAAATTTGTTTAAAGTTCGAAGAATAATTATGTAATCTTTTTAATAAATATTTCGGTCGCCACAATTTCCCATTTACATTTCTTTCGAAAATTCACTTATTTATAGTTTGTTAAATTAATTTACAGTTCAAAAAATATATAATTTGTACAATTGATGCTTTAAAAATAAAAGCGAAACTTAGCATATTTTTTTTTATGCCAAGTTAGAATTCTCTATGCATCTTTCTTCATACATATATATAGAACCATTAAAAGAATTCTATTGTGATAATACAACAATCCAAACCGAATTATATCACATAAATAAATATTTTTTCAAGTGTGTTTATTTTTATGTTAACAAAAGTTTCTCGTACGTTTAACGAAATGGCAACAGTGAAAATATTGAATAAAAATGGAATTTGCATGTTATTTCAATGTAGATAAAAAATTTAGTAATTTAAATTTTAAATAAACTTCTAATTTAAATTTTTTAATGAAATTTGCAATGTAGCCTAATCTGATTTTTTGCTTTAAAATGACGTATCCCACTTGTCTGTGGGACTTGTGGATGACAACAGTGAAAATATGAATAAAAATAGAATTTGCATGTTAGTTCAATGTAGATAAAAAAAATTTAGTAATTTAAATTTTAAATAAACTTCTAATTTAAATTTTTTAATGAAATTTGGAATGTAGCCTAATCTGATTTTTTGCTTTAAAATGACGTATCCCACTTGTCTGTGGGACTTGTGGTTCTTTCTGTGAAAGTGGGTGACAGACGGACAGACAGACGGACTGAACGATTATAAAACCTTCCACTTTTTACGTTATATACGTAGTGTGGAAGCTAAAATTAGTTAAATACCAATACTATATATGCTTATTTCAAATCTTTGTTTCTAGAGCGATCGCATCAGACGGTTGCTTGAGGAGGAGGACCAGAGGAGGAGGGAGCCGGAGGACGCTTGGAGTACGGAGGCTGTCCCGGAGGTAATCTTAAATAGAAATTCGCTACTTGGTTTCGCAAGCAGGTGTTAAGTTGCCAAGTCGCTCTTTTTTCTTATTTTGAACAAATTTAAAAACACCTCGTTCCAAACTTATATAAATTATTTATATTCTTAAACAGTTACTACTGATTGCTTATTTCGATATTCATTCCGGATTCAAAATGTTCAAAGAATCAATCTTTAATAGACGAAATTTTTTCAAGGAAATGTTATAATATCAATAATTTGTATGCTTAAATTTTAAATTTATTTTGAAACAACTAAAGTAAAATATTCAATTTAGTTCTAAATTAATTTTATATAAATGTATAAATTCATTTAAGGGGGGGTCGGATGGGTCTTAAGGTCAAAATTTCGATTTTCTGTTTTTCTTTTTTTTGTATTCTGCTTATCTTTAACGTTAAGTTCTTACCTAAACCTTACTTTTCTTTTGCGTTTCCTGAAATATAAGGTTTTTCAACAGTTAGGACCATTTTTTTCAGGAACTATAAAATATATCAACATGTTTTGTTTTGTTAATTCTTCCCCATTAATAGCTTTTTGATTTAAACTGAGAAATTTTAAATATCTCTGCACAAAAAAAAAATTAAATAACTTTAAATCTGATTTTTTGTGTGTAAAAGTATTTTTTAATATTTTGAATTATCCTCAGTTTAAATCAAAAAACTATATGTAATAAACAGAATATAAAAAAAAATTCAGAATGATATCTCATATAATTCCTGAGAAAAATGTTCCTAAAGTTAGGTAAATTAACATGGGCAAGATAGAACCATCTGACTCCCCTTAAGGTAACCTAATATTAATAATTGATAATAATTTGATTAGTAAATGTATATTTATTCTTAATTACTAATGTAATAAAGGATTAATAATTACTACTGTACAATAATTAATTATATAAATTGATGAAGCACCAAAATTAGGGCACGTGGTAAAACGTGGTGTCCCTATCAATTAAAAGTTAAGAGGACGTACATAAATTACGCAAAATTTTGACTTTTTAGACCCCTTCCTCTCCCTACGTCACGCTGCGTCACGTTTGATCGAACCCCTCCCCCTAAAATTACGTCACGCACCTCCCCCCCTCAAAGAAAAAGTCAATTATAATATTTCCCTGTCTTTCTGAAATTTGAAAAAAAAATGCATCTTTATATAGATATTTTTTAAAAATTGATTTAGAAAGAAAAAAAGAGTAAATTTATCTTGGTTAAATAATTTATTCGTAGGAATAGACCGACATTGTATTTACATTTCCGTTGTCCATGAACTAACTAGCAATTCGCTAATATCTTCTAATAAAAGGGGCCAAGGGGGCCTGGGTGTAATGGGATCTGCCTAGTTCTAGGTCTTTTGGTTTCGTTAGTCATCTGATTGGTCAAGATAGTGTCACAATTTAGCGTGTTACGAAGTACAATTACGAAAATGTCTGTATATTCTATAGAAGACAACCATAGATATCATAGTAAAACTATTAGATCGGCGGCTGTGTGTGTATTGATCGAATCAGTGCACGGGTGAAGATGGCATAGTTACCGGCAAATAATTCGCCAAGCGTCTGTTTGGGCTTAATATTGAAGCGATCAATGGCTTCACATGGCAAACCTGTTTTTACATTGGATTTTGACTTGGCAGCATTTCCTGTCTTATATATATATATATTTTTAAGCCGTCCACTTTTATTTACGCCATCCTGTATTACTAGTGTTATCTCAGTTCTACCGTTGTAACCGAGATTGACTGAATTATATATTACATTCTCTGTTCAGGGTTCGAAACCCGTTTTTTTTTCAGGGTTTAAGGATTTTTTAGGGAAGGTTTTTTCATAATTAATATAAAAACTAATAATTCCATATAACTGTTATGTAAGTTTATATTTAAATTTCTAATTGTAATGTCTAGAACCACGTATTGTTTGTTTGCGTTTGTGTAAAATTAAATAACCCGGAATATTGCAACTATAGAAATTTAAATTTGAATTTTAAAAAAGTATTAATTAAATGTTTATATAATTAGTATACATTTAAATTTGTAAATGTATTTTTAAAATTGAAGGTACAAAAATGTAAAAGTATATTAATAATAATAAAATAATAACAAAATATGATATGTATTTTTTTTATTTTTGTTTGTACAAAGAATTAACTTTTTTTTTAAATTTTCAGTAAAGGCAATTTTAAGTTCCATTGCCCACATGTTTTTTGAAGGTTTTTTTCAAATGGATTTCTTTTATAAAAAAAACCCACTCGGGTTGTTTTTGGGTTGGGTAAATTCGTAACAACCCTGTCTTTCAGGAACAGGCGAATTTTTAAGATCCGATGATTAGAACCGATTTTGGAAGGGGGGTACAGACAGACGACAAACGGACAGGACAGGCGGACAGACAGACGGACAGACAGACGAACATACAGACAGACGGAAAGAACAGACAGACATACGAACAGACAGACAGATGGACATCAACCGCATTTCAATACCTACAGTGACTTAAATGACTCAAAATTGAATTTCAATGCTAATTCAATGGGAAATTCGCCGACAGATAGTAAATTTATTTCCTTTTTAACAAAAAAAGAATTTTTAATATCGGATGGATAGAACTGATTTTGGAGGGGGGGGGGAGGGGGTACAGACAGTCAGAAGGACATCGACCGCATGTCAATACCTACTTGTTAGCACACAAACCTGAATATATATGTCTACCAACCAACCAACCTACTTGTTCATTTTTTAAATTATTTTAAATTAAAAAAAAAGAAAAGTAGACTAAAAAATGTGTATGGGCAATTCAAGTGAACAATTCAACGTTTATGGCGTTATAAACGAGGTCGTTGTAACTTTGTTTGACATTGACTGTATTGTATTTTTTATGTAGTTTAGGTGAACAGTTTTATTCTTATTTTTTAGAAAGGCTCTAGATTATGTTTAAAATACAAACTTTATTGTTGCAGGCTGCCGGTTGTCCGTCCGCCGGCTGTCCATCCGCCATCTCCCCCTGAGTCGGAGTGCGGTCTGTCCCTCCGTCGGCCCGGCGTCCCTCCGCGCATGCTCACTGAGGCCGAGGAGGTCGAGCAGAGGAAGAGGAAGTGGAAGAGGTTGTTCGCCCGGCAGAGGAGGGAACGGGAGGAGAGAGAGGCACGGAGGAGGCGAGAAGAAGAGGTACGCATCATTGGGGGGTGGGTGGGTGGGGGGGGGGTCTCTTACAGGGTGACGCAAATAAAAGTCGTCCTGGCTTGCCATGTGAGTCCATTGATCGCTTCAATATTAAGCCAAACAAACCCTTGGCGAATTATTTGCCGGCAACTATGATATGGTTTGACAAGCTATTTGGTTAGGTTAGTTTGTATTTACGTCGCACTAGAGCTACACGAGGGCTATTGCCTACGGGCGTCGTAATTTATAACCACACAAGCTATTTGGAATGCAATATAAACCGAAAGTTTGTACACAGCTGTGCAAAACAGTTTCCCACTACACTCGTGGCCAACTAACTTGGGTAAAAACAAAGAGTAAAAAGGCTAACGGAAAAGCGAGGCGCAATGACGTTGAACAGTAAACATCGCAGTCAATTCAAACGAAACAAGAAAAAAAAGTGTTAATCATTTTGCTTGTTTGGCGCCGATATCGCTTTTAAACGGATTGTTAAAAATTGACGTTATTACAATTCTTTTTATTTATGTGTAAGGAGCTCTTTTTTTTAAAGCAAAATAGCAAATACAAAGATAGTTAATTGGGAAGGGGGTAAATTGTATAAACAACCTAATTTTGATCTAGTGGCTCTTAGAATATCGGTTTAAAACTGGATGAGGAATTTATAAAAATTGATTTTTTTTTTAAATTTATAATTTTTTTTAAAAGTCATACTTTATTTTAATTATAACTGCAATAGGTTAATATTTGTAAGCTAAAAATAAGAAAACATCACAAAATTATAATGAACATGAGAAATGAGAGTTTATGTTCTTATTCAAAATTTTAACCATCATTAACTGTAACACCGCAAAAAAACGCCAAATGTTTTTACGACTTTTTCCAAAAAATTTGAAATTTTTAAAATCTACTTTTGTTCTGCTAGATTGGGCAAATGCTTTTGATAACTTCTATTTTCCCAATTAAGGCAAGAATTGTAAATTTCCTTCTTTCTTAAACAGAAATTCATTTTCAATCGGCAATTATACAGGGAATTTTATGATATGAAAAAAAAACTCAGCTGCCTCTGTCGTAATAAACAAAATCCAATCGAGACGGCAACCATAGAACGCGAAAAAGAAACAATTTTCCGTTGGCTGGAAACCCTTGTAAGGTAATATTTATATACAAAGTGATCTGAATGCAATTTAACTAAAATACACTTTTCATTCTGATAAAATTGCCAAATTTTCCCAAATCATATTCAAATCTGTTAGACCTTAAACGAAATTAATGTTTTAAACATGTTTTCTGGATGGATTCGCAAATAATATATAGTACTCCATAGCATATTTCTATTTACCCAACTTAGGTTGGCCAGGAATATAGTGGGTATTTCGGTCATTATTTATTCTAGAGAATCGGACCTTTTTGTTAGTACAAAACATTCTAAATTGATTGCAAGACACAAAATCTAGTGTTTGGAATGTTTTTGGATTCGTTCAAAACAGATCCTGGCTAACGCAATTTCGTAACCAATCATTGCATAGTGCTCCTCTTTTTGCAATTTTACGCCTTTAAATTCTTTAATAAATAACTGGACACATTTTTATACGAATTTGTTTTATTAAAACCTATTACAATGAAATTTACTCAAGATCTAAACTCGCCAATAGTCCATGAGTAGCTCTAATGTGATGGTAATCCGATCCAACAATGCTAAAACTGGTTTGCCAAGGGAAGCATATGTACGCTTGATAAATCTATTTTTCAACTTGAAGCCTTGGCCTAGATGACTTCAATAGTTTCTCGCCAAGTATTTCAATGTATTGAAATAAAAAAGCCCCTAAACATATTAAAAAAATATTTTGAAATGCTATAATTGAAACATTATTGCTTGATTTGCTATAAAAATAATTTTCATAAAATATAAATTTGTATGTTGCAAAAGTTTAGACACTAGCACGAGATTATGATAATTTAAAGTAGATAATGGCCTAATTTCATATTATTATTGATGAATTATATTATTTTTTATGATAAATTAAAAACAAACACGATATCCGGTGAACTAAAGATTTAATAACAGTATTGGTTCAAATTTTTACCAAACAGACAATATGGTCACTTTAAATATATATTCAAATCATATTTGCTTCAAAATCAAATGTACAATTTAACATCTCTAAATACGAACCCAATATCTACCAGTCCATCACCTTAAGAGGGTCTGTCAGTCACATAGAGATAATACATTAGTTTTGAAATTACAATTTTTGCAAAAGAATTGCTTTGCCATGTTATCCCATTTTCACCAGGTATGGGAATAATCATGACATCAGTTTAAAACAAAATTGAATAGAAAATAACATCCGGTTATTTAATTATTAATTGATAAAGTTTTAAAATAGTGTCGCCACCTGCTGTAATTTTTGGCATTTTAAAACTTCAAAAATATATAATTAAATAACTAGATAGATAACATTTTCGTTTCAAAATTTGTTTCATTTCGATGTTATGTTGATTCTCATACCTGGGAAAAAGGGCTAACATGGCAAAACAATATGCGGAAGTTGTGATTAGAAAACTAATGCAATAGCTATATGGGACTGACAATCCCTCTTAAAGTTTCGCCACGAATTCGTGGATTTGGAGGCATACATTGGCTGATTTTCTTGATGAAACGTGCAGTCTTTCCCATATAAAATCCCAAAATAGCGACGTATTGTTCTTTTTTAAATACTTAAATACAATTCAGAGAGTCACCTATTCAAAAACGCAAAAAAAATCGGTCATTTCAAGGTAAATTTACTCCACACCATTACTTAAGTTCCTTCTTTGTACTGAACTTTAAAAAAAAAAACGGTTTCTTTGAACTGGTTACAATTTAACTGGTCTCTTAAGTGCTATTTAAACACGTTCGGTTTAACCGAATATTGAAAAATAAGCCTTTGAAAACACCGTGTTTTCCCCTCAAAAACTGTAGAATCAAGGTTGAACGTTTATAATAGTGTGGAGGGAATCAACGTATATGAGACAGACTTTTTAAGCGTTTTTGAAAAGGTGACTCTCTCTGTATTGTACTAAAGTGCAAAAAAGAACACTGTGTCGCTATTTTGTGACTTTATATGGGAAAAACTGCACGTTTGATCAAGAAAATCGGCTAATGTAGGCCTCCAAATTTACGAATTCGTGGCGAAACTATCTTTTTAGTTCACGGGATATATATATATATTTTAATTTATCATATAAAATTAATACAAATCATCAATATTAAATACGAAATTTGGTCATTATCTACTTACTTTAAATTAGCATAATCTCGTATTAGTGTCTAAACTTTTGCAACATACAAATTTATATTTTATGAAAAAAAATATATTGTTATAGCAAATCAAACAATAATGTTTCAATTATAGCATTTCAAAATATTTTTTTTAATATGTGTAGGGGGCTTTTATAAATCTATTATCAGAATTCTAAATTTTAAAGCTAAATGACGTCATTGTCTAAACTTTTGCATCGCAGTGTGATTCTTTTGTGTTTGCCAGGCGGTTAAAAACGTTGTTGTTGTTTTTACTTGTTCTCTATGATCTAGATCAAGTCCAGAGATCGCACACCCTTAAAAAGTCCATAGCAACGTGATTAGTAAAGACACGTTGAACACGGGATATGCTCCAAAGAAAAGTATTATATTGGAAGGATTTAATTAATTTTTTTTTGTGTTTCTTAAAGGAAGGTCAAAATATTGATAATTTTGGTACTGACTATTGTGTTTTCTTCCAGGAGAGGCAGAGGAGGGAAGCGGAGGGGATCTCGTCTGACGAGGAGGAGGTTGTCCCCGAGCCTGTCGTGCGTCGTCGGCGGGAGCCTCTCGCCCCTTCGCCCTACGAGACAGCCTTCTCTCCACTCAGCATCGCCCAGGGGTGGAGGGACACCCAACAACTCAGGGTGCAACCCTTCCCGGCCGTCAACCGGTGAGCTGTTTTTTTTAAAATATATATTTAGAACCAGTTTAAAAACGCCTTGTGTACCACAAAGTATGCCACGAGGCTTACAGGAGTAAGAGAACACAATATTAAAATTTTCGGTTAGTCGGTTGGTTGGTACTAATCCTTCATGACCTAGCAACAGCTAGATCTGGTCCATGTATTCTAGTAAAGTCAAGATGATTTCAGGTTTTCTAAACCCAGACCAAGGCTGTCTAGGATATGCAGTGCTCCGGAGAGGCTGGCCTTAGATGACACTTGTTGCAGGCTGGGAAATTTTTGCAGCCCGAGCTAAAAGTCATTCCTTTAAGGTGGCCACTGTTAAGCCTTGAAATTGCTGTAGTATGTGGTCGAGGATGATTCCCGATTTTTACAGTTTTAGCTCATCTATTTGCTATAGGAAATGATGGGCATGAGTGTTTTTAACGGGGCATGACTGGAATCTTTGCTGCCGTTCCCTGCCCGTCATTTTACACGGATTTTTTTCAGCAGTGTAGATTGAAAACTGAGTCATAATTGTATACTTTTCTTGCGTTTCAGAGTGCCGACAGAGCTGCGTCGGCTCGGCCTTGACTTCCTGCCGCTCGTCCCTGAGGACAGGATCCCGGGCAGGAGGAGGGTGAGCGCGCGCGTCCAGCACAACTCCCGCTACGACGCTGTCATGGGGCGGGAGACCGCGCGCGCGTACCGGAGGCACCTGGAGGAGAACGAGAGGAGGGGAAGACACGGCCTCCCGACCCTCAGTGAGTTACTCTCGCTTCTTCATCTCTCTCTGATATTTGAAATAGAAACATAATTACATAAATGACGAGTATCGGTGCGAAGCGTCTTTACTTACTCCTTCATTAAAGACTGTTCCTGAAAAGGGATTAACTTAGACTAGGAATAGAGCTGATCATAAGCCCAAGATTGCAGGTTCGAGCCCCGACTGAGTCGTCTGATTTTCTGGATGGGGAAAATCTTGGGTACGCATGTCATATGATTATGTGTGTAGCTTGTAAAAGATCCCTTGAGTATCCAGTTGGCTTGGGTTCCCTCAGGAAAATTAAATCTCGGCGTACATCCACAGAGAGCTCAGGTAACCCGAGTGTTAAAATTGGTAGCGAGAGTCGCATACATGGTGCCACAAAAAACGGCTCTCAGCTCTGGGGAATATGCCGAGTATGCAAAGGCTTAGCCACCAATAAAGCAGCTCTGTTGGGAAAAAAGGAATAAAGTTGGACCAAAGTTTCTGTGGGAGATGGTCAGGGAGTTGCCTCAAGGCTCTGTGCAGGCATGTTCTAAAAATTCTAATAAATCTGCCCAGAATTAATCTTTTTAATAGACAAATGCAGTAACGAGCCAATAAGATTAAGTACTCAGTAGTACCCGACCCTCAAGAGGTTACTTTGCACTTCTTCTTTGGACTTTATTATCTCGCTGGCAGAAGCAATCTCTTTTAATTCCTTAACGATGGGACAAACACAATTTTTTCAGAAATTTGATTTTACGTTTTATTAGACATCTTTAAAATGATGCTCCTTGCGATTAAAATTTTGTCTAATCTGGCTAATACTTTTTATACAAACAGTTTGAATACAGCTTTATGAAATTAGGCATGGATTTTGCATTCGTGTTTTTTTCAAATTATTTAAAAAAAATAAAACTTGCTATGACGGCAAAAAAAGGAAATTTTTCAACTACCTGAATTACAAAAATTGCAAATAAACAATAGTATTGTTTATTTGCAATTTTTTTTATGGATTTTAGAGGATCTGATAATTATGTATTATACATAATTATCAGGAGCTGGATGGATATGGTATGGTATGGTATCGGGTCTTCACTACTAAACACTGCAGTCGTAAATGTCACGGGAGCGTGAAATAGAGGTCAAACGAACCGCCACAGATTGTTGTCGACTTATAATGTGCTTCAATATAAAGACAACAGATGGCAGCACCACGGTTGGTTTATTATCCACCACGATTCGTTTATTATCCAACTTCTTTGTTTAGTTAATTACAAATAAGATTTTACATAATAGTTTTTTTTTCCCCTGAAAGCTTTCACGCTAACATACACTATAAATTTCCAAAATTTTATGGTGATCTATAAAAAAAGTGTAGTGACGCATCGATGATAGTCAGACATACATGCATTTTTATATACAATTTAGAAAATGAAATGTACAATTTTTCTAAACAGTTATTATTATTTGGTTTGAGGTATAATTTCTATTTTTTTTTTTTTCAGATTTCGTTCCTCCACGGCAGCCTTAGGTTCGGCTGGATATAATCCATGATAATTAAGGTACATTGATTTTGTCTGGATATTTAATTAAATATTAATTTGTATTTTATAATATAATTGATCTATTGTTTTATTGATAGGAATATATAACTTTTAAAAGTTATTTAAGCACTTCATATTTATAATATTATATATTTATTAATCCACGAACTATATTATAGTTATTAAATCCACTAAATAAAATGCCTCTGGATGGAGTATTCAGTAATACCCGACCCTAGTATATTTAAATAATAATTATTTCATTACAACATCATATTCAAATAATTACTACAACATCTCAATGAATATAAATTTTTTATGCAAACCTACAATTCCTACTTCAATCAAATGAGAATTATATTTGCTAAAAAATAAGGGAAATACCAAAAAAATCTGGTAAATTTAAAAAAAAAAAAGAAAAATATGTGGGTCAAAATACAAAACATTTCATAAAGCTTTACAATTAAAAAGTCTTCTATAGGTAAGGCAGTATTTTAGCTACCATACACTAAGTGTATAACTTAAAAAGTGAGATTTATATAGGCTATGTCAGTCTGTCACCCAATTTCATAGCCGAAACTACAATTACTAGAGGCAAGTGTAATACGTAACAAACAAATTCAGCTCACAAACTAGAAGTCATTAAAAATATCAGAATTTTTATTTTAATTGGAAGTAGTACTTCAATTATTAAAAAAAAACCTGCCAAATTTAATACACTTAAAAAGCACAAAAAAAGCTAGTATTTTTACGATATTTTTTTGTAATTTTTGAATAATTCTAAAATTACAAAAAAATATCGTAAAAATACTAGCTTCATTTTGGAATCTTTTTAGTGACTTTAAAAAACGTGAAATGCTTTGCTAGTATTTTTACGGTATGTTTTTGTAATTTTAGAATTAAATGGTATTTTTCGGTAGTTTTTCTTCTAAAACTGCTGGCAACATTGTTGGTTGGTTGGTTGGTAGACATATATTCAGGTTTGTGTGCTTGGTCAGCGACCCGCTTATAAACCTTCGTCAAAACATTGTTAAAAACATCAAAATAGACATGCAAACAAAACCGCAAAGCTATTGCCAGATCCACCGTGAAACAACCCCATTAGCCATTTGCATTTAAGTATTTATTATTGAATAAAATTATATTTTAATTCTATTTATTCCTTTTGATGAGGTATTTTTTTTTAAAAATGGTATTTAAAATTCATTTGGGTATTGATTTTAGTTAAAGGTGACATATTATTTTAAGTGGTTTTGTATGTTGATATGAAATGTTTTGCTTCCAGCTAAGAGTGAGGAATCATATTTTCAATAAAAATTTAAATTTTAAAGTCGTCTGTATTAGAGTCTAGGGGAAGCATCCCTTGCATGTGTTAGAAATCCCTTTTTTCCACAGGTCGAAAACTGTTATCTACCTTTTCTAAATAAACTATTTTATGAGAAACTATTGTCTATGAGATTACATATTTATTAACATTTTCTTACATTGGCGTATTTATTTTTATAATATGCAAGTAATATATTGAATAGTATGCCATAAAAAACGGTGTGCTATCATAAAAAATAATTCGATTAATAGTTTAATAATATGATTTTTTAATTGATGATAAAAATACTTTTATTTAAAAAAAAAAAACGCGTTAAGCATTGAATTGGTGTAAAGTTTATTTTAAAATTTTTAATGATGACTGATTTTTTGTATATTTAAAAAAGCTTTTTTTTCTTGACAGATTTTCATTGGAAATGGAATTCAATGGATTATTTCAGTGCACCCTTGGAGTACAGCCAGCTGATATGGCTTTCCTTCATCCACTCCTTGGGGCACGTTCAAAAGCCGAAACCCTCCTTCCAGCAAAGAGGATACAGGGGACCTTTGGGGATATAGGGGATGTAATTATATTGAACTTTTGCCTACCATAGGGCTTGGGAAAAACTTTTTAGTTTGTGGCATAGTACTGAAGATTGCAATTCAAAAAATCCTTAGTAAATGGAGAGGATGAGAAATGTCATACCAATCCAAAGGTTAAACTGCATAACTAGGTGAAAAAACAAAAATGCGGTATGTAGTGTCATCACTTAAGTGACTTTCGTCCCATTTCCACACAAGCCTTACGCAAAGCTTTCAAGCCTACTGCTACCACATACTGTGCTATCCTACATAAAAACTGTCTACCTACAAAGTGTCCAGGACACTTTCCCAATTGTCTAAAGTAGTGTGCATTAAAACCAACACTGCTTTCCCAATCCAAAGGGAACTTGGTGAAAAAGAAGAAATGTGATATGTGATTCTAGCCCTTTATGTAGCTTTTGTCCCACTCTCACAGAAGCTTTACACAAAGCTTTCAAGCCTGCACTCCTGTACAAACTCGGTTACTTGTTCAAACAACACTGAAGATCTTAACCATAAAAAACGAAAGGTTGTGTGCTATATTCAGAGCCCATAGAAAAAAAAACTTTCCAGAGACCTGTTATCCAAACATCCTATAAGGTCCCCTGTAATTGTCCTCCAAAATACATCAACATCCCTCCAAACACACCCCTCTCCTCCTCTCACTACATCTAGTAGTGCCAATATCTGCAGATCCTACAAGGAAATTTAGCAGTCGCCTCAAGTATTTGCAGTTAAACAGCAGCCTTAAGAATACAACAAGAGGTCAGCACACCTGTCCTGACTTTAAGTTCCCTGAAAAAACCATACTACATCAATTGCACCAACAGACAGAACTGTGGTGCACTACCGAGCATGATGAAATAAACTCGTTGTAGTGCACATGATAACTTACCAGCAGCTCTGCTATTCAATAGCTGAATCAAGCTCTAGTTGCAAGAGAGTAGAACAACCAAACTACAGAAAGGCTGGAAACTTCTACCCGAGAAATAGAAGTGGCCCACATGACTACAGATGCAATGTGGAAATTAGTACAGCATCCTTCAAGTAAGCAATTTATCTTTTTAGAATTTAAGATTGTAAGCAAATGTACATGACTTTTGCAGTGTTGAGCATGTGAATTCACAAATCCCTGATGTTAATTCTTATTCAGTAAACTTACTGAAAACTAAATTACAGTGAATGGAAATATTTAGTTTGTCTTCTGTGTTTTAAACAGGCAAATGCAGACCCGCAAAAACTGCCAACTTCATTCAAACAGAAGATTCAAATCCTACCAAAGCACCCCAAGCAATCAACCACGATAAATATTTCAAGAGCAATAAGGGACATCAGGAGTTTTAAGGAAACAGCAACTGGTTGTTAAAATCAGCAACTTCTACACTACAAGGTTTGATTAAAATCTTTTACTAAATCTGTATGTTTAATGATTAATTTTGTTGCATTCAAATGTAATGTAATGTTGTATGTGTAACTTCTAAAAAGTAAAGTTAAAATATTTTCAAAATTTGTTTTTTGATGATCAAATTAAAAAAAGTATTAGTTTCATTATGTGTAGAAACGATTTTTAATTAATATTTGTGATGCATACATTGTTAGAAAATAGCTCGCATAATTAACGCTATCATGTATGCCTCAAAATTTAACTATTAAATTTAATTCGGCCTTTGCTAGTTTTTAAAAATATTTTTTTAAAGAATTGAAGTGAATATAATACCTTCGCTATCATGGGAACAACATTTTAACCATGGATGTGTCACAATTATATCTAAAGAAATGTGCTTGTAGTTACAATTTGATAAATAAGTATTAATATTTATTAAGTAATTAACACCGTTCTTCTCAAAGCCAAAAAATAATTCTTATATTCTCCATAATGAATTGTAGTTCATTGAACAAAGCTTCGAGAGAAGTTCTAATTTTAAATATTTGCATTTGATGGCATTACCAAAAGTAACTTATTCAGTGCAGCCATCTTTGAATGTGAAAATACAGAACAAGGATATGAAATTTACATAAAATACGTAATTTAATTTTAAAACGCTTCAACTTAATTCAAAGCTCATATTTTTCGAATCTTAAATTTATATTTCTTTTAATTTTGTTCAAATGAAGCTGTAGCATGTTTCTTATATTTTAATTTCAGATAACCTGAGAAGAGAAGTGTAAAGAACGCCAATAGGAAACTTTTCCCCCTATTTCTCAACACATCCTACAAATATATATATGCTCTCCTCCCACTGCATCCACTAGTGAAAATACCTGCAGAGCCCGCAGGAAACTTTGCAGCTGCTGCAAGTGCTGTAATTCAACATAAGCCTCAAGAGTACCACTTCAAGTAACCACTCCTGTCCCGACTTAAGATTCCCTGACTAAACCATACTACAGCAATATGATTAACAGACAGAACTGTGGTGCACAACAGTTCTGCCTTTTGATCCTCTTGCTGTAGTATGGTTTGGTCAGAGAACCTTACTGATACAAACTGTGGTGCAAAACCAAGCATGATGAAAAATTCTCCACACGCATTGTGCAAAATATCTTTCCAGCAATCTACGACCATTACTCACGAAACGTCCCAGCAGCCCTAACCAAATCTGCAATCCATCAGCCTATCTGATATTCAATGGCATGACGAAACCTGACTTTTAAGCCAGTACAAATTATGGAGACTTCAACTTGTGAAAGAAGTTGCCCACACTACTACAGATGCAATGTGCAATTTGTGGAAGTTGCAGGTTCAATTATCAGCATGAACTGCTAGAAACAAGGCAGTCTAGTGGAAATATCTGCTTAGCCTACAGGAAACTTTGCAGCCGCTGCAAGTATCTCCAATTCAACAGTAGCCTCCTGAACTTCAAGTAAAACTCCTATCTCCACTTCAAGTTCCCTGACAGGACCATACTACAGAAATAGGATTAGCAGACAGAACTGTGGTGCCCAAACAAGCTGTTGAAAAACTCTCCATACACAGTGCACATGATATATTTCCAGAACAGTCAGGAAATTAATCAGAAAACTTCCCAGCAGAAGTATCTGCCTTCCAATAGCAGAATCAAGCTATTAGAACCCGCCACACTATGAAAAGATCAGAAACTTTAACATATGAAATGGAAGTTGCAAGATCACTAATTAGTGCACTGCAAGAGTCAAGTTAGTAGACTTCTTCAGCAACACTTGTAGCTCCAACGCACACGAACATCTATTCTAATAAAAAGTAAGTAATTTATCTTTGTTTTATTAATTCGTCTTTTCTTAGTTTGATAGAATTGTAGTTAAATTAAATAAAAAATTATTAAATAAAATGTCAAGTGAAGTTCTGTTTTGAATATCTGCTTTAGATAGCAGCACCAAAAGTTACTTTTTCCAGCCATCTTTGAATTTACAAGACACCGACCTTAAATTTATATAACCTGAATATAATTAAATATGCCGTTTAATTTTTTAAACCTTCAATTAAATTAAAAACTCAAGTTTTTCCAATCATAAATTTTCATTGTTTTTTTAATAATATTTTTGGTTCTAATAAATAAATCCGTAATGTGTTTTATATTTCATTTCAGCACACACACACAGATGATCTGGGACAAGAAGTGTTTTTAAACCCACTAAATTATGTGCACCCTCTAGAGCCCATAAGAAACATTTCCAGAGGCCAGAATCTCTGTTTTCCAAGATCCCCTGTCCATGGCCTCCATGATATATCCTCCCCAGCTCCAAGAAACTGCTATGCAATAGTACAATCAAGCCAGTTGAACAAGCCATACTATAGAAAAACTGGAAACTTCATCATTTGAAATAGAAGGTGCCCAAACACTGCATATAAAATATGGCAATTTGTGAAAGTTCCAGGTTCAATAATTTGCATCTACTGCAACATTCAAGGCAATAGACTTCTTCAGAAACACTTGCAAAACATTGTCTAGTAAGTAATTTCTATCTTTTTTTAAAAATTTATTTAAATTAAGATTGCAAGCAAATGTACATATGCCATTTGCAGTGTTGAACTCGTGAATTCAGAAATCACTTTTCTTCAATTTCATTACATGTGATGTATTATGTATATGGCCAATTTTTTAGGCTGGCTATTTTTTTTTTAATATTTGGTTAGGGTTTTTAATGCAGAAATTTTTTTGTTTTAATTTTTGGAATTCAAAATTTCAAAATATAAAAAAAGAAAATCAAATTTTAAAAAGAAATTGCTGTGACTGAATTCTTAGATTAATTCTTACTTCCTAAATTACTGAAAATTAAAATACAGTGAATGACAATATATTAAGTTTTATTTTGTTTGTTAAACAGGTCAGACATATGCAGAGTTTAAAAACTCCATCATAAGCAGGATATGGAAATCCTATCAAAACATTCCAGGCAAAGAACCATGATGAAGATCTCATGAACAATAAAATACATCAGGAGTTTCAAAGTTACAACAAGTGGTTGTTGAAATCAGCACTTATACAAGGTTTGAAAAAAATAGGTTAGGGTTTAATGATTAAATTGGTAATTCAAGGCAAAATCTTGTATGCAACTCCAAAAGGGTTTTTTTTTTAACCCTTAAAAAATTTTTTTAAAAAAATTTTTTTTCACCTTTAAAAAAAAACATGATTCTTACTTAAAAGATAGAAGGTTTGTCTTTGTAATAATAAATATATTTTAAAAATTGCTTGGGAAAAATTCAACCCCTAAAAGAAAACTTATTCCATGCCCCCCTTTTGAATTACATGCAACATAAATTTTAAAAATAAAATTTCTTTTTTAAACCTTTTAAAAAAATTAAAAGTCATATTTTTTAATAAAAAATGCCCCTTACTTTTTTTTTTTTTTTTGGCCCAAAAATTGTTGAACATGTTTTTTATATTCTTTTCAGATTAACCAAAAGCCCATGTCATCCCTTTTTAAGACTATTTCCTCCTCTCACTACATCCAGTAGTGCCAATACCTGCAGAGCCAACGAAAAACTTTGCAGCCACTGCATGTGTGTAATTGAACAGCAGCCTCGAGAATGCAACTGCAAATCAGCACTCCTGTCTTGATTTATTTCCCGACCAAACCCCAGAAATTGGGGCCAAAAAGACAGAACAGTGGCGAACCCCCGGCCCCTGTTTAAAATTTCCAAAAACACATCGAAATTTAAGAATACAGAAAATGGTTTTCGAAACCCCTACCTTCTGGGTTTTTTTTAAAATTTTTTATGTCTAATGATTCATTTTGCAGGATTTAGAAGTAATATTGATTATGCAACTTTTAATAAGTTTGAGCTATGAATATTTAAGAAATTTGTTTTTTTTATGATAAAAAAAAAAAAAAAATATATCATGTATTAAAAAAACAAAAACCAAATTAAATTTTAACTTTAAAATTTTTGGCTATATAATGCCCGTGCCCCCAAAGAAAATAATTTTCTAACACTATGTTTAATAATTTTATTAAAAAACTTTTTACCCAAAAAAAAACAATAATTTTTAATATTTTTGAGGAGTTCATTTTAGATAGTAGTTTATTCCCGGGCCCAAATTTTTTTTCCAAAAATATTCCCTAAAACCCCAAAAGTGGAAAAAAGTTTTGATTTTTAAAAATATTGGTATGTAGCCCAAATTCTGATTAGGTCTGAAAACAAAAAAAAAACCCTTTTTTTTAACGGATTTCCTTAAAGTTTTGTAGTGTGGGAAAAAAAAGGGGGTTTTTTTTTTTTAATTTTTTTTGGTCCAATTTTTTTAAAAAAAAAAGAAAAGTTTAAAAAAAAAATGTGTTGTGCTTTGAAAAGATATAAATTTTTTTTTTTTTTTTTAAAGAGGCAATAAAACCTTTACAATTCCCCCTTTATTGGAATAGGAGATTCAATCCTACCCAAAAAAAAATCAGGCAACCCCCCAGGGGGAAGAATTACCAGCTGAAGTTCAACAAAAATAATGAAAAAAACAAGGGCCCCCCTTTTCAAAAAAAAAAAACAGGGGGAAAAGAGAAAGAATTGGTGTTAGAATAGCCTGGTTAATAAAAATGTTTAAACAGTTTTGAATTTGAAATAGTAAAATGACCCCATACTGCAAATGTAGGGCTGTACCAATTTTTTTATTTAAGCAATTTGGCCTTTTTTGAAAAAAGTTTTATTTGCAATTTTTTTCCCAACGCTTTACTTGGGGCCAAAATTAATTTGTGATGTTTTTTTTTTTTTTTTTGGTTTTTTGAATCCTCAAAGAAGTAAAAACAAGTTAAAATATTTTTTGTTTAAATTGATTTAAAGATTTTTTTTAAATTTTTTTTTTAAAAATAATATATAATTAAAATTGGGTAAATTTAAATTTTCCCTTTAATTCAAATAAAATTTGGAAAATAGTTTTTTTTATACAACAGTATTATAATATATTTTTTAAATTCCCAAAAACTTTATTTAAAAATTTTAGATTTTCCCAAAGGAAATTTACGTTTTCCTAACTTTTCCCTGAAGTGCACCCGCCAAAAATTAATACATTTTCCCCTTTACTCACCCTTTTCACCCCCGGGGGGCGAAACTCCCCCCCAAACCCCCCCAAAAAATTCCAAACCCCAGTCCAAACGGAAAACCCGTAGTTTTTAAAAAAAAAAGTTCCCTTCCATTTTTTTTAATTGCAAAAAAAAGGGAAGAAAATTTTTTTTCCCGAACATTTGGGAAAAAATTTTTCCGGGGTTTAA
>CM033272.1:31276595-31754595 GCA_019343175.1 Oedothorax gibbosus
TATAACACATTTTAAACAATTATTTGAAAAGGGAAATCAAATTACACATCAATAAAGTTATAAAAGTTACTTAACGTACCTTAAATAAAAATTATTATGATGTTTATTGTTATTATTTAACAGTTTTTGTTCCCTAAGGGATTTTTAACAATGTGTATTGTACAATAAAACTTAATTTTTTATCTTATCAACATATCGATGCCCCAAAGCTTTGCGCTAGGATGAGTGATAAATATTTAAATTTTCTATTACGCTACCAAAGCGTTCAAATATCTGACGAGATAAAAATTAATTATATAGTTGCAGATATAGTAAAACAATAAAACAGAATTTATATAATACACAACATTTGATTTTATAGAGGATAATTTAGAAAAAGTTACTTAATATGTACTTTATATATATACATGTATGTATGTATGTATGTATGTATGTATGTATGTGTGTGTGTGTGTGTGTGTATTTTACCATGTAAAGTAATGGTTTCCTAAGATTACGGTGCCGTCATCCGCCAGATTCGTAACGGTTACGTATGACGTCACAGAAACCTTTTACGTACAAATGTATGGCGATGGTTTCCTAACAACACGTTAATCGTAACCGTAACGGATCTGTACCATCGTCACGGACGTTCTTGCTTTTCCGACTCTTCTTCACACGTTTTTCGGACACGTAACGGCTACTTTTGCGAGGGAAAAATGTTCGAAAAGAGCGCTTCTCAGTCGGCCTTTCTCTTCTGGGGCTATAGGATTCTTGTGGCGATTGTAGGGCTTCGAAACTAAATCTTCGCGCACATGATTTAAAACAAATTATCTTTGTTCGTAGATGCCGACGTATGAGGATATGGAAAGCCCCTTCAGTTGTCCTATGTTTGAAAATTTCACTTTCCCTCTGCCGGCTACTTTCTAAATCCGATTCCTCATCCTCCATCAGTATTAGCAGAGCTAAATTTTCATAATCCAAACTCATTTTTATATTGATTGAAGTTACGTACCGGCTAAAAAATCACGATGTGTCGGTTTGTTTACGTTTGGATCGGTTGCGGATTACGTTTCTTCATTTCGAGGAAACCGCATTCGCCGTAAACATTACGATCGGAATTGTAGCGGGGCGAATCTGTGACGTCACGCGTAGAGTTACGGTGACGGTGCCGTTATCTTAGGAAACCATTACTTAAGTTCATTGATTAATACATTGTATGAAGGAAAAATATCTGGTCAGAAAAAACTTTTACAAATATTAGTACCTTAATAAATAAGATATTCAGTTACTTACCGCATCTATGAGCAAGTACAAAGAAACTAATAAATCCAAAAGTGTTGTTCCAAAGACCAACACCATCCACGGAATCAAAAGCATTCGACTATCCTACACAAGAAACTCAATTGATTAAGTGCTTGCAAAATTATTTTTCTTTAAAAAAAATTCTTTTTAAGCCTCACGCAATACGAAATTGCAAAAATTATTTATATCTTTGAAGTAATTCAGTAGAAAAAAATTAGTTCAATTATTTTAAAACTATATTTTTAAAAACTAAATAATATAATGTAAAAAAAATTTTAAAGTGGCCACCTAAAATGTCTCTCGTTCTCGGAGGGCAGGAAGATCTTTGCAACTTGCTCTAAATGTCAGGCCTCTCCCGAACATATTTTGGACTGCGTCGGCCTTTCCTGAGAAGATGTTTTCCTTTTCCCTCTTCTGGTTATCGACTTTCTTAGGGTCAATGATCTCTTGGACTTGGTCTGACGAAGTCAGACCAAAGAGGATTTGCCACAACACAACACAACAAAAAAATTATCCACCGACCGCGTTTGTTGTCCTTAACTTGAGGTGGATAATGCATCATAACAGTAATAGCATTATCGAGTTATAAGTATTTTCCTGACATGCGTCACCCGCTTGTTTGTATGCTCTATATCTCTTAAAATTTCACATCTCGGTTTATTTTATAGATTATTTTTAAGGTACTTTAAAATTGTCCTGTCGGTAAAATTTAAAAAAAAAATTGTGGCTAACGTAACGAAACAGAAGAAGAAAAATTGAAATTCATGTCTTAGAGTGGGAATTATTTTCTAATGTATTTCATGACTACTAAGTTTTCCTATGAAACTCAATAACTTAATCTTTTATCGAGCAGGTAAATAATATTTTCTCTTTTCAAATATTGAAATATTAAATTGTATTCGTATATGAGAAAAAAAGTCAAAAAATGAAATAAAACTGAATCTTATTTATTTGGAAAAAAACAGACACCGTAATTTACCGTTTCAATTAATACAAATATATCTTATATATTAAAACGGTAAATATAAGTATGATTTTTTATTTAAAACAATTTCGTTCAAACTAATGCCACTAAAATGACGATTTTCAATTTTCTCAGTTTTTAACATATAATTTGAGTTCGTATCTAAGCTCAAATATGTTCAGATATAAATATTTCATAAAAGTTTGAAAAACTTTTAAAGTTAAATTCCTATATTATATTTACATAAAATGCCTTAAGACATTCTGAAGTTCCAAAAAAAACATGTAAATGGAAAAGTTAACCTTAGGCAAAATGAGTGCCATATTTGTAAAGGTTTAAAAAACTAAATTTTAAAACCAAGAACTGTATTCTTCCAATGTAGGAACCATGTTCCAGTTATGTGGGTAAACTTAATAATATTAAATTTATATTCATGTGTGGCATGATAAATAGAAAATAAGCGTATAAAAAGGGGAGAGATTTAAATCGTCGAAATCAATTAAAATGTAAAACAAATATTCATACTTACTACACATAATCCTATTAATAACAAGATGCAAGAAACAACGCAGAATCCAGACAGAACTAATGTTACGATGCTTATAATAAGCATACCTATTACAAAAGTAATAATTATCCAAATGAATGCAACATACAGTACAGATAATAAGAAATAGAATAAAATTTTGTAAGCAAATGGGTTTTTTTCGTACCAGGATGAATAAATAACTAATAAATATTTTATAACCCCAGTTAAAACCTAAATAATAATTTTCCTATTAACCGTAAATTAGTGCTTACTATTTAATAATAATAACTATATTGATTTTTTGGTTTTAAAAAAGAGGTTGTTATGAAATAAACTCAAAATATATTTAATGAATAAAAAGAAATATCAGGAGTAACATTTGTTTTACTGAAATTTAAATGTGTTTAATAATGGCAAACTAAAATATACGAAATTTATTTTAAAAAATCATAGAATTCAATTTTATAGAATTCAACTAATTGCATTCAGGATTTAGTTAACTAATTACGAAGAAATCAATTTAAATTTAAGAGAACTTTTATATGAGAAAAATGGATTCAGAAAGGGAGAAATAATTTCATGGAATAATATTTTAAAATACATTTGAGGAAAATATATATTCAAATATATTACCTACAGTTTCTTTAATAATATCAAGGTGGAAAACTCCAGCTGTGAGAATGATTGTGTACAATATCTAAAAAATTATAAATGAATGCATGAGTTTTGAAAAGAATAAAACTAAAGAGACGTTTAAAACAAATTTACGTTGTTTAGGTAAAACACAAATATATATTTTTTTTTGTCTTTTTTATTCGTTATTTTTATTTGGTTTTAAAAAATATACACTTTTCAAGTAAATTCAAAAGTTTTCAATTCATCAAAATATAAATAAATCAACCTATCAAATATAAATATATCAATATGAATGTATAATTACATAAACCTGTATTGTTTAATTGTTTTTGAAGTTATTAGTTTCAATCTTATGAAATAAGTGGTACTTAAACGTCTGTGAACATTTAAGATTGTCAGAAACACTCTTAAAAAGTCATTTTTGTAGAAACTTTCCTTAATGCGATTTTGATTTACTATTTGGGGAACAAGTAATGGAATGGAAAAATATCTTTAACGCTTAATAGCAAATTTATTCCATCCGTACGCTTAAAAAAAACTTTTTTTTACTCTTAATACAAAAAAAGATGTGTTTTTATCCCAGTTATAACAAGTTGGTTGGAACAATTCAAAAATTTTCTACCAAATAATAATGCACGGTTAGCAAAAAAAATGTGTTGAAGGCGTAGGGCGTATGTATTTTTCCGAAATATAGGTTAGTATCTGCTCTTGATTGTATATATGATTCGCATAAATCTTGAATCTTCTCTAAAGCTTGAAATACACTGCTCACAACAATTAGGGGAACGCATGGTTTAAACCCTTTCACCCCCAATGATTCCATTTGGAATCATCAGCTTGCGTTTTATTACTCGCTAAGTTGAGCTCGCACTTATTTATCATTAGATGGAAGAATCATGTCTTTTGAAGAATTTAATAATGTTTGTTTTAATTAAATAAAAATAAGAAAAACGTGGTAAAATAAAATTCACTCCCAAAAAATATTATGAAATAAATTGACCCCAAATTTTTCATGCTTGCATTCTTAGATGTTTAAAAATTGATTTTACCTCTTTTTGACAAAAAAGTTTTAAAAAAATTATTGTTATAATTTTTCAAAAGTTATGATTCCAATTTTCCCCCCTAAAATTTTTGTTTAAAAAATAAGATTCCCCCCCCCCCCCTGGTTTTTTTTTACCATTTCATACTGGATGCATAATGAATCTGTTTCACAAATTTTAGATTTTTAGAATAAAAAATAAAAAGAGTTGGAACTAAAAGGGTTAACAAAAGTAAGCAAATTGCTCCCCTAATTCTTTTGAGCAGTATATATATATTGCAGTACTATAAAATGAATGTTATAATTTTTTTACACACATTCTATAAAATAATTAGGTTTAACTTTTTTTTTGCCAATCGTGAATGGATCTAAAATTTGTCTCCTCTCACAATAGTCAGTTGCGTCGGAACAGCACAAATATCATTTGTCAATAACTAACCACATTGGGTATGTCGTTAAAAAGCAAGGATAACATTAAGATTTATAAGATTCAGGTTCTAAAATGACATAATTACACTTACACTTGATAAAAAAAATAGTCTTTTTCCCCCCTATAATGTTCCATAGTAGCTGCAATGGTTGTGTGTAAAATTAATGTTATAATTTTGTTACACACATTCTATAAAATAATATGGTTTACATTTTTTTTGTCAATCGTGATGGATCTAAAAATCGTCTCCTCTCGCAAGTTGCGAGGCACAGCTAGTCAGTTGCGTTGAAACAGCACAAATTTGTAATCATTTGTCAATAACTAACCACATTATATGTTGTTAAAAAACAAGGATAACATTAAGATTTATAAGATTCAGGTTCTAAAATGACATAATTACACTTACACTTGATAAAAAAAATAGTCTTTTTTCCCCCTATAATGTTCTATAGTAGCTGCAACGGTTGTGTGGTAAAATGTTTCACTATATTTTTGGTATAAGGTAGAACCATTTTTCAGATTTTGGAAACAAAACCTGAGAAATGGTTCAACCAAAAACCAAGAATATGGTGAAAAATGTCACTACATAGCCTTTGAATCTACAAGAAACCATATTTTGGACAACATATTCTTCAATATGTAAGGTATCATTTCTGATAATTTTTTTTCGACAATTTCAAATTATTTTTCGCTTTTCAAGGTACGGGTCTACCTTAAGAATAAAGCATGCGACAGATACTCAATACATTTTTACAAAATTGACGCCCAACAGTATTTTGTAGTTAAACTGATCAATAAGAAATTTAGTAAATTAATAGAATAAATAAAGTTTTATAACCTCAAAAAGTCCAACGGTTTATGGATGGCAGCACTAAAAGTTTATAACAAAAATTTGAAAGAATACTAAAATTATAACGTATTACTCTTTAAAAATGTTACTTATTAATTTTTTTAACTACTAAAGAGTATTAGTCTGTATTTTTAAGAATATTTTCGTAAATATCTGTCACATTCTAAATTAAGAAATAAATTTAAAATTTTCGCCAGTGTAATTGTATAGAGATCTATTACTTTACCATTGTCTACCAGACTAACAGTTGTCCTTAGAAATCATCAATAAAATCCCTTCAAATGACATCAAAATATTTACTGATGGCAGTAAAATGGAGGAACAGGCAGGCAGCGGAGTGTTTATTGAAACACCTAGAGAGAACTACTCCATTCAACTACGAAACCGTGATTTTTGTTCAGTTTTTCGAAGCGAGCTTATTGCAATTGACAGAGGACTAGAGACAATCATGAGTGAAAGGAACTATGGAAATATTTGGATTCTATCAGACAGCCGTAGTTCGATTCAACACCTAAAAAATTAGGCTCTCATTGGAGATAAAACCAGTTTTTCGATCTTGCAAAACGTTGTACACCTTTCCCAGCAGCATGATGTCCACTTCCAATGGATCCCATCCTATGTTGATATCCACGGTAATAAGTTGGCAGACACTCTAGCAAAGCAGGGACTAGACTACTCAGTCTCCTCCACCTCAGAGCTCACATACCTTGAATTATTCGCAAGGCAAAAGGCCCAAAACAAACAAAATCAGCTTCAACCTCCTACTCACTACTGGTACAAAGCAAAAAGGCCAGAACTCTCTCTTTCTCTTCCTGGTGACAGAAAGACCAACACCTGCTTGTCCAGACTAGCCAGCGGACACCTGAAAAGTCTTAAGTTTTCTGCTAATCAAAAGATCTTCCCTCCTTGCCCTAAGTGCCAGCAAAACCAGGTATCACCTGATCATATCCTAAACTGCCTAGGACTGGACTGGGACGACATATGGACGACTGACGCCATAGGATGGACTGGACGACGTTGTTGTAATTTCCCATCTGGTCTGACTCCGTCAGACCAGATGGGAATTAGCAACAACAACAACAACACTTCACCATAGCCTTAATTAAATAGTTTTAACAAAGCAATAATCCAAATTGATATTATAAAGCTGGAATATTTCATTTGCGTCAAAACTCTACATAACAACTCCTAATTTAATTTGAATTCATCTCCTTAACAAGAATTTAGCAGCCATCAAGTCTTATATTGATAATGAGTGTTTTCAAACCATAGCTTATTCTAGATATCTCTCGAATTTGAAAGGGGTTTGAACTACTAATTAATGATATACAATGTTTTAGTGTTTACAAGCCTAATTTTGACCAGAAATAACCTGTCTAATCCAAAATCCATGCAAACGGTAAAATGAAAACAGCAATTGAATTCCAATTTATGTTAAAAGCAGTAAATAAATAGTAATAATTAATACTTGGAAATATTATGCACGCAACACAAAGTTCTGTTACATTACTTTTTATAATATCGTGCAGAAAACTAACTTTTTCAAATCAATAATCGTGGCAAAAGTGATACTTTTAACGAAATCATGTTACAAAGTTACTTTTACGCACTAGTGCGATAAAGTAAATAAGAGCATCTGATTGGTGTAAAATTCTTTATTTGAACGTGATTCTTTATTTGGCGTCTTATTTCCAATGCCAATCTAAGAAATATTTTTGCACGTTATTTTAAAATAATCATTAATATAAATAATCACCTTCAAATCATTTGAACGTGATAATAAAATAATTAATAAGCCAATCAATAAATGCCAATTTAATAAATACTTTTTTTGCGCGTTATTATAAAAAATAGTGTATGACAACACGTTGAAAATAGCCTTTTTTAAACTCGTGAATTTATTTCACTCGCTCGTGAAATAATTTATTTAACTCGTTTAAAAAAGCCTTACTTTTCACACTAGTTGCATAAATAACTATTTTCAAATCAATAATCGTGGCAAAAGTAATGCTTTTAACGAAATCGTGTTTCAAAGTTACTTTTACGCATTAGTGCGACAAAGTAAATAAGATCATCTGATTGGTGTAAAATTCTATATTTGAGCGTGATTCTTTATTTGGCGTCTTATTTCCAATGCCAATCTAAGAAATATTTTTTGCACGTGATTTTAAAATAATCATTAATATAAATAATCACCTTCAAATCATTTGAACGTAATAATAAAATAATTAATAAGCCAATCAATAAATGCCAATTTAATAAATACTTTTTTGCACGTTATTATAAAAAATAGTGTATGACAACACGTTGAAAATAGCCTTTTTTAAACTCGTGAGTTTATTTCACTCGCTCGTACCTCACTCGTGAAATAATTTATTCAACTCGTTTAAAAAAGCCTTACGTTTCACACTTGTTGCATAAATAACTATTGTTTTAGATGTAAACAGCAAATTTATGCTAAAAATCATGTAAGACACACCGTAAGGCAAAATTTAATTCGGTATCGAAATTGAATTTTGTACTTCATTGAATACTATACAGTTGTTTAATTAAATATGATGCAGTTATTATTTTAAGTATTTAAGTACAAATTATTTGTGTGTTTCATTATTAAAATTTTGATTCACATTTTTTGTAATAATAGTGAAATTCAGCTATGCCACGGAAGTCTTTAAAGAAATCTTTAATAATTTCTGAAGGGGATACGGTACCCAAAAATTAGTCAAAATATCTATTTTTCAGGTTTTACCTTCTTATTATTCACAATATCTTTCTAAACATTTACTGAAAGTTCCATAATGATATCTTTTGCAGAAAAACAGTTATTAAATATTTTCTGGAGTCATTCCTATAAGTTCGTCAGTTCGTTAAGTATTTCGTCTGCTTTCAACCTGTTTTCTCTGTTTCGCGTTTTTCAATTCTTGTGTTTAATAAATCCCTAAGGCTTTTTTGGTAATTAAGTTACAATGTGGAAATTTTTAACCTGTATTCTTATATAAATGGCGCACAAAATTGTGCATGGAATAAGGTCTACTATGTATTATTGTTTTTTTTTAAATGTTGAATTCAATAATTTGATTTTTTTGTGATTTTCAGTATAAATGCATGTTACTTTTCAACTGTAGCTCACATTTTAAAATCCATGCACAGTTCTTGAACAAATAGTTCTAAAAACAAACTATGAAAGTTTGGTGGTGTTATTCTCAAAATTGAAAGAGGAGTAGCGTTTTTAAAAAGTTCAATATTTTGACTTTTAAAAAAAAATTAAAAACTACTTGTAAATATTTGTTTTTATTGCTAGAAAATGTTTATTTAGAGTGAACTTTATATAAAACCACTATAATTTACAAGTTTATGTTTTTATTTCTAGAAATAATGCTTTGGGTACCGTTTCTCCTTAAGCAATGAAAAATTTGTTTAAATTATTCTGCCCCTCAATGTCTCCACTATGAATGCTCGAATTTTCCATATAATTAAACAGCAAATATCTAAAACATGGAAAATAGAAGTTATAATTAATTAGTTAGTAGTTAATTAGTATTGTTAGTTAATTAGTTAGTAGTTTAATAACCTAATTATTAACTCGGTAACTGAGAGAATTCTGATTAGGTATGGTTAAGTAACATGCAATTGATAAGCTAAAGTAATTCAATTAAATCAGCGCATCTAATATTGATGTCCCAATTATGTTAAAATTACTTTTGAATGACGTTTAATTAGGTTTTTTTTTTTGGTTTAGAAGTACTCATATGCACACAAATGCTACGATGTAAAGATAAAGATAGTTATAAAAAAAGTTATTTCTATTGTATAATTCAAGATCACCAAATCTTAGAAATTTTGAACACATTTAATTTATTTCATGCTTTAAGATATTTCCAATTTAATTACAAATGTCTTGTTGTTTTCGTATACATTTCTGGGAACCTTAAATAATCTATGAACAGAAACGGTTAAAATTATTATTTTTTGTTTAAGAAAATAAAAAATTAAATAAATTAAATACAACTTGATGGCATAATCTTATGAAATAATTAGTGCTAATCACAATTTTTCTCGTTGAACTGGGTACTTTAAAATAAATATTTTTTTAACTACCTTGTTATTTTTAATTATACATTTGCACATTTAGAGATTGTTTCGATAGATTAACTTACCACAGTCAAACGTTCAATTTAAATGGAAAATAATGACATACTTCATAAGATTTTGGCCCTAAGAACTTAGAAAGAACGTATAGAATTTAAAAAAATCTTTGTACACCGTAATCTCAAGTTGTTGAACTGAGTTCGAGGAATTCTTTTGGGATTTTTCATGGTTCTTTCACATTCCTAGAACTTTCCAGGCTGAAATTACTTCTTGCCTTTCGATTTGTAGCAAATCTTTTCGATCCATTTAAGAAAATCCTCGAAAACCTTTCATCCTTTCTGTTGAACCCTATCTCTAATGGGAAAACACTGTAGGTCTCACGTTACTGCATTACCAAGTGGGCACAGCTTCAACTTTTAATGAAAACTTATCTTATTTTACAAAGACAGAATATGTATTCAATTCTAAAAATAGCATTTTTCGATTGTTCATTGATCTTTGGAAGACTAAAATAAATGCTTTTCAAACGTGGGTGTTACGTGTATTTGGTACGTTCAACCTGAAAGAATTAGAATTTAATCCTATTTTTAGGAATTCGTTAAAAAGTTTATAAAAATTATACCATAAAAATATTAAACGTGTCTATGCCAACAAAACGATATAGTGTAAACATTTTTTCTGCAAAGAAGTGGTATAATTCTAAAAATGTTGCTTATTTTTTCCAATTTTTTAAAATATAAGAAATAATGGTACTACTTACAATATTCAATAACCTTTTAACCGATTTTCAAAAACGTAAGGATCGTAGTTAAGAAATATCTATATAACTAAATTTTAAAAATATATATTAAAAATCCTTGTCTATAAAAATTCAAATTCCATCATTTTTTAATTATATATTAGCGATATCAAAAATGCCACAAAAGTTTACTTCTTTTCTTAAAAACATACAGTTCCCGAGTATCAAATTAAATAAAATCTCCATGATCAAACAGCCATATGTTTTACTTTACGCATTCCCATGTCATTTGTCATTTATATAAAAGATTTATTAAATTATTGCTTTGTGGCGTGGCGTTTGAGTGACAAGTTATGTTAAAGTAGAGTATGGGGTTTGGAAGATATAACTGAATTATTTGAAATCTCCAGTTAATAGTTTGTCTCAACAAATGTCTGAAAATGTCTAAACAAATGTCTGTTTGTGCAAACAAATGTCTGAAAATTTTAATATAATTTTGCGGTACAAATATTTTTGGCATTAAAATTTAATATTTCCAGAATTGATAAGAAAAATAATATCGGAACTGAATATTTTAAAAAGAGCTTCTTACCGAATGTAAAAATATGTAAAAATGCGTCATATAATTCAATTGAAGAAGAGTCAATTTTCGGAGCACAAAGCTATACACTCTTAAAACAAAAAAGTGAAATCCACTCCTATAGGGGAAGTGCATTTTCGGCACCGTAAAGGAGTGGAAATGAACTCAGACTGAGTTAAAACCGCTCGTTTTAAGAGTGTAGGACGTAGATTGTTTTCTTTTATTTCTTTTACCCACTCCGCAAAAAGAGTGAAATCTACTCCTATAGGGGAAGTGCATTTTCGGCACGGAAAGGAGTGGAAATTAACTCAGACTGAGTTAAAACCGCTCGTTTATTTTAAGAGTGTAGATTATTTGTTCGTTCTAATGTTTTCAATGGAATTATTTTAGACAAGTTTTTATTTTTCAAATTTTGAAAATTAGGAAAGTTAAATTTAAAATAAAATGAATTTAAAATACATTGACCAAATGCTAAATAAACACATCTTAATGCATAAATACAAAACAAAAACCTATTAAAAACATATTATGATTAATAATCGTAAATTATACAATTAAATTATTGTAACCCAGATACAAACAAAATGCTGAAATCTACAATACATTTACTATAAATAAGTTTTGTAAGAGTCTTAAAATTCTCGAGCTGCAAGTTAAACTTTAGAACTAACCACGATACATGATAAATTAATACTGTTAGACAAAAACTGCATTTTCCGGTATTTAAAAAAAAATAATAATAAATTTGAAAGTTGAAAAAAAATGCAGAGGATGCGGTTTTAACAGTACTTGACGTTTAAAAAAATTATTTATAAAATAAATCTCAAATAAAAAAGTAATTCTTAGAATTGGTATTTTTTTTTACTCGAACACCAGTGCCATGTCTTACCAGTTATTCTTTTTATAATGAAGTAATCTCTTAAGGTATCCCCTACGTTCGAGACAAATTTTTTGAAAAACGTTATTTATTAAGCATTTAAACATATTTTTAACACTTATATGCATGAAATATAAGCAAAAAGTAAAAAAATCTAGAATAAAAATTCCTTTTTAATAAATTTTGAGCTATTTTGTTGTTACATTAGGGAGTAAAACACCATATTATGAAAACATGATTTCATAAAAACTACTTAAGATAACCAAATTTCCTAACCAATCCTGTTAAAGGCAATGAACTAAAATCTAAGTGATATATTGAAAAGAAGAAACGTTATTGCTCGTCGAAACACAATACTCAGGGTTTTCGTTAAAAACTGCATTTTTTTAGAATTGTTACTTTGAAAAACCAGCTATAAAAATGAAATTACATATAGAGCTATATGATTCCAGTTCATTGCTTGTAAAACAGTTTCATAAATATGCTGAAAAAGTTTTTTGAAGATATATATATAGATTTTCAGCATATAAAACTTTTTGTTAAATCATGTTTTATGTGAAGGTTTGTGAAGCAACATTTACATTTCTCAGAAATGTGTTCTGAAATTTCTACTATGCAAACAAACATGTTTTGAAAAAGTAACCGTTTATTGAAAAATTAGCAATTGCTAATGATAATGCAATTGCTAATGAAAAATGCAATTTTTTTAACTGAATAGAAATGGAACTATCAAAAAATTATCCTGGTTCTTGAATTATAAAGGTACTATCAACATCCAAAAATATCAAAAACTTAGGGTGACCCAGGGTAATTATTGGACACGGAAATTCGGGGTAATTATTGGACAGGGACCAAAAACAATGTTTGCATCTTAATTTATTGCATCTAACAAACAAAAATATGTTAATTGCATATCCAGCAAAGCTCTGATTAATTATTGGGATGAGATCAGTACTTTTTCTCAAAATATATATTAATAACCCAAAGAGCTTGAAAAAAAGCTGTTTAAACTTTTTTCAATCGATGCCGAATTGTGTATATTTTTGTTTTCTTTTACATGATCTTGAATTTCCTAATGCTCAATCTTCGATAGGTTTATGAAAGTGGTTTGTGCTGAAAAACACCTTTCTGGGATGAATAGTAACATTATGGCATGCATGTTTAGTTATGGGGTGTAATTATTGGATAAAGCGGGGTAATTGTTGGACATGCTATGGGGTAACTATTGGAAAGCTTGGTTATTGGATTGCATATTGTTTCTTTAATTTTCTCAGGTAGAGCGCTTAACTGATATATAATTACAACAAATAAAAGTTAATTTAACCAAAAAAGAGGAAGAAGTTAGACATTTCATAGAAAAAAAGCCATTTTATTAAGGCTTGTTGGAACTAACTACATTTAATTTGCTAATTTATCATATCTAGCCGTACAAAGTCCAATTTCTTCAACTTCTGAGAGTGAAGAAATTGATAAAATTGAATTACAGGACTCAACAGATATTTCTTTTGGTGAGTCTGCTGATGTTAGCTGTGCACTGGCACAATATGTGAAACTTACACCCACGAAGTGTTCTACTACTGAAACTTCCCATTCAGTGCGTGAACATGTTGAAGGTATATACAGTCCCTGGACAAATTATTAGACGCACTGCAAGATTTCATGTATCAATCAATGATGAACAAAATACCATTAGAAGGACATTTGTGTTCCTAAACTTAAGCTATTGAATAGAAAATACTATCTGCTATACTTAATACATATATCGACATCTTTTTTAATGATATGGCATTCTTTGGTATGTTTTCATCATTACTAAAAAAATACAGTGCGTCTAATATTTCGTCCAGAGACTGTACTGTATATGCAGTGTTTTACGATATAAGTTACTATCGTGGAAAAGTACTAATGATGCTTTATGAAGACTATGAAGAAACCTCAGACAAATTACTCAGTGTTAAAGGGATTTCAGTCATAACTATGTATAGTTTTAAACTAATAAGTTCGTGAACTATCGTTCATTTCCAAACTTTATTCCAGGTAGGGAATCTGACTATAACATCAATAATGAAACAATTTGATACGAAATTTTCTGTATTTAATTGATATATTTTTGTAGTTTTAATAAATCGTCCAAAAATACACAGATGGCGACCTCATTTTAAAATTTATCGATTCATAGATTAATAACCGGATGTTATTTTTTCAATTTGTGTTTAAAGGATTATATGATTCATACTGGTGGAATGGATAACATGGAAAGATACGTATGCCAAGTTGTTGACTTCAAAACTAGAGCATTACTCTAGGACTGCAGTCCTCTAAAATGAAATTTCTTATTGGTATTCATACAACAGGGTACTGGTGGCCACATAATGAAATTTTCAAAACACTGTATATGTTTTATAGTTCTGTGCAAACTATATCAGTTAATCTATTTCTCATAACTTGTAATGATGATGTATTCAGTATTGTATTTAGTTTATAGTTATAACTGTACTTAGTTCTAATCAGTTCAGATAATTGTAGTTTGATGACCGAAAGCATTTTGATATGCTTAAATTTTCTTGTTATATTTTATCTGATATTTTAGTTTAGTTTGAATTATCGTCGCACTAGAGCTACACGAGGGCTATTTGCGACGGGCGTCATATTTTAGAACCACAGTCAGGTGACGATTTTATCTGAAAGAAAACACCATTTGTGCAATTTTTTTACTTGGAAAAAGAAGAAATTATTTAAAAGTTGTGTTAAAATTTTAAATGATTGGCAATTTTTACTAGATTTCACGATTATACATTTTTTACAGAAACTATGTGGTGTTCAATAATTATCCTATACACAGTATTTATAGTACATACCATTGTCCACAATATGCCCCTTGTAGCTAATCGAAATAATATGCAGAATAGACTGGAAACTACTGTCCACTATTTACCCCGATGTGTCCAATAATTACCCCAAATGCCGGGGTAATTTTTGGACACAATTTTTTTTTAACTCCTGCAGAGGAAATAGTACATTTCGACAATGGTACCCGACATATTCATCAAATAGCCATTACGAAAAAAATTGCTGGTTTGAAAATTACATAAATGTGGGTGGGAGCTATGGTAAAAGTTTGTTTTTTGTCCAATAATTACCCCGGTCACCCTACTAGATACCCTACTAGACACCCTACTAGATTTGATATAAAAGCTTCTAAAATACTTTATTTTGGTACTCTTTTATTCTATACAATTGTTCGAGGGTGGGATACAATTGTGGGTGGCTCCCCCTATGGTAAAAGTTTGTTTTTTGTCCAATAATTACCCCGGTCACCCTACTAGCCACAGAATTTGATATAAAAGCTTCTAAAATACTTTATTTTGGTACTCTTTTATTCTATACAATAGTTCGAGGGTGGGATACAATTGTGGGTGGCTCCCCCCCCCTATGGTAAAAGTTTGTTTTTTGTCCAATAATTACCCCGGTCACCCTACTAGCCACAGAATTTGATATAAAAGCTTCTAAAATACTTTATTTTGGTACTCTTTTATTCTATACAATTGTTCGAGGGTGGGATACAATTGTGGGTGGCTCCCCCTATGGTAAAAGTTTGTCTTTTTGTCCAATAATTACCCCGGTCACCCTACAGCCACAGAATTTGATATAAAAGCTTCTAAAATACTTTATTTTGGTACTATTTTATTCTATACAATAGTTCGAGGGTGGGATACAATTGTGGGTGGCTCCCCCCCCCCCCCTATGGTAAAAGTTTGTTTTTTGTCCAATAATTACCCCGGTCACCCTACTAGCCACAGAATTTGATATAAAAGCTTCTAAAATACTTTATTTTGGTACTCTTTTATTCTATACAATTGTTCGAGGGTGGGATACAATTGTGGGTGGCTCCCCTCTATGGTAAAAGTTTGTTTTTTGTCCAGTAATTACCCCGGTCACCCTACTAGCCACAGAATTTGATATAAAAGCTTCTAAAATACTTTATTTTGGTATTCTTTTATTCTATACAATAGTTCGAGGGTGGGATACAATTGTGGGTGGCTCCCCCCTATGGTAAAAGTTTGTTTTTTGTCCAATAATTACCCCGGTCACCCTACTAGCCACAGAATTTGATATAAAAGCTTCTAAAATACTTTATTTTGGTACTCTTTTATTCTATACAATAGTTCGAGGGTGGGATACAATTGTGGGTGGCTCCCCCCCCCCCCCTATGGTAAAAGTTTGTTTTTTGTCCAATAATTACCCCGGTCACCCTACTAGCCACAGAATTTGATATAAAAGCTTCTAAAATACTTTATTTTGGTACTCTTTTATTCTATACAATAGTTCGAGGGTGGGATACAATTGTGGGTGGCTCCCCCCCTATGGTAAAAGTTTGTTTTTTGTCCAATAATTACCCCGGTCACCCTACTAGCCACAGAATTTGATATAAAAGCTTGTAAAATACTTTATTTTGGTACTCTTTTATTCTATACAATAGTTCGAGGGTGGGATACAATTGTGGGTGGCTCCCCCCCCCCCTATGGTAAAAGTTTGTTTTTTGTCCAATAATTACCCCGGTCACCCTACTAGCCACAGAATTTGATATAAAAGCTTCTAAAATACTTTATTTTGGTACTCTTTTATTCTATACAATAGTTCGAGGGTGGGATACAATTGTGGGTGGCTCCCCCCCCCCCCCCTATGGTAAAAGTTTGTTTTTTGTCCAATAATTACCCCGGTCACCCTACTAGCCACAGAATTTGATATAAAAGCTTCTAAAATACTTTATTTTGGTACTCTTTTATTCTATACAATAGTTCGAGGGTGGGATACAATTGTGGGTGGCTCCCCCCCTATGGTAAAAGTTTGTTTTTTGTCCAATAATTACCCCGGTCACCCTACTAGCCACAGAATTTGATATAAAAGCTTGTAAAATACTTTATTTTGGTACTCTTTTATTCTATACAATAGTTCGAGGGTGGGATACAATTGTGGGTGGCTCCCCCCCTATGGTAAAAGTTTGTTTTTTGTCCAATAATTACCCCGGTCACCCTACTAGCCACAGAATTTGATATAAAAGCTTCTAAAATACTTTATTTTGGTAATCTTTTATTCTATACAATTGTTCGAGCGGGAAAAAGGAGTCATCTTTTTACCCCCGTGTTTTCTCTAGAAAGTGTTTCAGTTCAGAAAAATTGCGTACAGTTTTACTATCACTGAAATCAGACCCTAATGCTTATAGTTTTATTCTAAAAACCCTTTAATAGTGTTCCAAGGGACCTCTGGTAAATCTTAAATTAGTTTAGTTATAGAATTTAGGAAGGAGGGGGAGTTTGCGAGCTCGAAAATGTCGAAATGCTAATGTTAGCGTAATTTTACTTAGAGAAATATTTTGTTTTACGTTTCACGAAAAGTTTTGACGACATTTTGATCAAATTATAATTGTGTGGACAAAGTTAAATGTTTCATATCTGTAAATCTGTAAAGTTTCTAAGAGTTTATAATGATTGTTATAATTATCAACAAAAAAGCTTCCCAAATTTTTTAAGATTTCATTATGATAAAAATATAATGAAAGCACCTTTTACATTGCTTTACATTTATTTTTTTGGAAAATAATTAAAAGTTATAGTGAGAAATATAAATGCAATGGTTATTTAAAAAAAAAAAGACCAAAAGAAAATTGGATACAAGTGGCAAGTTATACAAGTGGCAAAAATGCAAACTTTTAATTTTCCTTTTCCTGGAATATAAAATTAGACATTCCTGACCACACAGAAAAGCATAATTTCGATTAAACAACGGGTATAATCTATTTGTTTTCCTTCAAAATGTGTTTAAATTGGTTGTCATTGTTCCGTTTATGTACCAATATTAATTTCGTTTTGTACGGCCAAGATCTGAGTTTTCGGGAATATTATCATTTGTAGGTGGGACCTGTAGATAAAGTTAAATTAATTTAGATTAATTTTTTTATCAAAAATTCTTTGCATAAAATACAGTGAAATAATGAAAATTTTGCGGTTTGGACATTTTTGTTTGTTGTCATTTTTTTTAATATCTGTTTCAAATGCATATATCGAAGTAACCTGCCTTTTGTTTAAATCTTTAATATTTACAATATTATTTTTCACACAAAGTCCGATTTTGGTTTCAAAACCAGTAAATGTAAGCCAGTAACTGCAACTTAAAACTCTTTCAATACAAGATATCGATGTTTTAAAAACAAATTTTCACGAAAAAAACCATAAATTATATTTAAGTCTTTTAGGAGCCGAATCGGATATCTGGGTAAAAAAGGTTGTATTTCTTTCATCTACTTCTATTTGAAGCGTTGTTGTGAAAAATGAAATAAACTCTAAATTCGCTATAACCATTGATATGATGAATAAATCTTGCCTCGGGCATTTTTAGTTATGTCAGTGTAGAAAATAGATACACCAACGAATAACGAGCAACAAATGCACTGACTTTTTTTACTATTTTAGCTAATAAACGAATATTTTGATATCTGAAAACCTATAAAAGACTATTTAAATGAAGATTTAAGATTCTAACTCTATAAATTCTTTTTAATAAAAAAATGCCTAAAAGTTCTTAATTATAGTTTTACGTGAGATGAAATAAAATGTGCTATTATTGCCCTTCTATTATTCGTAAGAAGTCAACAATTGAAGAGTACAGGGGAAGAACCGCTTTATTTATTAGGAGTAGTGCCGTAATTGTATCTGCTTGGCGGACATTGGCGACAGAAAACCGGTTTTCCTTTCGGTTCTTCTTTCGCGGTACAAACGTGTGACTCGTGTCCTCTGATCTCTGGCGTAAATCAGGGTTGCCGCGAGAGAAAAACAAAGTGAGTAACCGATTTCCTCACACCAGTTCAGGCAATGACTCGCTTTCATCGCCAAAGAGGCCTGAGAGGAAAGTTTTCAACGAAATTAAGCGGTTTTTCCCCTGTACTCTTCAATTGTAAACGCACGTTGATTCATATCACAGCGGTATCTGAATTCTTCAGAGACTCAATTTACCACCGGAGTGTAAGAGAAAGAGCACGTGATGCGCACTTTTGCGCGTGCACGCACTTTATCTGAATTACGAATTTAAAAACCGAAAATTGCTTAGAATTAGAATTGCAATTGAATGTGATGTTCGCTAAAAGCTTTCTAGCCATTTGTCTACCTTTAGACGAGTTTTTAAGTTAATGTAAAACCTGGCAGTACATTCATTGAATGTAAAACACTTTGAGGAATTTTTCCTAAGAATGTGTTATTTTTATTTTCTGATTTAGTTCGAAGTGATTTCTCATATTCAAATTACTATTTTTTAAGTTTTTTTTTAAATCAGAATAGTTTGGCCTATGTTTTAGATCTCAATTTTGTCAGTATATTAAAAAAAAGTAAGTTTTAAAAGCCATTTGAATAAATGTGCTAAAAAGAAGAAAACTGAAAAGAAAAACTATTTTATACATTGCTCTAAATAAAAATCCATTAGAATCTTTTTGCTTCCATACAACCTTGAGTGATATCTTAAACATTAAAAAAAATATCTCTTTAATCCATTAAACTAAAAGTGTTTCAATTTATGAACTGACTGCTACTCAATTTTAGGATTTTTTTTAGCTTCAAACATTGCTTTAAGTGTATTTTGTGAAGATTAGAATAAAGTTTTTAAAGTTGTCAAATGTAAATGCTTGCTTTTAAGTATATTTCTAAGAGCATATGACAAAATAGGAAACATTTGAAATTGCATTAGTTGTGAGTTATACAATAGTTTAAAAAAATTAATTATGAGTTTGTTAGAAATCATAATATCAAAAAAAAATTGCAAGAAATTCTTTCATATAAGCGTCCAAATTTTCTCTGATACCGTGCTGGAAACCATATTCAGTTAAATATGCCGAATAGTTAAATCTAATAACTTGGTTAACAATTTCGTTATGTGAAATGGTTGGTTGGTGTCGTGTTCATGTGGAGAACTATAGATATCCATGACTGTTTAAAACACAGCCGGCAATGTCCTTGATGTTGTCAGAGTACAAATTGATGTCACAGGGAGGGAATTCCCCAAGCTGAGCCAAGGATCTTAAACTGGTGGGGCAGACAAAAATAGCTTTTGGTGTTAGTGGAACATTATCACAGTTACTGCCGAGCCGGTAAGTTCTACTGCCATCTCCCAGGATTTTCATACCTCGATAGTGACCAGTTCTAAGGCGGGTGATAGTTTTGGTGAGGTCTCTATTTGGGTTTATTTCACAAATCGGCTAGTCTTTTTTAATGGTTTTTTTTTCTCTCAGACGGAACCTTGCGATTGCATTAACATCGTCGAGAGAGAGTTCGAAGATATTATCATTATTGCGATCTCTTCCTTCCTTGGCAAGTTGATCTGCCTCTTCGTTTCCGGGGATCCAACATGAGAAGGCATCCTCTGCAGAATACATGCCTTGTTTAGTTTGTCAATTTCTTCCAATTGTTATGTGAAATGGTTATGTGATTTATACTCAATGTTGCACGTATAATACAGTTTATTTTAAAAGACTGAATGTTTAACAATGTGATGGAAAAATACGTATAACTGTAAGATAAATCATTTACTCACCCAATTTCGTATTTATTTTAACTAAATGTGACAAAGGAAATTGAAATTCCATTGGAAAGACTGATAAAGAAGACGAGCAAAAAGTAAATACTATATTTGCTATTCTGAACTCTATTTCCGTGAGGCATTCATAAAATAAAAAGTTTAAAAAAATTAATATTCCATGTGTTTTTCCTCACGGGAAAAGGGATATTTTGTAAAATAGATACATTTACAAAGGCTAAAAAGAGTTACAGTCCCTGGACAAATTATTAGACGCACTGCAAGATTTCATATAGAATATTAATTACAGGGTGATATTGTACCATTTAATTATTTTAAATTGATTTGTTTTTTATTTTTATATTATCCAATCAATTACCGATTTATTTGACATAAATAAAACAGCATTAATTTAGAAAAGCATAAGTTTCTTAAGTTTTAAAGAAAAGTGAAATTAATGTTAGTAAAAGTCAATATTTAGTTGAGCCACCTTTAGCCGCTATCATAAAGCTTTAATTCTGCGCGGCATGCTATCAATGCAAGACTGGTACTGTCTCCTGCATTTGAGGATGATGATTCCACACATAAATAATCTTATAATAAATAATTAATATAATAAATCTTAATCATAATACCATAATTATCTTAAAATAAATACAAACATGTAGTCTACAACAATTCTTTTAAATAAAAATCAATAATATTGTAGTTTAAATATACCATTATTGCATAAAAACCTTAAGAAACATAAAATTACTTTTAAAAAAATACAGTGCGTCTAATAATTTGTCCAGGGACTGTATTTCGTTACTCCATTTAATGTTTTTGTTTCATTAAGAACATGCGGCATTTTAACACATTAAGGTAGTATTCGTATTATGTTGGTTGTTTTGGCCACGATTAAAATTTTAATGCTTCCTTTAAAAAGATTATAACTCAAAAGAATTTGATGTCGATTATCGTAGTTTGATATCGCGATGTTTAGAAATGTTGCTACTAGTTGTATAGTGTAACGTTACATCAAATTATTAAATCTTCCATTGCAGAGTAATTTTATTACAATGGATTTGCAACTTATTTAAAATTTTCATTTAGACACTTGAGCACCTCATTCAATACGCATGGCTAAATACTGTCAAGACCAGAACAGAAAGCGGTTAACATTTTTCTTGTTTTTTTTATATTATACTTTTGTACACGGACATCATAAAAATTATTAGGACATTTTCCAGATTATGTATGCATTTACTCTCATTATGATGACTATATATTTTTGTTTAGTATGTTGTATCAATACCAATTCAATTAAATAAAAACGTTATTGTAATAAGAACTTAAAGAATTTTAAAATAGCAACTTCTGTTATTAAATATTAAATTCTTAATCGGGCAAACAGCTAGGGTAAACGGTAAATATGAAACAAGTTTCTGATCCTATTCACCACAGTAGAAAAAATTCGTAAAACCCACATACGCTAATGTTAATATTTTCTAAAAACCGAAATTCAATATTTTCCTTAATTTCTTGCTCCAAATGACTATCAATATACGTCTGCCGAATTTTGAGTTCGAAAGGATTCGTTAGTAGGCTTATTTTCAAAAAATGGACTACTACAACTGCATAAATAATGCAATTACCTAAGCAGCAATGGTTGCTCAAAATTCTTGTTGGCTTTCTTGTAAACACATTGAATGAACAATCAAAGAATCACATTGTGCTACATTTTATGACGTCATTCCAAAATGATTCATGAAAAAATTATTTTGCTTCAAATATTTTTAAATAAATCTTCTCATGCCATTGTTGATTTGGCAACAGTGATTTAAATGACTCTTAATTGAATTTCAATGTTAATTCAATGGGAAATTCGCCGACAGATAGTAGATTTATGTCCGTCCGGACCTACAGACAGGCGGACAAAAAGTATGAAAGTTGGGTCTTTGTGGTCATAGCTTTCTAACAAAAAAATATAGTGAATGATAGAGATGTGATAGATATAGTGAATGATAGAACCGATTTTGGAAGGGGGGTACGGACGGACAGACAGACGGACAGAGACAGACGGACATCGACCGCATGTCAATACCTACTTTTTCATTTTTTAATTCTTTCGAATTAAAAAAAGAAAAGTAGGCTATTAAAAAAATATAATGAAATTGGGACTTACTAACCAAAGAACATTAATTAAAATTAAACTTTGCTTCAAATTGGGCAAGACAGCTGCGGAAACCTACGAAATGTGAAAACAAGTTCACATGGAGGTCTCCCCAATTTCACCAAGGTAGAAATAATTTCGATTTGAAAAGCCCACAATTACGCTAATGTTAATCGCTTTCTTCGATTGCGATGGACTCATTCAATGGACTTCATTCCTGAATTTCTTGCTCCTAACATGACTATCAATGAATAGTTCTGCACAGAAGTTCTTGACTGCTTAGAAAACGGATTCGTTGAGTGAGGCCTCATTTTCAACAAAATGGGAGTTGACTGCTGCTACATGACAATTCCCGCACAGCATGCGTTGCTCCTTTGCGTTGTGAGTTGATTCTTAGCCCAGCATGGTGTCGTTGAGATGCAGCATCCACCATACTCGCCAGACCTAGCCCCCTTAGACTTTTTCTTGTTTCCAAAGCTGAAAAATTCGCTGAAGGGAATAAGATTTTAGGGTGTCTCTCGAAGCCAACAAGAAAACTCTAACGTCACTATTAAAGAGCATTCCAAAATGGGACTTTAAAACTTCTTTCCGAAATTTGTACAGCCGAGCCCAGATGTGCATGCGGCTGATGGGGATTACTTCGAATCATATTAAATTGCTAACTTTTTTTTCTTCTGAGTTATTCCATGAGTCCTGGAAACTAATAGCCAGACCTTGTAGTTAGAAAATAAAGCTAATACTAGACTCATGCACTAAAATGAGAAGGCAAGTTTGTGGTAGTTTACCCCTTTTGAAAACTTTATTAGCCCCGATACGATTTAAAAAGAGATGTTAAGTTTCGGCATTCTGCACAGGTATCGAATGGGCATCTTTCAGGTCTAGAGTGGCAACAGAAATGCTTTTAATAAATGATGCTTTTAATAAATTATTTCTCGAGCCTCAATTGGTGAATCAATGTCATGTGAAAACAGAGCACCGGTCGAAGGGAAAGCAGTAAGGAAAGCAGGAAGGAAATAAGTCACATCAAACAAACCAAATAAAAAACTTCTGGTAGTAAAAAGCACTGGTAGTTTACTGTCTGCAGTTTGAAGGTATATCAAATATTTGTAACAAATTATATTAACACTCACCTAGTCCAATTTGTTGCAAGGTTTTTCGCATGATCTCCATTTTTCCGTTTTGGTGAATCAATCGTTTAGTAGTGGCACTTTGGGCAAAATATTATTTTTGTTGTAGATGTGTACATTTATATATTTGGCTGTGTACACAATAAATTATATATTTAGACTTCTAAACGATACCATATACAGACAGTTATTCATGATTTTTTATCATTTTAAATAAATTATTAGGTGGACCCTAAATATTGACCAACTTTTATTAAACTAATCGACCATTCGTAATTACGAGGAATGTCATAACTATGTTTTATTATATTAAAATAAAATTTAATTTAAAAAATAAAGTTTTAATATATTTTCAAAACAATAAAATTAAGAATGTTATCGCTTATTTGAAATAAAGTCCACTATAACTACACGTAATTTGAATCCAGACTTAATTCCTGGTAACGTTTGATAACTTAAGAGGGCGCTTTCAAAACGGGTAATTAGGTACTTTTCAAGTGTCAAGGGGCCACCAACTCAAAAGGGATTTATTTAAACCACTGAAGCTTTATTTAAAAATCGTAAGTTAATCCTCTAGAATAGATTCAGTGCAACGCATGCGACTCTAATTGGGGACGGAAAGTAATAAGAGCGTAGAAGTGTAGTAACTTTTAAGCTGCTTAGGTGCAATGTAATAAACACTTCACTTGTTTATCAACTGCGCTTTTAGAGTATTATTAAAGGAGGCTCAGTTGAGAAACAATTGTGCTTCTATTTACACAATTCATTACTTTGACAGTGTATTTTAATTAGAAGCTATTTGCGAACTTGGTTTCTGAAAGTTAAATTAGTTTTTAATTTATTAACATGAATAGGATGTTATTCTTAATAATTTAAAGCATGGATAAATTAAGTCCGGAATGTTTTGCTATATAAAACGAAATATATTAATACAATACTCGGAGATAGAAGAATATATTTTCTTAATAATTTACAGCATGGATAAATTAAGTCCGAAATTTTTTCCTATATAAAACGAAATATATTAATACAATACTCGGAGATAGAAGAATATATTTTCTTAATAATTTACAGCATGGATAAATTAAGTCCGAAATTTTTTCCTATATAAAACGAAATATATTAATACAATACTCGGAGATAGAAGAATATATTTTCTTAATAATTTACAGCATGGATAAATTAAGTCCGAAATTTTTTCCTATATAAAACGAAATATATTAATACAATACTCGGAGATAGAAGAATATATTTTTTGGCGCGCATATTCTGGTGGCTAGCAAACGTGATCAGTGCAAGGGTTAGTCGTTTGGTGAAACGTTTTGACACAAGATGAGACTGGTTAGAGACTGAACAGATACATAAAACGACAACTTATATTCTGTGTGTTGTTATTGTTTTTCAAATAGAAACTAGTTCTCCAACCTTTAGAGTACAGGAACAAGACAATATCTCCAGTGTACTAAATTTGCAAGAAAACATCAAAACTGCAGTTACGATATCACTACTTCTCTATAAACAGGCAAAATACTTCAATTTGTCAATGCATTTCTTTGTTTATATTGGTCTTTTATGAACAAGTACGTATTTGTACGTCCAATATAACAAAATCATAAAGAGGATATCTATTAAATAATAAATAATTCTAACGAAGTATGAAGATCACCAAGTTGTTGCATATTATTTGTACTTATATAACATCATCATTAAATGGTGTCATTAAATGGCCCAGTTTAAAAAGAAAAATATATCTAACTAAACTAACTAAACGAATAAAAAAACATTTTAGAAACTTTTCGTTTAATTTGCTACTGAAACACATTACTTTAGGTATCATATGATTTCATTAAAACGAAACCTATTCGAAATGATTTACAGAAAAAACGTACAATGTTTAAATCATACGTTCTTTGCTAATTCATTCAAATGATATTTTCAAAACACAAAAATTATATGAATAACTTAGCCATACTCTCTACACAACGGAAAGAGTCGTAATTATTGTAGAAATATTAATTTAGTACAGAGTAAAAAATTGCACTTTTGTAATAAAGGATGAAGACTATGAGAACGAGTTTCCACAACGTTTTCATGACAAACACTGCTACAATAAAAAGGTTTTAACTCGACTCTTTACCACCATCAAACCAAAAATTTAACAAACCCTATTAACCTAACCTAAATCCATAAACTATTACTATAAACCTTTTGTTTTAGACCAAAATAACATTGTTAAGAAACCTTAAATACTTTAAATAAAAAAAACTCTTTTTATAATTGCGTGAAAAAAATCCGATTTTTACACTATAATTTTAATATCAGACGCATGCGAAAAGTTATACTTTTTAGAAAGAGTGATAAAAAAATTACTTTTTATCACCCTAAAGCAGTGAAAAAAAGTACTTTTTTTTCCCTCTTTTCATAAGATGCCAACATTTCATGTAAAATTTCTGTTTCATAATATTCATAAAATCCAGAAATTTATTGATCTGCTTTATTTATAAATATTATGCGCGTGAATGTTATTATTATTTTTATTTTTGAATCAGTATCCATGTTCAAATATTTGACTTTAAACTAAAAAATAAGTTTGCCTTTTTGTAGTTCCAGAGAATTATCGATGCCGATCTTCTTTAAGTAAAATAATTAGCACGTGAATTATTTTTGAAACAATGAGATTTGATTTTTTTCACGTAATTATAAAAAATAGTGTATGAAACACGTGTGAAAAGTAAACTTTTTAAAACACCGTGTCATTATTCCACCAATCCACTAGGTTTAAAAAGTGTTACTTTTCACACTTGTTGCATAAATAACTATTTTATCATGTTTTTTGTGCATCAAACATACGCAATAACGCAATTTTTATAATAAATTGTTAGTGGATCTAATTAAAAATGCTTAAAATATTAATTTGATTTTCAACCATTTACTTTCAATAACTATTGAACCCAAATATGTCTCTTTCTAAATCATTAAATTTCGCTTATTTTCTTAAAAACAAAAGAATTGAGCTTCATTAACTTCGATGTTAAAATTAATCACTATATAATTTCCAAAGTCTATTAAAAGAATGGATAATCTAAAGAAAAAAAGTTGGAAACTACTGAAAAATAATTATTTGTCGATTAGTTCTGTAGAAGATCATAACTCCGAAAAGACTATTTTTACTTTCGGTTTAAAAATTTTTAAACTCGATATGATTATTGATGTAACTCACATAGAGTCCGATGTGAGATAAATAATACTTTATATGATGTTAAAAATAATTCCAATTACTTCCAATTGCTATTTCTTAAAAATATGAATTCAATTTTTTAAATCGTATTCAAACGCCTTTGTACGTGTTCTTTCATACATTTGGGAGACGCACTTTTTTTTATTTCGTTCAAATTTATGTTTTTTTTTTTTAATTTTTGTTGGAAAAATGCAATGTAATTGTTTTAAACAATTAGAAACAGCAGCTTATAAAAAAAACTTAAGTGACGCATTTTCTTACATATTTAATTATTTTGAAGTGTTTGTGTGTGTAATTTTTTTTCTTCGTGCAATTATAGAAATTCGCGCAGGCGCAAAGTGTAGCTACCAAAGAACTTTTTAGGTTAGAGGTATTGCTGAAAAACAAAAAAATCTACAAACTCCAAACTTCTCGAGTTCCAATTTCACGCTGGACGTCATCATAAAAGTTTTTTTTTTAAATCGCTTGTGCAGAATGGTTAATGGAAACTAGCGTATCAAATATCTATTATTGAGTGATAATTAAAAATCGTGTGGTGTTTCATACTTCTAGTTTTATTACACATTACTCTTTGAAGTTTTTAAGGCGGCATGAATTTGGGCTTCTTATTGTTTATTCGGTTATATTCGCGCAGTGGAAAAAATAAGCCGGAGTTGAAACATATTAGATTTATTGATTCTAAACAAAACAACTCGTTTTTCAAAGACCATAAATGATAACATCACAAAACATCAGCACTGTATAAAAATAGGAAAAGTAATATTGATCTGATAGCAATAATATCTCATAATATAATAATAAAGATCAACCAAAGCCGAAGCTTATATAAAAGACTGGGTGACTCCCACCACGGCGCTGTCCCGAACACAATCAAATCTAGTCCATGACATCATGGGCAGCGCCGCAGCGAGATAACGTAACACCACGTAGTTTAACATTTTGCATGAAAAGGTAATGCCAACATTGTTGATACTCCCTACAGAAAAAGTAGTCATTTGATTACTACTTCGAAGGTACTATTAAGCAACAAAATTTGGTAAGCAAAAAAAAAAGTAATTTTTTAAAACAATTATTTCGAACAGATTCAAACCAACATCCAGAAATAGAACTTACATCACACAAATATTTCTTTCTTGCAAACATGTCTTAACTAAATTAGCACTAATAGCAAGTACTCGAGTTATCGACCACCAATAATTAACAAGTCCATTTACCCAGATCAGCAATTTAAGAAATGAACTCCAACGTTCATTTCCAAGTCCTGGAAACTTTCCCAAGAGAGTCCCAAGAGATCGCTTCGGGTTGAAGAGTTGTTCAATTACAGATTTCAAGTAAATACATCAATAAGGGTAAGTAGACACGGATCGGGAAATATTTATCTTTCCACACTCCGCAGTAATACGTTAAGTAGTTTCTGGTTGAGAACATGTTTTTCATGTTTGTTTGTTTTAAATTTTATTAAGTTTATTTTTAATAAGTTATTGTGCTTTTTAATAATATGATATGCTTGGTAAAATTGAAGTTACCCAATACTAGAAGGTTTTACTAAAATGAAGCAGAGAAGAAAGTGATTAAACTCCCTAGAGTGTGTAGTGACTGAAGATTTCTGACATTCCTGTTTGTTAACATACGCTTCTTGTTCCTTAACCCTTAAAAAAACACCCGGGTGGGTTGGTCGGGTAGCGATTTTCGTAGACAAGCCGCAAAGGCTCGTTCATTTGATTTATTTTGTAGTTCCAGAACCCTTGGACGGAACATAGCCGGGAAGAAAGCTGTATGAATTCGTCCTTCAAATGCCATGAATATAAAATTATTGTATTCGATAATTATGTGCTACAATAAAGTTTTATCTGTTTAATAAAATAAAGTGCACTCTTGAGTGGCATTACATTCTTATAAGAGTTTTTGCCATAAAAAAAAACATCCCTAGCGAGTTTCGTAGACGAGCTGCAAAGGGCTTTGAGTGGCTCTCAGTGAAAAGGATTTCATTGACAAGAAGTTTTCCCAAGTCTGTGGGCTAGTGACGACATATTTCAACAATCATTATTTTTTAGATACGTATACTGATTTAGGACATAAATTGGTCGAGTGATCTTATAAAATCTAGGGTTAAACACACTTTGAACAATATTAGGTACATAAGGATATTAGTTTTAAAAAATCCTTGGGGGTAGGTACATATATATTCCGGCTTGTGGGCTTGATCAGAGACCCGCTTATGAAGCCTTCGTCAAGTAAGACAGACACAGAAAGAATTTTTACTGTCACATAGAAAAGAAGTTCACCCAGGGCGAAGGCGTCAAATCGAACTCGCACCCGTTACAGCGTGCAGACTGCTAGCGTAGTGGTCCAAACTACTCGACCTTCCGGGCCCAAAGGCGTGTAAAACACCTCTGTGCGCGTTCTAGTGGGTTATCTACTAGACCACGCCCACAAAGATAAATTCAGAAATATTTGTTACAGCAGGAGCTATTGTTTATTATTTATACTTTTAAACACATTTAGTGTCAACAAATTGTTTGTTTTTCTAGCATCTGTAACATTACTACTTATTACAGAACATACCTAAAACTCGTGCTGCGTCTATAATCTTTACTTTAAAACTTATTTAATTTATTCAATTATTTCTTGATGTATCTGTGGGCATGATACCTAATTCAATGAATTTTTAATTAAAAAAAAAATCTAGGTTGTACTGTTTGTTCTTAAAAGTTTTTTTTATAAAAAAAAATGGAGAAAAGTGAAAAACTTTAAATTATGCTATAGTTATGAGCCAAAAATCCTTTAGCAACCTTAAAATATCATAAATTACTAAATATTATTTTAAGTTTTGTAAAAAGGTTTGTTAAACTTGTATTAATTACAAAAAAACTTTATTAAAATGTAACTAATATATATATATATAAAAGGCAAAGTCCTGACTGACTCACTGATCTATTCACTGATTCACGTATCAACGCCCAGCCCAAACTACTGGAGGAACAGCTACCAAATTTTAGGAAAATATTCTTTTTATATCGTAGGCGTCATTTAAGAAGCGATTTTTTGAAATTCGAACCCAAACGGGTGTAGGAGTGCAAAACGTGAGCCGAATTCTCCATAGGAATAGCATTATGCATTGTGTTTTTATTCAATTTTTCTATTTTTAATTTGAAAAAAGAAATTCACTGCGAGGAAAATTAAGTGAAAGAAATTAAGAGTACAGGGGAAGAACCACTTTATTTTTTAGGAGGGGTTCCGTAATTGTATCTGCTTGGCGGACATTGGCGACAGGAAACCGGTTTTTCTCTTTCTTCTTCGCTTGGTCCAAGCGTCGCAAGCGTGAAATGAATGAGTGAGTGAGTGAAATGAGTGAGTGAGGAAATGAGTGAGTGAGTAAATGAGTGAGTGAGTGAGTAAATGAGTGAGTGAGTGAAATGAGTGAGTGAGGAATGAGTGAGTGAATAAGGAAGTGAGTGAAATGAGTGAGTGAGTGAAATGAGTGAATGAGTGAGTGAAATGAGTAATGAGTGAGTGAAATGTGAGTGAGTGAATGTGAGTCATTCACTCACTCACTCATTTCACTCACTCACTTTCCATTTCACACTCACTCACTCATTTCACCACTCATTTCACTCACCTCATCTTCACTCACTCATTTCACTCACTCACTCACCACTCATTTCACTCACTCACTCATTTCACCACTCATTTCACTCACTCATTTCACTTCACTCACTTCACTTCACTCACTCACTCTTCACTCATTTTACTCATTCACTCATTTCACTTACTCACTCACTCACTTCACTCACTCATCTTTTCACTCACTCACTCATTCACTCATTTCACTCACTCACTCATTTCACGCACTCACTCATTTCACGCACTCACTCCCTCACTCATTCACTGATTGGCGATTTTTGGTGATCTAGAAAATTTAACGTTGGGTTTCAACATTTAACAAGTTGTATCGTAAGCAAAGACTTTACAAACAGAAATAAAAGTTCAGCTATAATATGGTAGCCAGTATTGTTATTTAAATCCTTATTTTATTTATTGATTATCTTTTGAAATCGTATACTGGACCAGGCTTTTCTTTGTTTATGAAACTGTCGATTTATTACAGCTATGATATAAAGGCCGATTGACTATTGGAATTGGCACCTTTTGGCGAAGTTGAAAATTTAAGGTAGGGTAGTTATACCAATCCAGTTGTATGGGTTAGGGTTAGTTTGAATTATCGTCAAACTAGAGCTACCTATGAGGGCTATTGGCCATAGTTAAGTGACGAGCCGACACCTGAGTTGGCACCCAACGCAAATTTTAAGGGCGTGATCGTACGGAGAGTTGGGACTTTGAAGGATATTTAACGTAAACTCCCTCCGCACATGGTGTTATTCTTCGGCATTTTTTGGCTGTACGCTTTTAGGTCGGCAGCTATTTAGGCGATGCCCGGACCTGAACCTGGGACCTTTCGCATGCAAGACGAACACCGGGGCCTATGAGAAAGCCCTTTAACTCATGGAAGGGCCTGGGTACAATCGGACATGGAGAATCAGAATGGGATGCAACAATTGGTATAAAATAAAAGTTTACATAAAAAATTACTGTTAGTAAGGGTCTACCCGTGCAACGCCGGGTTTATAAAGCTAGTATTCAATATATTATTATTTCATGAAAATACACTTTAATATATAATATTTTTCCAAAGAGATACGGATGAAGAAAAACCAATAGATTTCTTAGCAAGCACATTTTTAAAATACAAATAATGAATCAATGGTAAAAGCGTTCTAATTTAACCTTGCAGAAAAAAAGATAAAATTACTGAACACAACGATTCAACACAAACCCATCAAACAAATGAACAATAATCCACAAAACGTTCACTGAAATTAGAAAAACATGATGCGCATATTCAATTCCCATTTTCCATTTAAAGTAACTATATTTAGTTCATTCTTCGTAATTGAACGCATGCAGTTAGAATGGTTCTATTATCATATTTACAATGAGAATACTAACGGAATAAAGTAAAACCCCAGAGAAAATACCCTCTGAATCTGACAGGAAATGACATGTTCCCTTTCTTCTTATAGGTTTTGTTACCTTGTATTCGTGTTATTAAAACCTTGTATTATTTTAGATATTGTAATACAATCTAAAATTGTACAATTTGTCGATTTGGTTTTTTTTCATTTCGCGAATGGACATCTCGCCAAACGAAATTTTTTGGCGACAAAACACCATATATACAGTTAAAAGTTACTATTCGAAATATTCTATTTGGTTGGTAGTTGTACATTTTTGGCGACTTTATGGTTTGCGACCTCGAAATTTAAAGGTACCGTCATTTCTTGAATTTTACAACTTACTTTCTTTCGTACAGAAAACTCATTAACCGTACTCCACGTGGTTCGTTTGGGCGTATCAAATCGATTTGGCGACTTATGCTTCAATATTTATTGCACAAAATATCTCCGCTTTTTTTTACATTTATACAGATTCGAATCTTATTCTATTATCTTATTTACGGTTAACACGAAAGGAATAAAGTTAAGCCTGACAAAAATTCTTGTTGAATCACGGCCAACTTCACTAACAAGGCCAGAGAAGCTCTCCCAAACATGAGCGTAGACGGAAATTTTGACGTCACTGTTACCAGTGCCGAAGATCGAGAAACTAGTTCGGACGCATTCGGAACCCTAAAATTGTGGTCAGCCGTGAACGAGTGGTTCCGAACAGGTTTCGAGACAGGTTGTCTTCATCTTCGGAAAAACGTTACTCGGAACGATGACATCAAAATTTCCGTCCTCGAGCTTGTTTGGGAAAGCTTCTTCGGCCTTAGTAGTTGAGTAGGCCGTGGTTGAATGAGAAATAAAAAATAACAATTTTCCTTTCCTATTTAAAGGTTATTTCCTTGAATTGTGAAATTTTATCCGCCTTTAAACAATGCATTGGCACTGATGTGATTTGATTAATTTGCCAGCTAGTTTTAATATAATTGGTTACAGATTTATTTCGATGATAAATCGAATTTATTTTATGTTCTAATTTTCTACACTTAACTTTTTATAATCTATTTAATGAAGAATTCAAGTAACTAATCTTAAAAATAAGTTCCATTTTTATTTGATTAGATTTTTATTTCCGAAATCTTATCAGATTAAAGTTCTTCTGAAATTAACTCAATTATTCGTAAAAGTATCTGGCAAAATTACGTCATGTATCACAAATTTTTGCATACAAATTATTGGTATTTTGAGTTATGGTTAATTATTTATTTTTAAGTTTTGTTGTAGTTTCCAATCCTTCCTGATCTAGCGGCAGCTAGATCAAATCCATGAGCCCGTGCTGCCTTGCAAAGTCCAGCACCAGGAGAGGGCTAGCACAAACATCCTCCAAGGTGAGCCCCAAGCAATCGAGAATATGTTCCGGGGAAGCCGGCATCAGATGGCATTTGGAACACATTGGGAATACTTTACTGCCGGAATCAAAAAAGTCATGCACTGAGGGCCCTCAAGTCCTGCAGGTCGCCTCAAAGGGGCGAGGGGGTGTACATGGGCGGAACGTGCGAAGTAAGTCGGGTGAGTTTTCTTCTGGTAGGGTCACCCAAGGCGTGAAGGCCGTTCCACTATGCTCAGCTAAGATCTGCAGGCACCGGAACAAAGTCAGACTTCTCTCCAATGGAGCTCCAAGTACTTGTACCAAGAGAAGCTGCTTTTCCTTTCTCCATGATATTATGTTGCCCATTTTTAAGTTTTAAGAATATTATGCAAAATCATACCTGATTGCGAAATAGAATTTAAGCTTTAAATATCCAATGCAAATTTCACAATAATAAATACAAAAATACAAAATACAAAAATTGTCGACCAACAACAGGCCAGAGGCCCAGCAAGGTTGGTCCAAAATAAATCTAATACTTTACCAGTTTCCAATGACTATAAAGATTCTTCTTAAAATCTTCTACTCTCTTCGAATACACAACATAATCTGGTAAAGCATTCCGCTCATTGACAACTCTATTGTAAAAATAATGTTTTCTTACCTCCCTTCTAAAGCATGATTTATTCAATTTCTGATCATGTCCTCTGGTCCGGCTATTTAAGGTAAAACCTAAGCCCTCCTAGTCTCCCTGTTTAATGAACTTGAATAACTGAATTAAATCACCCTAGCTCTCCTATTTTCCAGGAAATACATGTTTAAAGATCTTATTCTGTTATCATAAGCAATACCAGATAGACCCTTAATCATTTTGTAGCCCTGTTGAACTTTTTCAAGCAACTCTATAACTTTTCTAAGGAAGGGGGACCAAAACTGAACAGCATATTCCAGATGTGGCCTTACCAATCCCCTATACAAAAAACAAAATAATCTCCTTAGATTTTTGAAGTGATACTTTTTCTAATATATTCCAACATTCGATTGTCTTTCTTACTTGCTTCAACACACTGTTTACTCATTTTGAAATCATTGCTCACCAAAACTCCTAAATCTTTAACAAACTCATTATCTTGGATACTTTCTCCCTGTAAAACATAAGAATGTTTAACATTGTTCTTACCCAAATGCAAGGTTTGGCATTTGTTAACACTGAACGACATGCCCCACCTTGAAGCCCATTCAGTAATTTTCGTAAGATCATTTTGTAACTGCTCGATTTGCTCAACAGAATTTACTGTACTCTAATGTATATAATGTATATATAATGTATAACATTAAAAAAAGTTCTTTGCTAACAAAAAAAAACATCATTCGATATTTGTGTGTTTATTTATTATCGTAAAAGAAGGTCTAAGAATTCTTTTTTTACCCTTTAATACGAGACATCTAGTGATTAAACAACTGGTACTCATTTAAAGAATCGGACGCTCTTGATCTTTTCTTCGTAAAAAACAAATGAAGAATTTTTCTATTGATGATAAATGGATCTTAAATCTAGCGTTAAGCGAGAAAATTGCATCAAAACAAAACTTTTTTTCGTGGCAGACACTGTAGTTTCATAAGAAAAACTTCGAAAGTTTTTTTTTTCGTAAAGATTCTGCATCTACGGAAAAGCTTCAGTGATTTATTGCCTTCGATAAGACTTTTTTTTATCTAGATAAAAAAAATCTAAGTATTTGTGTTGTTTTTAGTGTATGATAGATATTTATGTATAAAGCATCACAATTTGTTCAGTGATTTATCATAAATATGCTGTTAACAGGTGCTGTTTTTATTTTCTATTTTTTAACGCGAACATTGAACTACATTAAAATTAACTAGGGCCATTACCTTTTACATGAAGAAGGGTAGGTTTACTTTATTTAAGAGCATTCATTTAATTAAGACTTGCTTTAGAGAAAAGGATGGATATTGAAGTGCCTTCATTAAATGAAAAAATGAATTATATAGACAGTATCTTATGCTGCCACTCTTCTTATAAGAGTTATTCAAATTTGCATTACGCATAAATCTTAAATAATCTTCTTTGAAGAATTTTATCAATGTAGGCTTTCCCATCGACTTTCTAAATGTACTTTCTTGCATGAAAAAATGTGTCAAAATTTAATATCTTTTTCTAGATAAGAAAAAATATCTGTACACAAACATTTTCACTTGGTGGCATGAATTTATTTTTAACGAAACACAGTATCAGTCGCTGCCTTTAATTTAAAGATTAAAACAACAACAATAATGATAAACGCAACTTTAAACACAAGGCCGCATTTTTTATTAAAATCCCAGGATGATATTCCAAACATAGACAATATTAATTCACACAGCTTACAGAAAGACCAGGCGCTCTCGTGCGGAGCAAGGAATTTAACAAAGTAGAAGCGCGTGCATTAATTAAATATGAACAATTATATTAGAAACCTTACGCACAGTAAAACAAAAATATCGTATCCAAATGTTATCTTAGTTTTTCTGATAATTTTGATGAGTTGAAATAAATAAACTGAATTTCTCTTAAACTGAATTTCTTCGAATAAAATCAGTTTCTATTTTGAAAACCTGTATAAAAACCAAATTTTCCAGCATATTTTCTTTTCTAGGTTATATTGAATCGTAAGTATTAAAAAATAAGTATAATTAAGCATTGTTTGGCGTGGAAAAAAGAATCATTCTCTTGTTAATAGAATCTACGTAAATTTGTTTTCTGTTGGTACTCATTTTAATTTATCATCCAGTAACTAAAGTAACCCCATATTCTTACATTTTTCCGAAATTGCAAACGTGTCAAGATTATAAATAATGCATTTTCTTGATAAAAATTAAGAGCCTTTTAGGAAAAAAAAAATAGCAAAGTGCTTCAACCCCGAATAAATAGATATTTTGCATCATCCTCTTCAGATTGAAGAATACATTTAATTAAATCCTATATCATAGCAAAAAAAAGACCTGCATCTAGTGTTATAAAAATGTACGTCAGCCTTTTAAAGATAGTTTCACAGTGACAATATATTAGGTATTCAATACGACAATAACAAGTTTCTATGGTATCGTATTTGATTATTTCTTTTATATTGTAAATTTATCTAGCATGATTTCTCGTGCATATATCAGTGTAATCTTACAGAAATTTAAGATATTTTTTATTTGAATAAATGCGAGATAGAGAGAGATTTCTGAGGAATTACAATTAGGGAAATTCTTGCGTCTGAATGTGTGACGAAAAAATTAATTTTGGTGAATAAATAATACAGTTTGTAATATAGTTGACAACAAGGTTTGGAAGGATGGTTTGCATTTGAAAGCAGAAGATTTTTTTATGGGTAATTTCATATTTACAATTTAATAAAGTATAAGAAATGAACTAAACTTATTTTGGGGGGAACAGCAAAAAGTAAAACTGAGTGAGGAAATTAGAAGAAATGCTTGAAACATTTTCACACTAATAATTGATTTTTAAAATACTACACTGTAAAAAAATTTGTGCTTGGTTTCGCCATGATATTGGTTCCTTTCACCATGATATTGGTTCCTAGTAGCTGCAACGGCTGTGTGGTGAAATGTTTCACCTTTTTTTTCGGTTTTTTGAATGAACCATTTTTCTGGATTTGGAAACAAAAACCTGAGAAATGGTTCAACCGAATACCAAAAATATGGTTTAACGTTTCACCACACAGCCGTTGCAGCTACTAGGAACCATATTTTTGGTGAAACAAAGTGCCTAATATTTAACAGTGTACATGCCTCTACCAGGTGTTGGGCAAAATTATTGACTCACTATGAAATTTTTACCTTTTTTCATTTCTCATTAACTACTACGAAATATGTACAATTCCTTTGAAAACTTGTAACACGGGTTAGGTAACACATTTTTCCGCGAAATGTATAGTTTCTAATGAAATTATATAGCAACCACAATGCATTCAGAGAAAAAACGTTTTGGGTAGCACCCTAAACTTAGCAAGAAGTTCAAAAGAACTGAAAAATTGCCTACTTTCCTGTTACTTAAATACTTACTGAAATTTTTATCGGAAAACAAGTAGGCTTTTAACAGTAAATGTCATCTAAAACCATTTCTACACAAGATTTATAAACATTCGAAAATAAATCGCCAAACACAACATCCAAAATTTAAACTGCTAAAAACCAAAATCAACTATTTTCATTAATTTTCTTTCACAAATTAAATTAATATTATTTATCGTCGGCTTGATTTATTTGCAGTTCGAAGAATAATTAAATGTTTATCAATGACAAAAAACATTAAACTACTCCAAGCTTCACTTAAAAAAAAGGAAATATAAACTAAAACTAATCAAAATTGTATGAAAAAGTATAGTGCCTTGCCGCTTTCTTTGTGAACAAATAATGAACAATCAAAGAATCACATTATGCTACATTTTACAACGTCATTACAAACTGATTTATAACAAAAATAAATTTTGCTTCAAATATTATTTTTAAATAAAAAACATATTCTCATGCCATTGTTGATGTGTGGAACCAGCAATTTAAATGACTTCAAATTAAATTCCAATGTTAATTCATGCAATAGGTAATTTGCCGGCAGACAGTAGACCTAAGCACAGACGTGTAGACAGACGGACAAAAAGTAAAAAGATTGATCCCTGAGGTCATACCTTTCCAACAAAAAAAGATGTATTAAGATCCGACAGATAAAACCGATTTTAGAAGAGGAGTATCGACGGATATCGACAGCATGTCAATACCATAAAAATACTATAACTTTGAGAAGAATTAAGTAAATTTAAAATCTTTGTGCAATGTTAATATAATTTTTTTGCACGGTATTATACAAATTACTTGCAAACAGAAAAAATTGTTCTCGACAGATGTAAAATATTTTCTAACCGAATTTTCTAACATCGTACTAAGATCCGACGATAAGGATAGTTAATATACAATTGCTCACAAAAATTATTATCTTTTAAAGTTGATGCAAATTTAAATGAATCAAGTCAACTTTGAACAATTTATGAAATAGTTTTTAATTTCATATAAATTACAAAAATATAGCTTTCTGAATGCAAATAGAAACATACATTATTTATTTTGGTAAAATATTAAAAGCAAAAAAAAAAAATTAAGTCCACTCGTTAATTCAAAATAATTAATAGCATGTTTATTTTTCTATTACATTGGAATTTTGAAAATAATATTATTTCTTCCACTGAAATCTTCCTTCTGAATTCTACAAAAATAATAAAGCTGTCATGACACCAATTATTTTTTTAAAACTTATCATTCAGTCCATTCAGTTTTTCAAATTTATTCTTTTAAATAAAACTTTCAAAACATCAAATCAAGTAGAGAGTAAGTGCAGAAATACCTTAAACTTCAGAAGAAATTAAAGAGACGCATTTTACTAAGATTTTAATAAAAAGTGAATGAATAGTAAGTATAGTATTTATAATATGAATGAAATAGTATTTCTAATAAAACGTTCCTACAAAACTTTAAGAAATCAATTATCTCATTTTGCCATTTAATATTTTCAAGACATTCTAATGTTTTAAAATGTTCTTTATTCAACTTGATTAATAGTCTGAAAGAAACATATAAACCTATAAAACTTTTCTTCATTCAGATAATTCATGTTTTTTTTATTGAATTGAAAGAGCATTTACTATTTATGATTTTTTAGTTTTGCATATATTATATTTATGTAATTTGAAACTAATTTCAACAGAATAATTTTATCTTTTTTGAGTCTTAAATACTAAATACTAGTAAAATGTTTAAAAAAAACATTTTACTCGTTGAAGTCATATTTTAAAATCCGGAGTAGTAATTACTTAATATGTGCTTTTCATTCCCGTCAAAAACAAAAAACAATTCCCCTCGTTCAGGAAAATGTTCAAGTTCAGTACTTCTTTGCAGAAATATTTTTAGTATGAACAATTTACTAATTGTAACATTTGTTTAAAATGTGCGTACGCACATGTGGCAGTAAATAAGAACTGTCACATTCTTTATGGCAACTAAGTCGTTGTCAAATATCACAGTCGATATATTCTTTATTTTATACCGATTTTTTTAATTAAAACGTTTTTAAGGAAATAGAAAGTAACATAATTTATCCTATTAATATACGTAGGGAAATAAATATGATTAAAAGATTTTTTCCTACTTTTAAATATATTGGTTTTCTTTGAATAACTGTCAGATAAACAATCAGTTGAATTAGAATTTAACGCCCAAAAGCAACTCCGATTTTCTTAAATAAATTTTTTTGCCGTCAAGTGTATGTAAACACTTTTTAAAACAAAATCAACGTAAATCTACTTGCAATATATCAATAGTAAAACATGAAATAAACGATTAAACTTCAAATACTTTGTTTTTATTGCTTTCAGTTGTAAGCTGCGGATAATTGCCTGTTTTAATGCTTCAATTTACGGAGAAGCTAAGCATTCGACTGTGACATTTTACAAGTTATATTGCACAAATGAGATTCCAATATGAAAATGAAAAACGATTAAATGAACGATTAAACTTCAAATACTTTGTTTTTATTGCTTTCAGTTGTAAGCTGCGGATTATTGCCTGTTTTACATGCTTAATTTACGGAATAAGCAAAGCATTCGACTGTAGAATTTTACAAGTTATATTAACAAAATAGAATTCCAATATGAAAATGAAAAACGATTAAATGAACGATTAAACTTCAAATACTTTGTTTTTATTGCTTTCAGTTGTAAGCTGCGGATAATTGCCTGTTTTAATGCTTCAATTTACGGAGAAACTAAGCATTCGACTGTGACATTTTACAAGTTATATTGCACAAATGAGATTCCAATATGAAATGAAAAACGATTAATGACGATAAACTCAATACTGTTTATGCTTCAGTGTAAGTGCGGATTTGCGTTAATGTTCATTTACGGAGAATAAGCTTTGACTGTGACATTTTAAAGTTAATGACAAATGAATTCCATAGAAACATGATAACGATTAAATGAACGAAAACTCAATTTTTTTTAGCTTCAGTTGTAAGCTGCGATTATTGCTGTTTAAAGCTTCATTTACGGAGAAACTAAGCATTCGACTGTGACATTTTACAAGTTATATTGCATAATGAATTCCATATTTAATGAAAAGTTTATATATGTTTTTTTGTGTCTACATTTTTAAGAAGTTCACTTTTTAAAACTGTTTTTCTATTCAGTTTTGAATTGAGTATTTTAATTGTTTCTATAATTTAATTCTAGTTTAAATTTTTTTCATTTAAACTTTTTGTGATACCTTTTGAATATTTATTTCATATTTTTAATTGTAAAGAAGATTATTGAATGAATTAGGTTTAGAAATTTTAAGTTCATTTAAATTTTATTTAGCAAGTTTATTAATAGTTATTTATGCAACAAGTGTGATATAATATTTTAACAGTGTTAATTCGCGAGCGAGTGAAATAATGACGTGCTTTAAAAAATTTACTTTTCATACGCTTTGCATACACTATTTTTATAATTTACGTGAAAAACTTCCACTTTCTAACCTTATTACTTTCTATGTTTTTTACAAACCCCCAAAAAAATTTTATCACTTTTGATACTTAATGTGTGCAAGCTGAAACATTCATGAAAGTGTGTTTTTTCTATAAATATTTCCTTAACAAGTATTTAATTGTGTTGCAAATATCGACAATAACTTTTCAGTCAAAAAAAATCTACTGTAGTTTTATAATAAATTGCAATATTTGGCAACTTAAACCCTGCTTGCGAGACAAAGTCAGCCTGTAAAAGAATATTTACTTAATAGTTTTATTCTATTATTACATAAGAAAATTATCAGGATGCTCTTTGAAATATAAAGTCTTAGTATAAAAAAACAAATTAAATGATCATAGTTTAATTTATTTGGTGAAAAATCTATCAGCAAATGCTTTAAAATCCTGTGACCGACAGCTAGAAAATTAAAAATAGGCTGTAATTCTCTATTATAAGGCTCACCAGCGTGTAAAATCCGGCCGCAAAGCTCCCGCTCCGGACGCTCCTGCAGAAACAGCATGTGTTGATGAGGACCATATCACGTGAGATCCGGCTGCCGGACGGTTGAAACCTGTGGCTTCACTCGGAGATGATCGAAACGTGTGTCCGACGAAAGAGAAGTCCGGGAAACACCGGCAAAAGTCCGGCATCAAGCAGCGCCATCTGAAGGTTATCGCTGGAATTCACTGTTGATTACGGATTTCCGGAAAGTTTTGAGACAAAATTATTTGCCCAAATTTTCAAGTCACTTGAACTATTTTGGAAGTAAAGAAAAAAGGGAACAAAGAAGGCGTATAGAATATAATTGAAGAGATTAGTGGAAGAACGTGCTAAGGGACATGTTTGAGAAAAATATTTGACTTTTTGGTGTCAATGAACGTGTTATTCACTCCTTTAAAGATAACGAGATTCTCCCTTTTCATAAAACTTAAGTTAAGTACATATTTTACCTTTTGTAAGTGTCGTTTTTAACGTATCTAAGTGAAAAGGAAAAACTTTAAAGCTCGTTTTCTCCAGTTTGTTAATTAGTATAAACGTTCTTCCACTAAGCTCTTCAATTGTTAAATGTTCACAGGGAAAATTTACTAAAACCACAGGAAAGTAGTAAATGAACAATATATTTGATTAGAAAAATCGCGATGATTACGTAGAGGAGATCCATTTAATTCTTGTCCAGAAGATAATGAAAGATCTTGAGAAGAAATGTAGAAATAAAATCCGAAACTGGCCGTTATTTATTGAATAAATTGTGTATCGATTATGTACACACATGAGTGCGAAGGAGTTAAATGACAGGTAATTTTGATAATGAGTAACTATTTTTTTGTTTATCCCAAATTTGTTTTGACCACTGTTACGATAGAAGGAAACTATCTATATAAAAAGCACCGTCGATTATAAGGCCATTTTAGCAATTGAGGATTATTTTGTCCTAGCTTCGGGTCGTTTTAGCTATAATCTTTAATTATATTTATTTAAAAAATATTGTTTTTCAATCAGTGGCAGGATTTTTTTTAATCAAATGTTGTTGTTGTTGTCGTGTCCATGATATGTGCAAAAACTAGATGGATCCGAAGCTGTCGTAGACAGCTTTCGTTATTTCTTCTGCATCTTCGGAGAGAATTAAAACTTCTGGGTCTTCAAAGCCAATCCTGAAGAGCCTGGCTTGAATTGCTGGGCAGCCAAAGATATGCTGCGGGGACAGTTGGACACCAGGACAGTTTGGGCAGTGTGTGGAGTAGCTTCTTTGTCCTTCCGTTGAGATTTTCATTCCTTTTAAATGTTTTGTTCGTAGTCTGGCTATTATTGAAGATATTGTACGGTTACAATTTAGAGCAGGGATGGAATATTTAAAATTATTTTTGATAAGTCTACGGCTGGCAACTGCATTGGCGTCAACGAGAGTTATGAGGTTCGATGATTGGGGGCAAGCTCTTGATTCTTTGGCAAGCTCATCGGCTTTTTCATTTCCAAGGATGTTAACGTGAGCTGGTATCCACTAAAACGTGCAGGTTTTCTTGGCTGCGATGACTTTGTTGATGGATAGGATTATTTCATGCCTGATTTGGCACTTGCCCTTCTGAATGGCCTGCGGGGCAGATCTTGAATCAGAAAGGATGGTAATGCCGCTGGATCTGTGGATGCTTTTGGACAGGAAAATCTCCAACGCGCTCTTGAAGGCAACGAGTTCGCATGTATAGTTGGAGGCAATTTTCCCTGTGTCCCTGAGTGTCCACACCGTGTTTTTTGTTTTTTTTAATCAAATAAAATATTTAAGTAAAATTCAGCTGCAAAGTATTACAATTGGTATAAAATTTACCTTATGGTAAATTGACAAAGTAGTTATTATATACTTCCTATTACTTGAACTTAATGGAAATAAAGCTTTTTATAAAAAAAAAAGTATACCGCTGCTATAATCAGAGTCAAATCAAATAACTTTAAAGTAGTCAGAATACCACAGAATGAAATATATATTTAACAAAGTAACATAGGAATTTAAATTGGATTAAATGTTTGTTATTTCTTTCCATTAGGAATAGGCCGAAGAGATGGAGTTTAATATTTAGTTTTGAAACAATCAACTTTTTCCCGTTTATATTCTTCAAAATAGCAGTTATTTGCCTGCAACCTTAGAAATTTTATTCGAGGGATTTGAGCAGCGATGAAATTATTATTAATAGGAGTGCATTTGATCTTTGAAAGAAATAGTAAGAAAAACTTGGACGAATCTCATAGGCCTACATCAACGACTGAAACTTTGAGTGTTAATGAAACTATCATTTTCTCAAAAAATTGCAAAAACGTTGCTTTTATTTTTGTTGTTGTTCTTCCAATTACTACAGAAGCAGCTGAACTGACAGGACTTTAAACTCTTTAAGGCATCTAAAGTCTTACAAACGTTCTACGATGGGAGATATATCAAATTATCAAAGTTGGTTCAAATTTATAAAAGTTGGTAATAATCTCCATCTCCATTCACAGGAATAACAAGGTTGACATTGAAAAAAATAATAGATAAATTACACTAAGCAAAAAACGGCAACAGAATTTTGCAATTTGAAAAAAAATAATAACAAGAGTGTAGCGCTACTTGTTGCTTTATTAATCGTTATTTTTGAATTTTAATAAACTAGCAAAGATGTTACTTGAATCATATCCATTTACATTTTGAAGACCACAAACTAAATCAATTTCAGGCAAGCTATTATATATAGTAGTTATTAATCATTAGTGATCATTAAATAACAATAAAAAGAACAAGAAGAAATTTATCTTTTATAAATTATTTAACTTGAAAGTTGAAAGAGGCTTTTTAATTTAAATGTATCTTTTTGGACGAAGGTTTGTTTTTAAGAATTGTCGCAAATGGCAATGTTTAAAATGTGTGCTTTTCCCATATCTATTAATACAGGTCTAATAATAAAAAACAGGTTCAAAATAACTCGTTGTTCTTGATTACTACTTACTTTTATCGTTTTCTTTCAAAATAGTAGTTAGTATTTTATTCTGGACTTTCATTGTTGTTCATTATGTCTTAAGAAATAAACCATTTCAAAAGTATAAACATTAACTAAATGTTTAAAAAATGAAAATAGGTAAACCAATTAAACACTATGACATAACTAATTTTCAAAATAAAACCTATAAACACTTTAATTTTGTTTTCAATAGTAGAGAATTTTTTTTTTGTAAAAGTTCACACAAAGGAAGTTGAGATTCATTGTATTAAAAATCGAAACATTGAAACAAAAAATTTCCCTTTCATGTATTCGTTTTTTTTTATTTTAAACTCACAAAGGACGGTCTTATTAAACTGAGGAAATATCTAAATTAAATATAAGCTTTTCACACACAAAACTGTATTAAAAGAAAATAAGCTTTGAAACCTATGGAACCGTCTTAAGTTATTTGAAAGAACTTTATTATTTAAAGGAATGGTGTGGAGTAAAGTTTATAACTGTAGCAAGTAATTAAGCTCGAGTTTCTCGAAATAAAATTAATAATGGAGAAATAAAATTAAGAACTGATATAAATTCGATTAAGTAAATCCACAGAGTTGAAAAATATTTCACTTCTTTTGTACTGAAATTTCCCGGGAGAGTTAGAAAGAGAGAAAGTTACGTGCGTAAAAATAACTCTTTCTAAAGTTTTGTTATTATATTCTTAAAATCAGGATTTCATTTTTGTTTTTTGTACTCAGGACGAAATTATTTTGATATAACCGAAAAATTTATAATCTCGGTATTATACTTATTTATTTGTATTAAATAAATTTTTATTTAATTTAATTAATTTAATTATAAGAAAGTACTGCCCTGAGAAAATTCACTCAAAAAACATTCAAATCTGTGTAAATCTATGTTTTCATTGTAAAGTGAAACATTTTGTTTCAAATATGAAGACCTAATGTTTCCAATAAATAGTAGACATACTCAGTTTCAAACAAAATTATTTCTCATTCGTTATAAGTAGAAAATTTCTCTAGTGTAGAGAGTTCAAATAGTTATTGTTATTGAATTCGAGATACAATCTTTCTGGAGGGTGGAGGTTCGTATCTCGCCTATCTATCAGTATTCCGACGGCATTTGGTCGCTGACATGCGTAGTCACTCGAAGTTTTGTTGCTGGCCAGATTAGCCATTACTAAATTTTTGAAACATGGAGTACTAAAAAATATGCGTATATTAATAAATTTACACTCAAATTTGAAACATGAACAGAACATGCTTAAAAATTAACACCAGGTGCTTAATTCTAGAGTATATGCACGGTTTCAGAATTAAGTTTAAAGCTTGAGTTAAATTTACTCGAAGCAATTTTTACTATGTTACATACTAAGATTTGAGTATTTGTTTCATCATTTTTAAAAATTTCGTTTTTAGAGTGTGGTATTTCAGAATTGTCGATTACTTTAGTGTGGGATAACTAAAATTATAATGAATGGTGTGTTTTTTTAATCTTAATACAAGGAATTTTATAAATTATTATAAACTAAACTTAGGGAAATAATCTTAAATCCTCTTGTCATTAACTACATCTATCTCAAATTTTAATTTCCTTTAAAAGATATTCTTGTTAACATAAAGGATCACTTGCTATGTCGTTCAGTGAGGCATTTCAATATTATTTCCTTTCTAAACAAAGACGACGGAAAGCGAAGTATGGTAATAATGGTAACAATGTATCCCCAGTAAACTTTAAAAGTATAGCTAAATGTAAAAAAGGTCAGTTCTTCAGGAAGCTTTCCATACACATTTATTCTTACACTAAAGCGTTAAAAAAAAAGAGTTTGGTGTGAAATTCTCCTTTTGGATTTGACTCGTTTTGTCATTCAGCGATGCGATTATTCTAAACAGTTCTATTTGAATAATTCAGGAGTATCGAGTCTTACCATGATACGCCTTCTGTTTACCTTTATTTGGTATCAGGAAAGCGTGGGCGGAATACATGCGGCTGAATATTGGCCCTAAATGGGCGCTCTAGCGTCTCATCAAATAAATCGCTAAAAGTAAAAAGGGGCGTCAAGCCTTCAGGAAGCTTTCCGTTCACGTTTCTTCTGTTACAAATATCTTTAAGGGGGACCAGACACCCAAAATGTTTCAAAAATGATATTTTAATGTTTTTAGTGTTTCTTAAAATATGCGAAATCTTAGCTTTACAATGATATCTTACAATAAAAGTTTCAAATACTGGAAGTATTTTTAATATGTTTTTAAAAAAATGATGTTTAGGTAAAATCCCTTCATGTTTTATAGGTAAGAAACCACTACTGTTTACTTTCAACGCTTGCATCTCAAAACTTCGTTTTTCAATGTGCATGTACCTTTTTCTCAGAATCAACTATAAGTATCAGCCTGAAATTTTTTTATACGTATTTAATTAGTTGGTTTCTAAAAACCGCTGGAGGTATTTAAGTATAACCATCTCACTTTTTTATTTTTAATATTATTGATGTTTTTTAGGTAAAAAAATATTAAGTTTCACTTAAAAATTTATAGATTTATTATATTTAAACAAAATTTTAAAAAGCGCCTTTATTAAAGTTTAATCAAACATTCATTTATTAACTAGTAAAATTTTCATTTAAAAATATTAAATAGATTCTGAGAAAAAGGTACATAAAAAAGGTCATTTTAACATGGGATTCAATGGAGGGCTCCGGTCCCCCTTAAAGGAAGAATGTTAGCAGAGAAGTCTCCGACGGACTTGTCCTTTTCACATGAAACTATTTCAATAGAATTGACATCAGCATAACTGCCAGTTCTAGAATTGGAAAAACTACCATGGCAACTCTTAGAGCGTAAATAATACTCTTCAAAATTATAAAGATGTTGAGCCTTTTATTTGAATTCCCTTACTCATCGGTATTGTAGAACGTGTTTCTACTGGATTCCAGTGTAAAGGAAAGTGGAAAAATCTAATGCAATGCGTTTGTTATAGCTATTTTGATATGATGAAACTTGAATTTAAAAAAAAACTTTACCTTAATAATATAAAGAATTATGCATTGAAAATTTTATATTGCGCACCTTCATACACTTGCGGCATCACGACCCACGCGCTGTTTTTCGTACTTTAAGTACGAAAATCAGCGCGATGTTCCTTTAAGTAAACACTTTTATTGGATTCAAAACTTCAATAACTATTGCAATTTTTAATGGACATTCAAGAATGTATATTGTATGACTGAAAGAGAAATAAATCTATTATCTACTTAATGTATTTCGACTTTTGTAACTTAAAACAATGCATTACATGCATATTATGAATTTTGAAATGTTTATTTTAAGAGTGAGTACGTTGGTAAATTGATTAAGTTAACTTTATGGCACAAACAGAACAACGTCGCAATTACATTAGACGTTTTAATTGAAAACGGAATCTATGATTGCTTATAATTGCCATGAACGTTTCAAATATAGAATGTATTTTTCAAATAAGTTTCATGGACAATAAAAAAAATAATGGTTTTTGAAGAAGCAACCGATAGCCGTGTTGAAATGCATGTTATAAATAATGGAGTTAAATACAGGGGCATATTAATTTTTTATGATTATTTAGAGATGGGATGCTCATAAACTTTCTTTCAGTAACTCATTCATTTTTTATTGCGTTTCTGATTGTAAAAAAGATAACTAAAAATAAAATTATTTTTTATGAATTTAAAAGTAAACTTTTATAACATAACATTGATACCTCTTGAATTTTACAACACATATGTTTATTAACATTGCTAAATCAATAAAAATATATGTTTTTTATACAATTTAATTCAAATATTAAAAATTTTAGCATAATCAAACATGTTTTACTTGTATAAACTTTTTTTATCAATTATCAGCGAATAACACATAACAAAGAAATATTTTTATACTTTGAAACATGCTTTTATAAACAGGTAACCATATTCATCATAACTTATCAAGATTTAATTTTCTGTTCTCATAATTATTTTTTTCAATCCGTATTACTAAAGTAACAAATTTTTCGTCAGTTTTAAAAGCATAGAAAATTATTTGTTTAAAATAAACTTTTTTTTACTGTAAACAAGTATTTTACACTATAAGTAAACCAATAAACTTCACATCGATTTACAATTTGTAAAGCCTGTTTTAAGCATGTATACATAAATTTATAGAGTTATTCAACGAAAAATTCTTTAACGTAGTTAGTAACACAGTAGTAACGTTTTACATTTAGACAGTTTTGTCTTAAAACTATAAGCAAAAAAACTAAGCTAATAACACCTAACAAAAAAAATATTTTCATACTTTTAAACTCGTTTTTATAAACTTTGAAACTTAATCATCATAACTTATCAAAATTTTATTCTCTATGCTCGTAATTATTTTTTAATACGCAATGTTTAAGTAAAAACTTTTTTGTCAGTTTTTAAAAGCCAAGAAAAATACTTGCTTCAAAAAAACTTTTTTTTTAATCAAGTACAGTTTTTTCTTTGCTTGTAAATAAATATTTTCATTTGCCAATTATATAAGAAGTTTTTTTTTGTACTATAAGTTTTTCCTTATATAAGTATTTACTTAACTTCTTATCGAAATACAACGTATGAAAATAAACTTATACTTTTAAGCATGTATCCATAGAATTTATAGATTTATTCGAATAAAAACTTTTTTACGTAATTCACTTTAACTTTGTTTAACATACATAATTTTGAGAAAACTAGTTGTATCAGTTTTAAATACAAATGAAGAATTTAATTTATTTTAAAAGATGATGTTTAAAAAAAACTATTGTTTATTTTATTTTTATAACGCATATTATCGGTTCGAAACCTGTGTACATCTCATATTACTATCATAAATAAATTTTCGATTGTTATTATAAATAAATAATGTTTATCGGTATGAGGATTGAGTGGAAATGGTGATTTAAAATAATCGAAAATGGCTAGTTTAGAATTTACTCAGAGGTATTAGTTTTTTCTAGCAAGTAAAATTAACCTGAGAGTTCATTTGAAACTGTGGGTAACTTCAACTGCTACAAATGTAAACTTTTCATTTCAAAACCCTATCCCTTAGGTATATTTGAGTTTCAACTGATTTGTTTTTTACTATTATACGTTTAGAATTAAAATTATATAGACTTTCAAAAGCGAAACAATTTTTACAGTTAATTATTAAGATTACAGGATTTGTTAACCCAAACTAAATTTTCCCTCTCCATTACAAGTAAAAACCATTTATCTTTTATTCAAAAATAATTCCTCAATTAGAAATTCGTCTTAGTAATTTTTAAATAATGCAAAAATATTTCTAAACAGTCTAATTTTTCAGTTTTAAATATTGTTTTAAATATTTATTCCCAAAAACAATCTACCTCACTTTAATGACAGTTGTATGAGGCAATAAAAATTTTAGAAAATCCTTAAAAGAGAAAAATAACTAAAAATGAAAGAGAAATTTAATCCCTCTCTCCCAAAAAAATTCATCACTCAAAAATGTTCTACAAGCAAATAAAAAACGCCGTAATTAGTTTATATAAGTATTTTTTTGCATGATAACTCCAAGCATGAAAAAACTTTTGTAATTGTAAATAAAAAGGATATGAAAGTTAAAATGTAATTTAAATGCAAATCTATGGGTTTTTTTTCTTGGAAAATTCGACAACTCGTCTGCAAGATTATTGCTAAATACTTTCAGTGACTTTATTAAAATTGCAAAGTATTTATTAAACTCTTCACGTATGTTTATGTACGACGTTTCGTTCTGTTTTTATGGCCTGAAAAAAAAAGAAGATTTTTAAGTCATGTTTTAATTTACTATGTCTTTTTTAAAGATGTCAAGATATTTCAAATTAACATATTCTTGGAAGTATATATATGTTCCATAATGTGTAAAATAAGTTCTATAACTTCAAGTAAAAGACCGTTATTCTTTAAAAAAAAAGGCGATGCAAATGCAGTAATTGGAAAATTTGTGTTGATGTTCAGTATTGCAAATCTTATTATGTACATTAATCTTTATTTCTAGCACACTGCTAACAGTAGTACTAGTACTATATTTGACTATTTGATATGTCTCACGTTTGAGCAGTACACACATAAAATAAGGCAATTTTGTCTGCAGTATTCTCAATTATACACATAATAAATAATTATTAAAAAATTATAAGCAACCCATTATATTAAAAAATTCTACATAGTTCATTTTTAAACATGTAATAAAAATGCACCTATTTAGTTTCGGTCATTTAAATTCAAAATGGTTTTTTTAAACATTTATTAATAGAAATGATAACAGTAAATTGAAATAAATTTTAAGGATGAAGAATGACATTTAGTGATATAATTTTTTTTAAAAATATCAATTACTAAAACTGGGTAGATTAAAACAAACTATTGTTGCCGTATTTAAAAATGCACCTATTTACTTTCGGTCGTTCAGTTTCAAAATGCTTTTTGCAAACATTTACTAATGCAAATGGCAACAGTAAATAATTAATTTTAGTGAATGAAGACTGACATTTACTATTCTAAATGAAAAAAATGTCAATTACTTAAACTGAGTAAAATAAAAATAAAAGTTTTGTTGCCCTATTTACAAAACTATACCAAACGCGTCTGTTTCATCAAAATGAATCGACCGAACAGGCACGTACTATACTGTATATTTAATGAATGAAATTGTGAATTATTTAGAACATGATAGAACATATTAAAGGAAACTTTATTACAAGGACATAATAGGAAGGACATATAATTACAAGGAAATATTATATATATATATATATATATATATATATATATATATATATATATAATATATATATATTATATATATATATATATATATATATATATATATATTTATATATATTATATATATATATATATATATATATATATATATATATATATATATATATATAATATATATATATATATATATATATATAATATATATATATATATATATATATATATATATATATGATATATATATATATATTATATATATAATAATATATATATATATTATATATATATATATATATATATAATATTATATATATATATATATATATATATATAATATATATATATTATTATATATATATATATATATATATATATATATATGCCGTTTTTCTTTTTTGAAACCAGAGTAAAAAAAACAGAGCACCTATATACCAAGAATCGTTTTACGATAATCAACAGCCCTTTGACTGGAAAATGGATTGTAGTGAATACAAAGGGAGGGGGGTGGGGGGGGTGGTAGGTACATATATATTCTTAGCAGTGTAGGGCAAATTTTAATTGCAAAAACAATTAAAGATTAACAATTAATTAATTGGTAAATGTAATCACACGAACTAACAATTTATCAACTGTAATTGTGGAAAATTACAATTAACAATTATTTAATTGTTAACTGTAGTAGTAACAATTAACAATTAATTAATTAATTGTTAACTGTAATAGTAACGATTTACAATTAATCAATTTTCAATAGTTTTGTTAATTTTAATTAAAAATAAAAAATATAAAAAAAATGCTGTATAATATAAAGCCGGTATATATAAATTCCCATGGGGTTCCGGGTGGTAGAATTGTGTCCCCCCCCCTACCTTTTCCTGCGGTTAAATAAATATGTTGGCAACAAATAAAAGAACGATCCAAATAATCATCAATATCTTTAATTAAACATGATTAGTCAGACAATAACAATTTAAAATTAATTCTTGTAATAATTTAAATTACACTTCAGTACCACTTACTTCTCGAACATGCTGTCTGCCAGTTTGTGACTCTTTGGCAGATTTGTCATTGTCACAGCTTAATTTCCCTAAAACTTTACTCATTTCGTTTTAATACATAAAGTTAATTGTTAGTTTTAATTGTTTCATAAAACAACTAAAAAAGTTAATTGCAATTATTTTAATTGTGAGTTACAATTGACATACGTTAATCAAATTAATTTAATTGCAAGGTGCAATTAAAAGTTCAATTGTGATTAATTTAATTGCAATTGCTTTTTTAGTCAATTAACAAGATAAGTGACAATTAATTGATTAATGCTCAACAGTGATTCCGGCTTGTGTGCTTGATCAGAGACCCGCTTATGAAGCCTTCGTCAAGTATAAGACAGATACAGAAAGAATTTATACTGTCACAGAGAAAAAAATATAAAGGGAAAAAGCCAATTAAATAATTTGTTGGTCAAATTACACTTATTGATGCGGATGATTTACATGTAAATAAGATTTTAAAAAAACTAGTACAGGAAACTTTTATGTCTTTCTCGATAAAGAGGACGGGGATATAGTAGAAAAGTCAGATGTTAAAAGAGTCTTGGAAGAGCCGTTTTGAAACAACCGTAAATAATATTTATTTTGAAAATTTAACATTGTAATTATGTATCATTAAATTTATTTTATGCTATCTTGACCTACTCTTCTTGTTTAATGTATTTTTTAATAAATAGATTAATATATACTCATCATTTTGCATTATGACCCATTTTACTCCATTAGTGACTCGTTTTACCATTTTACCCCATGGAGGGGTAAAATGGGTCACAACTTATGGAACTAAGTTCAATCCATTTATAATTTAAAAAAAAAATTACTTAAACTACATAAAAATGTACTGAAAGAATGCAATGTTAAGATGCAATTAAAACAAATCTGAAAAAAATTGTGGTTTTTCTGCCAGAGAACTTTAAAGGTCAAAATAGCTAAAAAGTGACCCATTTTACCCCACCTGACCCTAAACGTTATTTGTAGATTATCATAACTAGTTAACTAAGGGAGCCTTGGTCCAGTGGCGAACCCTCCCTTACATAGATTGGGCCAAGCCTCCCCACCTAACCGTTTTGTAAAGAATGCCACATGGTGATTTTAAGCCTACTTCGTTGCACAAACTTTATAGCTTAAATAAAACCTTAATATAACAGTATTTATAAAATACCACATACTTAAACTAAATTAAATTGTTTTGTCAGAAAAAATCTTGCAAATTATGTCTAAAATGTTTACTTTTTAGGATCAGAAACTTACTTTTTATATTGTATCCTCACTGCTAAGAAGTATCTCAATGAAACTAAGGTGGCTGACAACAGTAGCTTTAAGTGCTATCTATTGAGAAAATTCTTAAAATATTTTTAAATACTAAAATTAAAAGGTGGGCTAAGCTACACTTATGTCCAATGCTTCCCAGGTTCCCCTACTGAGGCCCACGTTTATGGTATAAATATTGTTATTTCTTCGATGACAAAATTTATTGTAAATCCTGATAATTGCGACAGGAGATACTTTTCATTTCAGTAAATGAACCGAGATTTAGTTCTTTTTGGAACCATACTGTTTTATATTATTTTTAAAATCAACGATTTTTTATGTTAAATTTAAGATGTCGAAAACAAGTGTCTATGCATGAGTACGTAGAAAAAAAACATTAAAAATTTACCAAATGGTGTGGAAAACATCGATGATCATATGAAATCCAACAAAAAAAATTTACTTGTGGCAATGTGCTCTTGAAATTACGGAATTCGGCGAAGAATGGCAGTTTTGCAGTCTGAGTATTTTCGTTGATTAACATCATTTTCGTAAATATTTTCTCTGGTCCAGTAGGGATAATTTCCGTTATACAATTTCAGTAAAATAGATTCAAATATCATTCATAACAAGATGAGTTTGTTGGAAATTCTTGTTATAATTTTGGGAATAAGTCACTTCTTTTATTAATTTACATATGTTCAAGACCGAGTTCATTTACCTTCAGAGTAAACCTGAAAAAATAACCATTAGTGTGGCATTTTTGTACATTTATATTTTTTTAAACTTTCCGACCGCTCATTGTGTTTAAAATCTTAATCTGATCATTATGCTCGTCCTTTATAAATAACATCTCCAGACAAAAAAAAAAAGTTGGTTTGTAACAGAATCTGTCACTCAGCCCGCTTCCACACAACATTTGTGTTCAACAACAGGAAAAATGTCGCCAAACACAATATTAATTCTATTATAAACCTTTAAACGCTAAATTTGGCTAGTATTTTATTTTATTTTGAAAATTCAATAATTATTTCTTTAATAATAATTAAATAATTATTATCGTTTGAAAAATTAATTTATATTTAAAATATATAAATATGTAATATTCTTCTCTTTTAAATATAACCAAAACATTTAATATTCACAACAAACAAAGAATCTTTTAGTGAAATATATTTGACGTCATTTCAAACTGATTGATGTCTCAAAAATAAATTTCTTTTAATTTATTATTTCAAATAATTAAAGTTTCTCGAATGATTGTTGCGAATGGCAATGGGGATTTAATTCTGATAAAAATTGTGCTTCTTATGCTTTTTAAATGAACATTAAAGTTTGCAGTTTTTTAAATAATTAAAGTACTTCGAATTCGAATTTTTTTTATTAGATTTTCAATGTCTTCTAATTTTGATGCGCTGAATTGTTTGACGTATCACACTTGTGTTTAGCATTTGTAGTTTGGGCTATGAAAGTGGGTGTCACTTTTTACGTTATAAACGTAGTGTGGAAGCTAAAAAGGGGTACTTATAAATATCATCTACATTTATACCCAACATTTTTTTTTTCAAAACATTCAGTAGAATACGTTTTTTCTCGATGAACTTTAACCAATGCCTAAAGAACCGTTACTATTATTATGTTCGTCTTCCAAACTTACCAAAGGTACTTACGACAAGGCTTGGCTAATTGGACCAGAGAATTTACGAGGAATCGATCGGAAAAAATAACGTTTTTTTTTGTGTTTATCTGATGTAAAGGGAGATTTCAATAGTGTTTTTATCGAAAACATGCTTATGGAATTTTTATATGAACTATATTAATGTTTCTTACGAAATAAGTAGGGTAACGACAGAAATATAAATGCTTGTTATGAAATAGTTATGTAATGCTAACAAGTATGATTAAAAAGTAGAATAAAAGATAGCTTAAGTGCAATAAAAGCGTTACTTTTTTAACACTCTTATGAAACTTGTTTTGCAACTTTTTTTTTAAACTTGTTTTGTTCAAAAATTTAATTCTATTATTAAACTACTCGAATTCTAATTTCGAATTCGAATTTTCGTACTTCCAATTTGAATTTTTTGTCTGAGATGTTCAATGTTTTCTAATTTCGAAGCGCTGAATTTTTTGACGTATCACACTTCGTCCGTAGCATTTGTAGTTTGGGCTGTGAAAGTGAATGACAGACGGACTGAACGATTATAATATCTTCCACTTACTAAATTATAAACGTAGTGTGGAAGCTAAAATGAGTGTATTGTTATCCTTATCATTGTTATCAAACACTCAATAATACTCACAAAAAACAGGTAAGAAAGAAATTTTTTCCAGCAACATTATTAAAAATTAAGGTATACAAAATAGACATGAAAACTTTTTTTATTTTAGAGTTTCTATCCAATAATACATTAAAACATTTAAAACTATCAAAATTTTAGTATTTGGAATTTAAAAAGTAATATTAGGTTTAAAGCTACGATAAATTCAACCGTTTCAAATTAAATATTTACTTACTTCTTTAAAACATGGAATTTTTATACACTTGCTTCTTCTTATAACAAAACTAGTTCCGCACCGCGACTCTTATAACTATTTAAAATCCTGGAAAATCTGTAGAACGCTATATATTATTAAGTCGCAGTTTGAAAAAATTAACCATGTATTTAATGATGAAGGTTCTAATAAAATATATAAGTGTGTACCTAAAATTCTCATTAAAAGTTATTTTCATTATCTTATGCTTGGAAACATTTTGTCTGGAGTTGACAAGTTTTAAATTAATAAAGTTTCATTAGCAGAGTTTATGTAAAAATATTGAAACTTTTCTGTTAAATATTCTTGCAAAATTATTTATTATTTGATTAAACACATATCAGAGAAATCTACATAATTTTTTTTCAATATTTTCAATCTAAAAAAATAATAAACTTGGAATACCTTGAACCAGATATGAAAAACAGTTGTTTGTTTTTATAAGTTTCGCATTTATTTAGCAATAACATATAGAAATATATATTTTATAAGTTCTCCATAAATATTGCTTGTAACTTAGCACAAATTCTGGAGTAAGTCGACTTAACTTAAATTATGTGATGAACCTTCCACAAAAAACTGTTAAACTTCCCAACGACTTCAAGCGCATACACTATCATATTTGTTGTGAAGCGGGAAAGATTATAGAAAAATGTGCGCATTCCATGAAGTAGGTGTTCAGTGGGTAAAGTAACGTTCCTGGGATCGAAGAATAGCAGGATCGAGTCTCGCATTGGAACAAAGTTTGTCTTGGATATAAAACTACAAAAATTATCCACTCAATATCGCTATAATGGTATGTCAATGTATTATACTCCATTAAAATAGCATTAATATTCCACCAACTTAATTTGAGGCACCAATACGTTTACTCTTTTAGTGTACTCATCTAATGCTGCAAACCAGTTTAATGAAGCAACATTACACCAAATATTTTACAGTATACATTAAAAAGTAACCCTTTGTGGATAACCCTTTGTAGTAACCCTTTGTGGACATTACACCACATATTTTACAGTGTACATTAAAAAGTAACCCTTTGTGGATAAATAGTTTTGAATTGATGAACATGATGCATGTAACTTTTTTAATGTTACGCTCACAAATTTTTGTGACCATGTTTCGACACCCGCGCACAAAATAAATATCTCTTCTATTAATACGGAACCATTAATTTAAATGTATTCTCTCATTTTTCACGAACTATGAAACTCTCCTAAGACTCTTACGTTTGTAGATAAAGTAAACAAAATATTGCTTGTGAAAGTACTTCTGATTTTTTCAGAATATTGATTAAAATTTTCAGTCCTTCAAATTCGTTTTCATAATTTCTTTTTTTACCTAATAGTGAAAGTTTTGAAAATATGGATATTTAATTCCAACTTATTATGTCGATTATTACGAACTTTTTTTAAAATTGAGTTTGCTAAAAATTTGCATGAACATGGGAAAAGGATTAGCTTGTTATTATCATTTGTTCATAACGATAGTTTTAAAATTCGAAGTCTTTGTATTGTTTATCATAGAGACTAATTGAAAGTCTAAAGGTTATACTTTATATTTAAAATTCCAAATCAATGCAAAAAAAAACTTTTTTCTTCTAAAACTTTAAAAACAAATAATAATATTTCAAAAGCTATGTTTAATAAAATGCAAGATATATGACATCTTTTAAAATAAAATTCGTTTCTAAAAGGAAAACAGAAATGTAATTTTTTTGTGCAAATAAAAAGTATCTATTGTCATCATTTCAAGGATTACCAATAAGTTTTGTTGCTAATAACTATTTGTACCGGCGCGGCGCGGCGGGAGTATGTATTTTAAAAATGTTATCTCCTGATACGTCTAGAATATAAATGAAATGGAAGAAAAGCATAAGAGACACGTCGTTACTCATCTAAATTTATATTGGAGAATTGAGCATGTATGTTTGTTCATGTGCATAGGAATTTATATTGAAATTTAAATCTATCCGAAGAAGATATTCAAAAACTTCGCAAAGGAAGCAGTGAATAAATATATTTCAAATTTTTGGAATAAAATATAATGGTATTTTTTTTCTTCGAAAAATATGGTTGGGTTTTTAGCTGCTTTATTAATGTGTATTATTATCTTAAATTTGAAGTTGTGTTTCTCATTTTTACACAAAAAGTTATTCTTTTTATAAATAAAAAAGAGATAAATATTTTTTATAAATAAAAGTAATAAATGTGTACCTCACTTAATCTCTTGTAATTAATTCTATATTATTACCATTTTAAAAAAATAAGTACACATTGGAAAAAGATTTGCTGACACAAATTACATCTATTTAATAAATTAGATTTAAAAATATTTATTTAAAAATAATGAAAATCAACACAAACACGAATAAAAATACTATATCTTTATTGTATTTAAAACTTGATGTAGGAATGGCAAATGAACTTATTTGATGAGTTCCAAAGTTGAAAAAATATTTTCTGAGCTATATTACAGAAAACATATCCAAAAACATATCCAAACATATCATGAGGATGCGAAATGTAAGTGATTGGAAGAGATCATTCTAGGTTGTAAAGTTCTGCCCTAAATATATGGCATGGGAGAAAAATTGGATTAGCATCTCTCAGATTACGTGGAACTGCTTTTCATCCATGGATATCATAGTTAAAGTATTAGATTGGCAGATCACGTGACCTCTAATGCTAACGACGGGATGCGCATGGAGACCAGAATAAGAGGGCAAATGGGCCAGTGTTGCCACCACATGAATGAAAAAAAAATACTACGAAAAAATACCGTTTAATTCTAAAATTACAAAAAAATACCATAAAAATACTAGCTGAATTTTGGAATCTTTTTAGTGACTTTAAAAAAAACGTGAAACGCTTTTTTAGTATTTTTATGGTATTTTTTTGTAATTTTAGAATTAAATGGTATTTTTTCGTAGCCTTTTTCTCCTTTATATGGTGGCAACACTGGCCCATTTGCCCTCTTATTCTGGTCTCCATGCACGACGCACATCCCGTCGTTAGCATTGGAGTTCACGTGATCTTCCAATCTAATACTTTAACTATGATATCTATGTTTTCATCAATACTATCTATGGCATCGATGGAAGAAAGCTATTCGCTCTTCACAGTAAACATGGTGTTAGCAGGAAAAAAGCAGCACCTCGTTCAAATGCATATAATAATACTATACTATTGTGAAATCTTATTAATATGTCAATTCTTATGAATTAGTTTTTTTTAAAAAAAGGTTTATTTTAGACACCACTTTATTTATAATTTTTTATCAGGAAAATAATGGCGTTGTCCTAGATCTACACATGTGATATTGTCGATGGGACTATTAATTTTTGAATTTAGGAATTTATATTGAAATTTAAATCTATCCGAAGAAGAGATTCAAAGCTTCGCAAAGGAAGCAGTGAATAAATATATTTTAAATTTTTGGAATAAATAAAATGGTATTTTTTTTCTTCAAAAGATATGGTTGGGTTTTTAGTTGCTTTATTAATATGTATTATTGTCGTAAATTTGAAGTTGTGTTTCTCATTTTTACACAAAAAGTTATTCTTTTTATAAATAAAAAAGAGATAAATATTTTTTATAAATAAAAGTAATAAATGTGTACCTCACTTAATCTCTTGTAATTAATTCTATATTATTACCATTTTAAAAAAATAAGTACAAATTGGAAAAAGATTTGCTGACACAAATTACATCTATTTAATAAATTAGATTTAAAAATATTTATTTAAAAATAATTTATTTAAAAATAATGAAAATCAACACAAACACGAATAAAAATACTATATCTTTATTGTATTTAAAACTTGATGTAGGAATGGCAAATGAACTTATTTGATGAGTTCCAAAGTTGAAAAAATATTTTCTGAGCTATATTACAGAAAACATATCCAAAAACATATCCAAACATATCATGAGGATGCGAAATGTAAGTGATTGGAAGAGATCATTCTAGGTTGTAAAGTTCTGCCCTAAATATATGGCATGGGAGAAAAATTGGATTAGCATTTCTCAGATTACGTGGAACTGCTTTTCATCCAAGGATATTATAGTTAAAGTATTAGATTGGCAGATCACGTGACCTCCAATGCTAACGACGGGATGCGCATGGAGACCAGAATAAGAGGGCAAATGGGCCAGTGTTGCCACCACATGAATGAAAAAAAAATACTACGAAAAAATACCGTTTAATTCTAAAATTACAAAAAAATACCATAAAAATACTAGCTGCATTTTGGAATCTTTTTAGTGACTTTAAAAAAAAAACGTGAAACGCTTTTTTAGTATTTTTATGGTATTTTTTTGTAATTTTAGAATTAAACGGTATTTTTTCGTAGTATTTTTCTCCTTAATGTGGTGGCAACACTGGCCCATTTGCCCTCTTATTCTGGTCTCCATGCACGACGCACATCCCGTCGTTAGCATTGAGTTCACGTGATCTTCCAATCTAATACTTTAACTATGATATCTATGTTTTCATCAATACTATCTATGGCATCGATGGAAGAAATCTATTCGCTCTTCATAGTAAGCATGGTGTTAGCAGGAAAAAAGCAGCACCTCGTTCAAATGCATATAATAATACTATACTATTGTGAAATCTTATTAATATGTCAATTCTTATGAATTAGTTTTTTTTTAAAAAAGGTTTATGTAGACACCACTTTATTTATACTTTTTTATCAGGAAAATAATGGCGTTGTCCTAGATCTACACATGTGATATTGTCGATGGGGCTATTAATTTTTGAATTTAGGAATTTATATTGAAATTTAAATCTATCCGAAGAAGAGATTCAAAAGCTTCGCAAAGGAAGCAGTGAATAAATATATTTTAAATTTTTGGAATAAAATAAAATGGTATTTTTTTTCTTCAAAAGATATGGTTGGGTTTTTAGTTGCTTTATTAATATGTATTATTGTCGTAAATTTGAAGTTGTGTTTCTCATTTTTACACAAAAAGTTATTCTTTTTATAAATAAAAAAGAGATAAATATTTTTATAAATAAAAGTAATAAATGTGTACCTCACTTAATCTCTTGTAATTAATTCTATATTATTACCATTTTAAAAAAATAAGTACAAATTGGAAAAAGATTTGCTGACACAAATTACATCTATTTAATAAATTAGATTTAAAAATATTTATTTAAAAATAATTTATTTAAAAATAATGAAAATCAACACAAACACGAATAAAAATACTATATCTTTATTGTATTTAAAACTTGATGTAGGAATGGCAAATGAACTTATTTGATGAGTTCCAAAGTTGAAAAAATATTTTCTGAGCTATATTACAGAAAACATATCCAAAAACATATCCAAACATATCATGAGGATGCGAAATGTAAGTGATTGGAAGAGATCATTCTAGGTTGTAAAGTTCTGCCCTAAATATATGGCATGGGAGAAAAATTGGATTAGCATTTCTCAGATTACGTGGAACTGCTTTTCATCCAAGGATATTATAGTTAAAGTATCAGATTGGCAGATCACGTGACCTCCAATGCTAACGACGGGATGCGCATGGAGACCAGAATAAGATGGCAAATGGGCCAGTGTTGCCACCACATTAATGAAAAAAATACTACGAAAAAATACCGTTTAATTCTAAAATTACAAAAAAATACCATAAAAATACTAGCTGAATTTTGGAATCTTTTTAGTGACTTTAAAAAAAAACGTGAAACGCTTTTTTATTATTTTTATGGTATTTTTTGTAATTTTAGAATTAAACGGTATTTTTTCGTAGTATTTTTCTCCTTAATGTGGTGGCAACACTGGCCCATTTGCCCTCTTATTCTGGTCTCCATGCACGACGCACGTCCCGTCGTTAGCATTGGAGGTCACGTGATCTGCCAATCTAATACTTTAACTATGATATCTATGTTTTCATCAATACTATCTATGGCATCGATGGAAGAAATCTATTCGCTCTTCATAGTAAACATGGTGTTAGCAGGAAAAAAGCAGCACCTCGTTCAAATGCATATAATAATACTATACTATTGTGAAATCTTATTAATATGTCAATTCTTATGAATTAGTTTTTTTTTTAAAAAGGTTTATGTAGACACCACTTTATTTATACTTTTTTATCAGGAAAATAATGGCGTTGTCCTAGATCTACACATGTGATATTGTCGATGGGACTATTAATTTTTAAGCAGTTAAGTGACGCAGCTGACACCTTAACTGGCACAAAACGTAACCTGGTAAAAACATAATAAGCCGGTGTCAAGACATTTTGAGACACAGGTTTGGCCTTTAAATATGATGATTAACGTTCACCAGCCTTCTCTATACGTTTTTTTTTCCTGTATTATTTAACTCCGCGATATATTTATGGAAAGACAATGTCGCAGCCATTATGTGATTCAGGAGGAAAGTGATCAAAATCTTAATACGAGAGAAAATGGGGGACGGGACATCCACAATGTCTTAAGGGGACAGGGAACAAAACGACGCTGCAAAATATCAAATTTTCATTTTAACTTTCGATCACTAAAATGAATATTTACGAAATTTTTTTATATAATACGCATCTGAATATGGGGTTGTAGTTCGCAAATTTGGTAGTTAATTTCAATATAACTTTGTTTCCAGCTTCATATGTCATTATTTTAAAACATCGATTTTTAGCTTTTAGGTACACTTTCCAGCACAACTATTGCGTGTACCTGAAAATGATTTTTATAAAAATAAAAAAAAGTCCATTCAACCCAATGAACCTCAAGTTTGACGATAAAACATTCATAATTTTAAGTTATTAATCTAAATAGAAATTTTGCGCCTTTCTTAAATTAAAAAAATCGTCTTATTTTTACTCACTTAATATATTTTTTGGAATATTTTTGGTTCACTGTGTTAAATAGACATGTATAGACATCAGAAATTCATGAAGACATGTATGACATCAGAAGACATGTATGACATCAGAAGACATGTATGACATCAGAAGACATGTATGACATCAGAAGACATGTATAGACATAGAAAATTTCAACCCTTCTAGTAAAATAGAAAAAGAGAAAAGTGTACCTTGAGGCTGAAAATTGGTGTTTTGGAATAATGACATTTAAAGCTGGCAACAAAGTTATATTGAAATTAACTACCAAATTTGCAAACTCCTGACCCATATTCAAATGTGCATCTTAGAAGTTTTTTCGTAAAGGCACGATTCAGTAACTAAAGTTTAAATGAAAATTCGATATTTTGAGTGGTCGTTTTGTTCCCTGTTACCTTAAACTTGTCAAGTCGTGACGGTCTCAAAACGCAAAAGTGCGTCAAGCTGCTATTATACAGCCCTCACCGACCTATTTTAATTTGGAACATATGCAGCTTTACGACTAAAACAAAGTGCATCGTCTAAGACAACGGTTATTTTCATGAAGGAAGGTTAGAATAAAATGAAGACACTGGCGGATTAAACCCAATTCTAAAACCAAGCTTGCCAAGTAAAACCATGATTCCTCCGTGATACGCCCAAACAACGCAACGCATGGCTTATTATTTAGCGCCACATTCCATGCAAGAAGAGTTATTTTTAAAAAAATAATCTTTTGCATAAAGGGAAATATTTGAACATGCATAAATTTCCTAAACTGTCATTAAAATTTTAATCAATGATTCTCAAGGAATAAAACCAAAGAATTAAAATTATCGTTTTGAACTTTTGCAAGAAAGCACTGATGTTTGTTCTATCGTATAGATTTGGCAATTTTTCAGACGGCTTCACCTCTTTTCGCGCAAAATATCTCCAGCTAAATCTAACCTCCATGGGGGAGTTTATGCCCCACGTCTTTTGAGCTTTATTAGAATCGCTCGAAGTGGGCGACTTAATTCCAAGACTGTTCGAATTCCGTTCTCCACGTCGTTATTCGGGTTTATCTCTGAACGACTCATTTCGATGGTCGCCTGTTCTCGTAAACATCCCCTGCGCGATGACGCCGTTTCTATTGCAGAAGAAGAAAGCATTTTGTTGGTTTTAACCTGTTCTTTCGAAAATGTGTCATCATTTTCTTCAATATCAAGATGATTCATCAGCTATACATGCCGTATGCCATTATTCAAATTGTATGGGGATATGAAGTGAAGAAATTTTTTTAATGTTTGTGTGTAGCGCAATTTTTACCGTGAACGCATTTCAAATACATGTTTTTTAAGACTAAATTGAACTCTTTAAGACTCTTCTTATTGTATTAGTATACCTTTCCATACATATTCCTTGCATTTCCAGAAATAAATCCTGTCATACAGTCGGATGGGGGAAACATGCACGTTTACTTTTACATTTCATCTTAAATCTAATTGGTTTATATGGTTGAAAAGTTTAATTAGCTAAGCAATGTTGTACGTTATTAACGCAATTAGTCAATTCAAGTTTGTTGAATTTAATGCAACTAATAATAAACAAATGCCTAAGAAGCATGTTTGAACAATGCTTTTGTCCAAGTTTTGTTGCAACAACAATCAGCTGCTTCGATTGTGTAAAAAATAAATTGAAAAACATGCATTGTAATTTTTGTAAACGAAAAGTTTCCCAGATAAATAAAAAAAATACTTATTCACGTAACAACAAGAACTGAGATAAGTTGCTGTATTAAAATAATACTTATATTCTTCATATTCTATTGTTGTAGTAATGTCCGGGTAAAGACATTAAACGCATGAAAACTGTCTCTGGAATATAGTGTCACTAGCTGTTATACCCGACGTTGCACGGGTAGAGGTGGAAAAATAATTTAACAGTCAATTTAACTATTTTTTTCTTTCATTTTATTTACATAAGATATGAAGATTACCCAGTAATTTTCCATTTAATTACCCAACTTGGATATAGTAATGATTAATATTAATTTCAAAAATACCTTTGATAAGAAGCTCAAATTAAAAAGAATACATATTTAAGTAAAAAATAATCAGTAAGACTTAAAAATGGAAAAACAGCTAAATCTTAAAAGGGTCTCAAACATTTATTGTAACGCAATTCAAGGGAGTTCTATAGTAAACTAGCTGTTATACCCGACGTTGCACGGGTAGAGGTGGAAAAATAATTTAACAGTCAATTTAACTATTTTTTTTCTTTCATTTTAGTTACATAAGATATGAAGATTACCCAGTAATTTTCCATTTAATTACCCAACTTGGATATAGTAATGATTAATATTAATTTCAAAAATACCTTTGATAAGAAGCTCAAATTAAAAAGAATACATATTTAAGTAAAAAATAATCAGTAAGACTTAAAAATGGAAAAACAGCTAAATCTTAAAAGGGTCTCAAACATTTATTGTAACGCAATTCAAGGGAGTTCTATAGTAAACTAGCTGTTATACCCGACGTTGCACGGGTAGAGGTGGAAAAATAATTTAACAGTCAATTTAACTATTTTTTTCTTTCATTTTAGTTACATAAGATATGAAGATTACCCAGTAATTTTCCATTTAATTACCCAACTTGGATATAGTAATGATTAATATTAATTTCAAAAATACCTTTGATAAGAAGCTCAAATTAAAAAGAATACATATTTAAGTAAAAAATAATCAGTAAGACTTAAAAATGGAAAAACAGCTAAATCTTAAAAGGGTCTCAAACATTTATTGTAACGCAATTCAAGGGAGTTCTATAGTAAATTAAGTAACTTTCTTTTTGGACACTTTGTAGATATAAATACAATATAAGCAGTACAAATTTCTACCATAATTCAATACGAATGCTGAAAAATTGAGAATTCAATGCAAATGTATACAGTACTAAATCAATGCAGATATGTACAATAATTGAATGAAAATAAATACAATAATAATTGAATGAAAATAAATGCAATAATAATTCAAAGAAAATGAATAGAATAATAATGCAATGCATATATGTACAATAATAATTTAAAGACAGTTAATATAATAAAAATTCAATGCATATATGTACAATGATATATCAATAAAAATAAATACAATAATAATTCAATTAATTTATATAATATTAGACAATTTTGAAGTGCCTCCGTAAACACAACGTTTTTCGGTTTGGAATCTGGTGCAAGAGTAAAAAGTTTTTCTTGATTCCCCACTCTGGAGCAACCGACATACAATTGCCCGTGAGAAAAGACATGTTCTGCCAGTTGCAGGCCGACCACCTTGAGGGACTGCCCTTGGGCCTTGTTGATGGACATGGCAAAACTTGGCTTGATTGGGAATTGGAGGCGCTTGAAAGGTATGGGTGCGTCGGAAGGGATGAGGGGTATCCTGGGAATAAACACGTCCTCTCCCTTAGCTGATCCCGTCATCACGGTAGCCTCCAGCACCCTTGGCATCAGCTTCTTGATTGTCAGCCTTGTGCTGTTACAAAGCTTGGGTGGATCTAAGTTCCGCAGGAGTATGATTGGAGCTCCTAATTTTAGCTCTAATTTATGAGGAGGAAATCCTGGAGGATCCAAGCTGTTGAGGAACTCCACAAGATAGTTGACCACCTCGTCTTCGTCCGGCACGGTGTCGACAGATTTGTAGATGCATGTCTCTCCTGGAAGCTGGGCCAAAAGCTTGGTGTTAATGCTGTCAACTGCCACGTTCTTGGGAGCAAGAATGGCTCTTTCACTTAGCCAGTTGCGGTCTTGATAATGTAGGTGTAGGTCAGGGAAGACCTTTTCTGCCAGTTGAGACATGTCTTGTACCACATGACCAAAAGGGAGAGTGACTCTTCCATTTTGATCTGCTGATAAGGTGCCATTCCCTACCTCTAGAAGCTGCTGGGCAAATATGGCTGCCCTTTGGTCGTCACTGAGCTGGGCCCTCATGTTGGTCTTCAGGCTAAAGCGTTTAACGCTTGGCCACAGGTGTGATGTCACAGGCGTGTGTATGATGATACAGGCGTTGTATTGGTCGGTTCTCGTGCTTTTGGGAATGACGGGCAAAGTCTGTCGAAAGTCACCAGACAGCAAGACTGCAGTACCTCCCATTAGCATGTTGTTGCGCCTCAGGTCTTGTAAGAGGCGGTCCAGAGCTTCAAAAGCCCCCTTATGGCTCATCGTAGCTTCATCCCATATAATGAGATGGCACTCCGAGAGCATCCTGGCCTTGATGGAGCCACGACTAATGTTGCAAGTGGGAGTTTCTTGCTTCATCAGGTTTAGGGGCAGCTTGAATGCAGAGTGGGCAGTTCTACCCCCATCCAGTAAGGTTGCTGCTATCCCACTTGAGGCCACTGCCAAGGCGATCTTCTTGTGCTGCCTGAGCTTGGCCAGAAGCAAGTTTATTACGAATGTCTTGCCAGTACCGCCCGGGGCATCGATAAAGAAGAGACCTCCTGCACCCTGTTCAATGCTGGAGATGATGGCGTTGTATGCAAGATTCTGATCCTCTGTAAGACGCGGTTCATTTTCTCTTACATGCGCAGCCATCTCTTCTGTATTGTAGCTTGTCTCGCGCTGATATTCGAGGGCAAGATCATTTTCGCTGCCCTCTGGCGTAGGCAAACCATAGGCAACGACTCCTTCTCGTCCCATTGATTGAATGAGCTTATGAAGCTCAAGGAGAGCTCCATTAAAGATGACATCATTGTAAGGAATATCTTCATCAGGGTGCTGTCTTTGAACTGTGTGGAAGATATCCTCAGCCATGCTGTTCCTGTGTTTTTCCATAATTTGAGAGGCTCGGCCAAGCCGCAGGTCATCAGCATGATGACAAAGAGCTGGCGCAGTTGCTTTGGTGCTCTTGAGAGGGCAGCCTCCTCCAGGGTCTTGTCCCAGAGATCGTCATCCTCTAAGAGACCGTGCTTGGCACAGGCCTCTCTGTAGGTACCACAAACCTCCCCTTCAAAGGTTCGAAGGTCTTCGAAGCTACATGGTCCGGGCACAGTGTGTAGCAGCAGGCGTAAATAGAAGCATTCCTGCTGGTTGGGGTGCACGGTGTAAACCCGGCCGATGGCATCAGACTTGAAGACAGCATCTTCCTCCCTGCCTTCCAGCTCGACCCCTCTCTTGCGCCTCATCCATGTCTTGTTAGTCTAGGTGTAAAAACTTGGCACGTCTGCATAAAGCAGGGTCCTTGCAAAAGAGTCATTCCGACACAGCTTAAAGAAAGCTGTGAGGGTGGACTCCGGGTATTGTCGCAATACCCTTTCTGCACTTTCTTCATTGAAAAACACTCGCTGACCATTTTCCAAGTGGACAGCGAGGTTCATCACACTCGGATGACGTTCATGGATGTCGAAACCCAATATACGCCAGATGGCCTCATTCGATGATATGTAGCGTCCCACCTGGAAGCGGTGGATTTCGTCTCGCCGCTGGTCACCCTCTTGCTCCACTCCAAAGACTGCCATGTCGGATCCTTTGTTCACATATTTGCAAATGTACTTGATGCTTTTGACTGATTGACAGCTTTCTACGTTGATATGAGCTCTAAATGTCTTGGAGAGCAGCTTGTTATAAGGGATGATCCAGGGGTTGTTGATCTCCACCTCTCGACCTTGGACCTTGAGAAGAGCAGTGAGTCCACCGTCTTCTGGTTTCCGTCTTCTGTATAGTGGATATCCGTCTCGGTCGGTTTGAGTTTCTTCCAAAAGCTGCTTGGGGAAGCGCTTCGAGCACTTGCCTTCTTCCATGCAAGGCGACTGTCGATTCAGACTCCCACAGGGACCATGAACCATCTGGGTTAAAATAGTATTGTACAGATCAGGGTCTTCTGCGGGATCAGGCAGCTCAGCGCAAATGATGTTGTCGATATCCTCGGGCTGGATTTTGGACTTGCACCATATCAGAGTATGGGAATGAGGCAGGCCACGCTTCTGACACTCTATGGTGTACATCCAGGCTTGCAGCTCGCCAAAGATTTTTCCATCCTTGAGCCAAAGAAGCTTTTTCTGTTTCAGGTGGAAAATCCGGGCCACAATATCATGGCGATCATTTGGTTTCTGGCCATCAAACAAGTTCTGCTGAATGTCCTCCCACTTGGGGTTACAGGTGAATGTAATGAAGAGGTCGGGGCGACCGAACTTCCTCACATATGCCATGGCATCCTGAGTGCGCTGATGCATATATCGTGGAGAACCAGTGAAACGGAGGGCAGGATGACCTGCTGGCCTATGTTGCTCGCATTCCCATCGGTAGTCATTGCATCCTGAAGACCACGGTACTGCTCAGCTCTTAGTGTCGTCTGGTTTAAACGGATATAGAGTAGCCGCTCAGTCTCGATTTTGGCATACATGTCAACCATCAGCTGACTGGTGACCTCGTTGAACCGTAGCAGCTGGTTGAAATGACCTTCTCTAACCATTAGTCTGTAGGCATAGAAGTCCTTGCAGCTTATTTTCTTTCCTGTCTGCTCTCCAGTGCTAGGCTTCACTTGGTAAAGGGCAAAATATAGCCATCTTCACCTCGTGGAAACAGGAGTGGATACTGGAGGCTGTCGTATTACCGGTGAGTCTCCTTGATGGTGATGAGCATGTTGTCTCTTTGCTTCAGGACAATGTCGCGTGAGCCTGTGGCATGCTCATCGCCGACCATGATAATGGCCACTTCATTTGTGACTGGAGCATTGAAGCGACGGGCATGTTCCCCAACAGGTGTTCTGTCAGCTCTGATGACCATCCGGTGTTCTGGCAAGACCATCTGCTCTAGGGCTGATTTGAAGCTTTGTACGTATGGATGAGTCTCATGGAGCATGGCTTGGAGCTCTTGTATGATGAGGCGATCCACACCCTGATTGAGTCTGCAGCGCTGATCGATCTTCTGGTCGCCACCCATGAAGTACACCTGGACGTACTTGGGCTCTTCCTCCGGTAGTGGTAGTAGACTTCCCATGCGGTGGTAGACCTGGCCCTGGATTTTGAATGTGGTGAAGAATCCTCTGTTTGTCAGGTTCTTGTCTGCACCAAAGGAGGTCATCATAAAAGCGGAATTGTATTTCCAAATGTTGGAGCGAAAGTGTTTGGCCTTTTGATATTTATTTGTATTTTTCTTAACTGTGATAAAGATACTAAAACATACGATTTTTGTAGATAGAGCTACTACACAATAGATATAGCTACAAACACACCCATTATACAGCTCTAACACAATGACATTCGAACAACCGATCAGATTATAAATTATTTATAAAAGAAATTGCCCATTTGGCGAGGTTTTACACTAATATGCAGCTCTAGTGCGATGGCCTTCATTAACCATCATAGTTCAGTAATAGCTTAACTATACATTTATTGTTTAAATATGCATACATGCAGTCAACAGAAAAATCAATGAAAAATTCTTCAAATAAACCCACAATAAAATCCGGGAATGGAGACTGGCGGAATTACGTCACTTGGAACATGTCAATTGTTTTTCGAATAATGAAATTAGTTTCTGAAGGTAATGGCAACAGAATAAAATAAACATTTTCAATTTTAAATGTTTTCGTTATAAGTTTTATTTAATTTTTTCAGCCGTTGGCATCAGGGAAGTAAAAAAAGATCGGATTTGAGCCAAAGTGGTGTAGTTTTTTCAGAAAATTCGAATAAAAACGTTCAAAAACGATATGAGGAATGGTCTGATTCGAAAAATTCTTAGCCTATGTTTGTTCCGGAGATGAGATGAATTTTTGTGCCAAATTTCGTGAGGATCTGTTGCGTGGTTCTTTAGATCTCGTGTCGTATACAAACAAACGGAAGTTGCCTTTTATGTATATAGATAAAAGTTGAAACGCTTCAATAAGAAGTTAATTGTTGAAACGTGTGGTTTTGTTTGTTTGTTTTTTTAGATTTTTGCTGTATATTCTGTAAGCTATAAAATTGGAATGCTTTTTCAAGGGCTTCAATTTCCTAAATCAGTCAGACATTTATTTTTTAAACCTTTTAATATTTAATATTGAATGTGATTTTATTTTGAATCGAACTGGCAAAACTACTGTGCTAAGAGATAAATTAGAGAATTAACCTTAACACAGAGTAAAAAAATATATAGTACAAACGACTATAACTATTTAACGGTAAAGCATTTATCTATGAGATTAATGGGTTAATGTAACGAAAGGTGTCAATTTAAAAACATAATTTACACATTTCTAAATACTTTGTAGCAAAAAGTAATAGTGCATTTTAACTCCAATTTGTGTGTAAATGCAGGAAAACAATACGGGGGAGGTCAAGAAATTTATATCATCGAAACCTTCAAAATTTGGTTTGCAGATGTCATAATTTTTCTATGTGATGTCCTTTGGTCATACGGACAACAATTAAAACATGTCCCTCTTCCCCAGCCCCTTTCTCGTCATGTTGGAGGAGGTGAGACCATGGGGGCAGGTGGGGGATGGACAGGGGGGATACATCCCTTGTGTGACTTCCCTTGTGAACAAGGAAATCACATAAAAAAAATTATGACAAAATGTTATTGTTAAAATATTTTCCATTAAATAGTTATAGCCGTTTGTAATCGCTATAGTCTTTTTTTTTTACTTTTCCTATATATTTGGTTGGGTATATTGCTTTCCTGTATATGATTGATATTGAATTATATATTATATATATATATATATATATATATATATATATATATATATATATATATATATATATATATATATATATATATATATATATATATATATATATATATATATATATATATATATATATATATATATATATATATATATATATATATATATATATATAATATATATATATATATATATATATATATATATATATATAATTATATATATATATATATTATATATATATATATATATATATATATATATATATATATATATATATATATATATATATATATATATATATATATATATATATATATATATATATATATATATATTATATATATATATATATAGCCATATGATTCTGCTTTTAGAAAATCAACTGATGGCTAAATTAGTCAAATGACAAGAATCCGCAACTCATTCTACAGAGATTGGCCACGCTGGCAAAGATTAAAGCTGGTCTGCTGATTCTAGAAAGCCGGTGTTGAGTAATGTATAAATTGAGGGATCTCGCAATTGAGAGATGGCACGTTCGAATCTTGTCCCTCGGGTAAATTCGACTTGGAGATATTTAAGTATAAAATTTAATCTGATGAGTAACTTGACATGTTGCAAATTTTCCTCCTTAAAGTATTACTTCATCATGGACACGCCCTTGGAGATTATGTGTTTTTTTGCCCTTATGAAAATTGACTCATCTAACGAGTAGCCTTACTAGCTTAGTGAGTCAGTTTTGACTCATGTAAGTCATTTAACGGTATGCAGTCAACTGACTTATTTTAATTAGAAATATTAATCGTTTATTTTTGTGTGAATGCACAGCCATTTAAAAAAAGAATAATCTAAACACTTTGAAAGAATGATATTTTATCCAATTTTTGAAGAACTACTAAGCTAATTTATCCATATTTTTGCCTTGTTGTTTGAATACTTACTGAACAACCGGTTTCAAATTCTATCGTAATTTTCCCGAAAAAAAGCACAGATTTGAAAAACAATTCATGTTTAAAAAAAAGTAACTAGCTAAAATTTTGGAACGATAAAGTTTACTTAAAACTAATAGCAGGAAACTCGCTATCTCATATTTAAGTTTTGCAAATAAAAACTCTTTTCTGTAAAGGAAACAATATCTTTATAAAAAAAACTAAATATTATATGGAAAGAGTATTCAAAGAACTTCACAAAACTTGTTAACTCCCCTGAGAACAAAAGATTTAAGTGCTTTGCCGCTTTGGCCGTAATTAATCGAATTTCTTTCGGAGCTTAATTTCTTCTACCCTTTTTTTACCTTGATAAATGTAAGCCTAATCAGCTGCTGGTTATAAACTTCAGTTCACACGGTTTATTAAAACTAATATAGTGTTATTAAAATCAATTTTACGGTTAATGAACATGCTGAAAATTTGATAAGTTTATTATGGAGCGATTGTGATTTTTTTTTTCAATTTTAATATTTATATTCAATGTAACCTCAGATTTATACTTTTAAAATTTAGTTAAAAAAATATTTAATGCAGATAGTTTTTTTACTCCGCATTTTTGTTGTCTTTTGAAAAATTGCGTTTAAAAAAATCGAAAAAAAAACACCTATAAGCTAAAATTACAACAACACAAAAATAATTCTATGAATAGGCTGGTTTCTTGCTAAAACAAATAATAGTAACTCCACATTTCCACTTTTTCAAAAATCGAGAGGAAAAACTACTTTTATTTATGGTTACATCAATCCTGAATAAAGGAAGAGTAAAATATTATTTAAAAACATTGAAATGAACTTTTATGTAAGCATTTAAAAAACAATGATATTAAATCAAATTTACCGTTTTTGAATATAGCCGGGCGGGGGGTTGATGGAAGAGTAAAAGAACAGTTTAGTGCATGTTTTGATTTTCATGTGTAGGCTTTGGAACTAATAAGGAAACTATTTCTAATCTTTGACTGAACCAATATTGTGCAAGGCACACACTCGCAATCGTGGAAAATTTGTTTTTATTAAACAATAAGGAATGAAAAATAAAAACAAGATTAATTTTCTAGAAACTTTAAAAACTTATAGAAACTTTATTATTTAGAACTAAAAAACTTTAAAATTATATAATACAACTCTAAGAATACAGATAGATATGGTTAATTCCATGTAACTACATGTACCACAAGTGAATTTTAAAAATATTATTTATTACAGTAGTTGAAATTTTTATATGTGATTTAGAAAAGTTTGAACTGTAAAACTTTTACATCAAAAACTATTATTGTTTTTATCTGTGGCAACAGTGAAGTTTCAAAGTGGGGGTAGTGAGTTTCAAAGCATGGGTTACGGTTTTTCATCATTTTGAATTCTTGAATTTTAAGTTCAGTATTATTTTTTTATCAGATTTTTTGGTAAAATTATTAAAATACACTATAATAACTAGCTTATAAAAACACATTTTTAATCGGCATTTATATATAAAAGTTACTTAATTAGAAAGATAAAAATCTCCTGTTTTGGCTGTAGTGTAAGTCACGAAAGAATATAAAAGTTTCTATAACTTTTTTAAAATAAACCTTTTCTTAAAAAATTTTAAGATATTTGTTTTTATATTAACTTCTGTGTAATTCCACATCTTTTAAATTTAAAATAAAAAAGCATTTTCTCGATTTATAAAACATTTTAACTTTGTAGTAGTGTAAGTCACAACGTAGTGTCAGTCACAGTTTCTGTTTTTATTTGTTGTAGATAAGTTATAATATTTGAAGATTTCTTATATTTTGATAATTTTGATTTAAGATGGCTAAATCAGCAGCTAAAAGCAAAAAAGATCAAAGAGAAAGACTTTAAGCATGCGGTAAATTTCAAACCTTTAAAGAAAATGAAAGCAAAAAACACTTTACGGACAACACTTTAACTTTAAAAAAACTCCATCTCTATTGCAATGTTCTAACCGTTAGACAACATTGAATGGCAATTTTCTGCCACCAATGTTGGTCATCTTTGCCTTCAGTAAAGGGCCGCCAAATGATGAACTTGGTATACAGTGAAGAGGGGGATCAAAGAAGCCACACTTTCCAGGAAAAGTGATCCACATTCTGCTAAAGATTTTTTCACTTTGCATAAGAAATCTATCTGCCCAAACATAACATTATTGTAGTTTTCTGACAACTGTGTAAAACGGTGAAACAGGTAGATTAAATGATATTTGCCCATAAAAAGGAAAATAAATATTCTCAATTCCTGACACTCAATAATTGCACTGTTTCTTAAAATTAAACAAATAGGTACCTACTTAAAATCGAAAATGTTTTATTAAATCTCCAAAAATACTACACGACTGGATATAAAAAATGGTAATTGTCGACTGATTCAACAAAATTCTGAAAACGAATTTGATGCTGGAAATCGGGCTTTAACTCCTTTTGTAGGAAATATTATCATTAAATATTTTTTGGGACAAATGTTAAGTAAAGATGCTTATTCAATCAGGGTGAAACATCTGCAATAGTAGAAAAGTCTTTTGCGAGGCCTGAAAAGGAAGATTTTTTAGACATTTCTATTGAAAGAATGAATTAAGAAATTACCAGAAAACAACTTTGGTGGACGTTGTGAAACTTTTACTGACTATGATTTTACCATGTATGCAATTCTTTACCTACCATGTTCAAAATTATTTAATATCCCTAACAGCCATGTGACGATTATGTGACGAAAAGCGATATCACATACAAGTCACTGAAGATCGCTGTGATGTCACATTCAGTCACTTTTTTGTCACATAGAAGTTGAATGACCGCTTTTGTTACGTATCTTCTACGTAACATGGATATCGATGATATCGCAGCAATGTCGCATTTTGAGTTGTATGTGACATAACTGACTTCTGCGACCAGTATGTGATTTAGTGATGAACATAATATTGCAGCAATGTCGCATTGCGACTTGTATGTGACATAACTCACTTCTGCGATCAAAATGTGATTTACCCAGCTAAAAATGAATTGCAGTAAAATTTTTCTGGTGGCGCCATCTAGTGAATTTTTTTTAAATATCACAAAGATAAATAAAAATAATTATCAGGAAGTTGAGTTGTATTTATATCAAAGTAGGAAGGCAGGAGCACGGGATTTGATCTGGGGGTATTCGTGTAGCTGTTCAGCGCGCTACCAACTACGCTATTGGAGCTTGCAAATTGGAGCGCGTTTAAAATTAGGAATGGTATATCATATAATTAGAACATACAAAATTACACACTCCATGGATTCGATTATAGTCAATAAATTTGATTCATGATTTTGCGTACAATTTGTCTATGATTTTTATTTAAAAATATTTAAATTAGATTTAATTAATTGTTCTAAGGTGGTAAAAAATAAATTGGATGCAAATTTTGTGAGTTAGAAAAAAACATATATCTTAAGAATTCCTATAAGATTAATTTCTTTTTAAATTTTCTATAAAAAGGTGAGAGCAAAGCTATTGAGCAAACTGAAATATTAAGCAAATAATTTTTAAATCTGCTTTTTTTTTGTTAAAATTTTACTGTCTCTTTATATAGGTGGCATTATATTTTCTTCTTTTTTGCAAAATCAAATCAAAAACGTTCATGGAAATTAGAAAAAGAATTTGAATCTCCAATTATAGCTTTGATATCGTTTCTGAATTTTTAGAAGTTACAGATTAACAAAATCTAGATCTGCGATTTGAACTTAGCTAGATTACAAAAAAAACCTCATTACTAAATTTAATGTAATAAACTCATTTTAAATTTTCCTGGAAACTTAAGAATATTTTGCCAACACAGAAATACTTTTTTTGCAAACATTTTGTCCACAGGAAGGCACAACAGAAATGTACCCGTTTTACATGCGTAAAATATTAAGCTAATTTGCAAAAAAACTGCAAATGTTTACATTAAAAATTAAATGTTTTTTCCGCGAAAAATTCCAACAATTTTTAGCTGGGATACAATTACTACAAGTGTAAAATAATCAAAACAAATTTCAAAAATAAAGAGCAATTTTAAGATAAAGATTCACTACAAAAAAATTTACAGTATTTTTGGGGTTAACGCACACATTATTTTTAAAAATAACCTCAAATAAACTTTAGATTAGTTTTTAAAAAAAATAGCTGAAATACTTTAAGCCAAGATGAAAGTACGAAAAATCTACAGTATTTTTGCAGTTAACCAGCTTATATATTTTTTTTAATAGATCACTTCAAATCACCTTTAGATAAGTTAAAGTATTTAAAATCAAGATGGGCCTTCAAAAAATCTACAGTATTTTTGCAGTTAACAGCCCACAGTAACCTTTGAAATAAATCACTTCAAATTAACTTTAGATTTTATTGCAAAATAACTAAAGTTTTTTTACAGTCGACATTCTTCTACAGAAAATCTGCAGTTGACTGTAGAAATACCTCAAAATCACTTCGCTTCTGAAGAAAAACTGCAGTTTATTTTTAGCTGGGTATAGTGATGAACATAATATTGCAGCAATGTCGCATTGAGACTTGTATGCGGCCTAGGTGACTTGCGTGGCGAATTAGCGACGAACTTGACATCGCAGCAAGGTCACATTGATCATGTTGCAGCCATATTGGTATGGGACAAAAATGGGATATCACATACAAGTCACAACACAATGCCACTGCAATATCACATTGTGATATCACTGGAATATCACATACAAGTCACATTGTGATATCACTGGAATATCACATACAAGTCACATTGTGACGGGGATTAAAGCGACATCGCTGTATCATCACATACATGTCACAATGTAATGTCACTACAAGGGCAAATTGCGACATCTGTGGGATATCCCCATTGTGACTGGGATTTAGATGACATCACTGCGATATCACATACAAGTCACAATATGATGTCACTGCAAGATCGCATAGAGACATCCTTTTGATATCGCATACCAGTCACATTGCGACGGTGACTTTCGCGATATCACTGTGATGTCACATATTTGTCACATTGCGACTGTGACCTAGAGTGACAAAAAAAATTACGTTGCAGCGACGTAACTGTGACAAACCTGGCTGTTAGGGATGTTATGTTATTATTACCTTAATTTCCATATCTTTGATAAAATTCACATGATGTAGTGTAAGTCACAAACTGAATGTAGTGCAAGTCACGCACAAAAATGTTAATACATTATTTTCTTTAATAGTTCAACACTTGTTTGGGTTAAATTTTGAAACTTTAAACCTTATGCTTAAAATAAGCACTGGTCGGAATGTTGATTTACTGCACTATGAAGAAGAAATTATAGTTAGTACATATGATAACCAAAAGTCGACTTCTTTTCATGTAGTGTAAGTCACATCATGACATTTTGATTATTTTTTAGTAAATTATAAAATGAAAAATGTTCTTACAGATTGCTAAAAATACTATATGTTCAGGAGTAAACTGGCGCACAATATTTTTTCTAATAAATATAAGATAATTATGAACTATGCAAACAATATTTGTTAAATCGTCAAATGTGGTGTAAGTCACGCGTGGCGAAATGCCCATATGTATTATTAAAGTAGTAGGTAAACGAAAACAAAGTACATCAAAGATAAACATTTAAATTCCAATTTTTTAATAACACGTTTTCCAAAAATAACAATTGAAATTAACTTAGTAGCAATTTTAAAAACCTCTAAAAGAGTAATGAACTCAAAAATGTAAATGAAAACCATAATCTTTGCAATTAATAAGATTAATATTTTTTATGAAGTTTTTTTCAAATAATTATTATCTTTACAAAACTGTAAAAAAAAACTATCAATACAGTTAATTTCGAAGAAGTAAATCTTTTTTTAGCTTTTAGCTTAAATTGTCACTTAATTATTTAGAAGATAATTATAAATTAACAAGAATTAAAATAAATTTTAGTTTTTGTCGTAAAAACGTTATAAGCCTTTAAATACATTAGTTAAAGATTTAAATTCTAATATTTTTTGATTATTTGTATTCTATTTTTAAGGATAATCATTTTTCTAAGTGAAAAAGTGAAGGACACATTTGGCATTAACTAGTTTAATTTAATTATTAATAATTTTGTTGGGTTTTTTCGTCGTTTTCAATATTACCGTAAAGTTAAGTATAGCACTGAAAACTATAATTGATTATGGCAGTTGTAAATTAAAATTAGCGAAGTATATTCAGCTTAATTAATAAACGAAAATAACTAATTTACGATAACGTAATAATATTTCAGAAACAGAAAACTATTATAATACAAAATTTCGAAGTATATGAAAAAAAACTTTTTAAATATAATTTTTAACTCAGATTTCAGAAATCTAGCTTCATGTAAAATCATTTTTTAAATATTACACTTTTCTAAGATAGATGTTGTTTTTAAGTACTTTAAATTAATCTTAATATGGGACAAGTATAATCATGTAACAATAATTAACTTACATATGTATTGCACAAAACGAATTTTTTTCTTCTTTGCAATATTTTATATTAAAAAAATTTAAATAGTAACTGTGTGCAATAAAATTGCGGCTGGGCATAAATAGTTGTACATTCGTGAAGTTATTTCGATTTAAAACGGTGTTACTTAAAATACCTGAAACAATACGTACTACTAAACAACACTAAAATATGATTTCATAACTAAATGAAAATCTAAAAATATTTTCTTCATAATTATATGTAATATCAATGTATCTCGTTTCATAAATAAATTTAGTGTGCTCTATCATCCCCATCATGATTCAGTGTCCTTAACATAAACTTTACAACCTATTTATTGAGCGCATAACATATAAAAATGAATTAAAACAATTTCATTTTAGTATAAGCGTTTTGTTCTGCTATATTTAAATATAGGTTAATCCAGCATAGTTGGGTTAAACAAGCAAGTTCTTTAAAAAACTAGAATATAATATTTTTTTCCAATTACTTTAATACTCACTGAAGTTTTTATAGAAGATAGACAGATGGACAGAAAAAGGGCTATAAAAGATATCGGTCATACTTTTTTTTTAAAGAATTTTGTCGAAATCAAAGGTTAGAACTGAATTATAAAATTAATCATTTTTAATTAAGTATGTTATGATGGTAAACCTGACTGTCAGATGGCGGTTTTATGCGTCTGTATCCCTCAGAGGGAAAGACGGACGGACAAATGATAGGTACCTGCAATTAGTAGCCCCGATGGTTGACAGATTGCAGATACTTGAAGTGGATCTGCAGCTAATAACTGCTACTGATTGGTATATGTATGCCCTTTCAGACGGGCAGACGGAGGAAGAGGTGAACGGACAGGAGGTATTGAAATAGGTCCCTGACATGAGACCTTTCTAACACATTTGAAGAGTACAGGGGAAAAACCGCTTAATTTCGTTGAAAACTTTCCTCTCGTGCCTCTTTGGCGATGAAAACGATCAGTCATCGCCTAAACTGGTGTGAGGAAATCGGTTACTCTCTTTGTTTTTCTCTCGCGGCAACCCTGATTTACGCCAGAGATCAGCGGACACGAGTCACACGTTTGTACCGCGAAAGAAGAACCGAAAGGAAAACCGGTTTTCTGTCGCCAATGTCCGCCAAGCAGATACAATTATGGCACTACTCCTAATAAATAAAGCGGTTCTTCGGACGGTTAAAACAGAATTTGTTGAGGTGTGGACAGTCTGATGAACAGACAAACGGATTGACGTACAGACAAAAACTATCAAATATATACGTAATGTCTAACTTTTAAATCAAAAAGCTTTATCGAAATTGGACAGTTAGAACTGAAAGTTAAACAGACCGTTAAAAGACCTATGGGCCAACGAACGGAAAGCAGTGTATAAAGACGGACAAAAAGCGTGAAAATATGTCTGATATTAGACCTTTTATATATAACAAAAAAAGTACTTTTAATAGTCAGACAGCTAGAACAAAATTTAGAAATGGGAAATTGACGGACGGAAATCGCTACGATATCAATACCTACTTTCAATTATTTTAAAATTCTTTAAAAACAATTCTTTCTTTAAAAAAATCGGCTAAAAATACCAACTATTCAATTTCCCTTCAAACATAGTTTTTATTTATTACCATTATTAAAAGTTTTCCTTGAAAATGATTGCAGATCTGAGAACCAATATATTGAAAATAATAAATTTCTGCTTTTCCTAGAGACGAAAACGTTAATTAACTTGTATGTGACGTAAAATATTTCTTTTGATGTTAAAAAAATTCTTTCAAAAAATATTAACCTTTTATAATAATACTTAAGTGTGCGTCCAATTTTCTCAAGCAATAATAGCTTTAGGAAATAAAATTTATCTCTCATCAATTAAGGCTTTTAAATGATTTTTCTGCATTGCAAAGCAAATCTCGTCTATATTAATGAAAATTCTTACAAAGAAAATACAGTTGTTTTACAATTCGCAATGTATTTAATTTATTCAGAAATTTCTGCCTTTAAATATTTTATTTAGCAAAACTTCATTATAAAAGCTTTTATAATCATAATTCGGCATTCAAGAATTTTTTTCTAAATAAAAAAATTGCTAATAAGAATGAAAATGGAGTAACGTTACACCAAAGATTTACAGTGCAGAATGAAGCTAATAGAAAGAATATTGTTTAATGTAAATATCCCCAAAATGTCGTCATTTAGAACAAGTTTTTTTACATTACATAATTCTACAATAAATAGGTACGATATTAAGGCTACAATAAACAAATCCTTTTTTAAATTCGACAATGAAATGCACTGGAAACACAAAACTTCCGATGATTTTCCTTGAAAATAGTATTTTCTCATAGGCCACTTTTCCATGCTCGGGCACGGCGCGATAAATTCAAACTACCTACCTAAATCAATTACACAACTAATAAAATTAACCAAACAAGAATAAAATCTAAATTATTAGTTAGAAAACTAACCATATTATTCTATGTATGGAATATGAAAACTAATAAGCTAATTTCCGTATAATGAGTTAATTTAAGATTACGTCAAAGACTCATTTCTCTATTATCAAATCGATAATGAGTTCGACTATTTTGAGTTAGTCCGCTAAATATCGTAGTAAGAAGATTACATTCACTTCCGTCAGTTTAAGACATTCATTAAAACAATGTTTAGTTTTTTTACGATAACATTTTTAAAAGGATGCGCACAATTTAGATAATTGGTTTTTATGTGAAAATTAAAGATTATAGGCAATCAAATAACACGTTTCAATTTAACTGTTATTACAATTATTATTCTTATTTTCTTTAATTGCTTGTAGTTTTATGCATTTTGAAAGATTTTTATGTTTTAATTAATGCATGTATAAACGAGCATTTATAACTAATTATAGTCAGTGTTGATAACAAATTTACTAACTATATGTAAGTTTTTTTTTTGAAAAAAATTGTTTTCAACGATTTTTTTTCCCTTCAAAACGATAAATTTAAAGTTATACTTCTATTCACTGAAGGATAAACAAATGGTTAAACGTGTGGTTTGTTTTCTCAAAATTTAAATTAACTGATTAAAAGAAGGTATTTAAAAGACTTTTCACAGCTTTAATTTTTTTTAGTAAAAAAAAACTATAAATTTTAACAATTAAAAGTGTATTCATCGAAAACCTTTAAGTCTCTATTCAAAAAAAACTTTTTATGCTTTCACCGTGAAACTAATAATTAATAATAAATCTAACTTCCGTGGTTCATTTTGAATAAATTTTTTTCTTGGTTCTACACTGGTGGAAGTGAATTTAATTTGGGTTTTATTGTAAGCATAAAAAGTTACCCAACGTTGAAAAAAATCACAAAAAACAGCTCTAATTCCCAATGATTTACAAAGCAACCAACAGTTAACACAAGACTTTCTTGTAAGTGGCAGATAAGAAGCGCGTTGCTTCATAACAACCAAGCAGCCCGTTGGCCCTCCCTAAATTCTCAATTCCAATATAAGGACTGATGAAAAACTTACCCCATTAGAAAGCTATCCCGGTCTCCCCTACTTCATAAGCTGAATACACTTTTAAAAATACACATAGTAATTAGTTATTAACAGTCTTAAGCAAAATAATTTGTAATGCAATATAATTAGATGAATTTTATAAATTTTTCTTTAATTTTCCGAGTGGTTTGATAATTTATTCATAATCAAAAGTAGTCATTTTTAAAATCATTCTCTTGTGAATTAAATAAATATGATTCCATTGTTATTACTTTTATTTTTAAATCTAAGCACATGCTGCATTTAACACTACAAACATAGCATAGTCCAGAAACAATCAAGCAAGACATCGTAATAACATCCGTGCTAGGGTCTACAACTGGTCACGTCTGTGGACATAGTGTTCACGGATGTGATGTCCATGGATGTAACAAAGTACATGTCTCATCATTGTAAAACATGGTATGTTCATATTTGAAACATGAATTTAAACAATTAAGCTCATTGTATCTAATGCTACACATAATTAAGTAAGAATAGATATTTCATTAGCTTACCTAATTTCTTTTTTAGCCCCAGATGTGATACACTGATCTTGAAACTTCACTAAATCTGAAGTTTAATAAACAGCAAAATGACTTAACAGCTAAAAGCAAACTGATTTTTTGATTGTGTTACACAAGATGGCTAGATGGCTGCTAATGAAACTAAAATGACATAGACTCTGCGCTGTACTGCCACCTATTGAATTCAATACAAGTTTTTGTTTATGTCCACAGATGGGAGACAAGCATCAAATATTCAGTAAAATATATATAAATTTAAAAATATAGATAAAATTGCATTAATATTTTCCGAAAATTTTCCTTTTTTTCTCCAATGGGGCTGCAATATTGGTGGTCAAGCCTTTGCAGACTCGGCATATTCCTCAGAACTGAGAGCCATTTTTCGTGGCACCATCTAGGCGACTCTCGCTACCAATTTCGACGCGTAGATTACAATGAATCTGAGCTCTCTGTGGATGTTAAAGCATACCGAGATTTAATTTTGCCGAGAGATCCCAGCCAAATGGGCCTTCCAGGGATCTTTTACATGCCACATAATCATATGACATGCGTGCCTAAGATTTTCCCATCCAGAAAATCCGACAACTCAGCCGGGGTTCGAACCCGCGATCTTGGGCTTACAAGGAGAACACGTTTTACCTCTCAGCCACTGAGCCGCAAAACCGCAATTTTCCTTTCTTTAATTTCCTAAATTCAAAAGTGAATTTATCTCTTTTAAGTTGGATATATACTGCCAAAATCATGAAATTGAGGGTTGGGACATACCACGGACGTGATTTGTCACACTTGGTGGACTAAAAAAATATAATAAAAAAGAAAATCTTGTATAACTTTTATGTTATGTGTTCTTTAAAGTGTATTCTTATTTTTTCTAAAGTTACTTTGTTTGAAAAAAACAATATTACTTATAAAAACTGGAGGGGACAAGAATAGTTCGATATTTCTCTATTGACCCATGTGCAAAGCATTATCTAAACGTCCATTTTGTTGGAAAACTTTAGTTATTGTGTAATTTTGGCTTATACGGAGAAATTGTGATACCCCTGGTACTGTCGCTTCCACACAACATTGTTGTTCAGGAAAAAAGTCGCCAAACACAAAATTAATTCTATTATAAACATTTACACGCTAAATTTATCTAGTTTCATTTATTTTATTTCGAAAATTCAATATTATTTATTCAATAATTATTATCGTTTGAACATTAATTTATATTTCAAAGAATAAATTTGTAATATTCCTCTCTTTTAAATTGAACCAAAACATGTCATATCAACATACAAACAAAGAATCTCGTAGTGAATTATATTTGACGTCATTTCATTTCAAACTGATTGTTGTCGCAAAATAAATTTCTTTTTTTTTTTAAATAATTAAAGTACTTCGAATTCGAATTTTTTTCTGAGATTTTCAATGTGTTCTAATTTTGATGCGTTGAATTGTTTGACATATCACACTTGCCTGTAGCATTTGTAGTTTGGGCTATGAAAGTGGGTGACGGACAGACAGACGGACTGAACGATTATAATACCTTCCACTTTTTACGTTATAAACGTAGTGTGGAAGCTAAAACAAGTCTCTATAACATGATTTCGTTAGGGCCAGCGGTGGAAATCAAATTCCGTTTCAGCAATACAAAACAAAAAGTGGTATACGACCCACTGAAAGAATGACACCTTATAGCTCCGGAGCAGCTAACTGATTTTTTGGCTTACTTTTTTTTAATTGGAAAATAATTAGAAACTGTAAGGTAGGGTATTGGAATTTTGACGATTTCTGTCTGTCTGTCCGTTCTCTACTTCCGTATTGCAATCCACAGAATTTAAAAATTATCTTTTTGTTTGGTATGATGCTATACACTTGTTTTTTTTTATAGTTTTTGATCCGTCTGCCGGTCCATGCCCAATTGATCATCTTCCGTTTTAATCGTCAGTCTTGTTTTCTTTGGGTATGAAAGGCATGACAATCACAGTTACACACTTTCAGATACCTACCTACAATAGATACCTACAACCTATCTTTCATTTGAACTGTATGTAAGTATTGATAAATACAAAATAAATCAGAAAAATATATTTATTTAGTACACATTTCATTACCATTTGAAGTCAGTGGTTTAAAGCACACACAAAAAACAATATATCCGTCAAGCAATTCAAAATCATAGCAATGCGTTCGCCGAGGCGTTGGCAGGATATTGCATGTGGCCCTGTATACAATTTTGAGAGTTAGGAGAGCAGTGAGTTCCCTGAGGACAGCAGTGCAACGAATCAGGACAGCACTGGAAAGCGCAGCAGTGCTGTAAATCGGAACAGGACACGGGCGTTACTGCGGGACAGGAAGAATAGCGATCGGGCGGTACGGTGTAGCATGTTTGGCCTGAAATAGAAACGCGGCTGTGAAAAAGCATTCTAATTGAAGAGCTTAGTGGAAAAACGTGCTAAGCGACATTTTTTTAAAAAAAATGAGATTTATGTGCCAATCAACATATTACTAACTTTTTTAATGATGACAAGTTTCCCCTTTTACATAAACTTAAAGTTTAGTATATTTTTTTCAGTTTTCAAGTACCATTTTCAGCAGATCTGAATGCAAACGAAAAACTTTAAAGATCATTTTCTCGTTTTCACCTTTTTGTCACTTAGCACGTTCTTCCACTAAGCTCTTCAATTATGGTGTGCACTTTTAAAAATGAGACCCAAAAATGAGTACCAGGTCATTTTATTGTGAAAGCAATATTCTCAAAAGTGAGGTACGTCAAAATCTCAAATTTGAGCACTGCTGAAAGTGAAACTCTCAATTGTATTGTGAAATTGCCAAGGGACTCAAGCTGATCTATTTTATAGATCTACGCAATCTTTTCTTTTTACTATTTGATGTGATCAGTATCTCCCTCAATTCATTGCCATGTTCCTCTAGTACTACAGTAAAATTTCAATTACCCGAATCAGTTAGACTGGACTCACAAACAACAGCCAATAATAGATTTGCAATTTGTAGATTTGCAATTTGTGCCTGTGACCCATCATCAAAATTATGTTAGTGAATGATGTATCGTAATTCGAATAATCACGAATAGTCAGAGTTTTACTATATTTTATAACTTGTTTCAAAAAGTACCATACACTGTAAAAAAAAATTCTGTAAACTTGCAGCATATTTTCTGTAAGTTAACAGCACATTATGTTGTATTTGATTGCAGCTGGTACTGTAAACAAAATTATGCAGAACTTGTTGCAATTTCTTAGCCTGCATATTTTCAGACGTCCGCCGAGACTATGAAGTCAAAGTTCATATTTTCTATGAAGCGGGAAATTCAAACTGAATCGTGACCGAGTCACAAGGGCTTGATTAATGCAGCACACGTGTAAGAGTTACGCTTACCAGCAAGGTTTCTGTATTCTGACTTACATTTTTTACAGTGTCTTTGGAACGTGCATTCATTGTCTTTCTAATGTGTAAATGTAATAATAGTACTTACCTGGTTCACAAACGTTTTCAGGACGACCATAGACGAAGACACTGCTGTAAATCCCCAATGCGAAGATCAAAATAAGTAGGGACGGCATTTCCAGAAACTGCAATTTATCAATTATAAGTTATGCACTCATGAATTTGAAACATTCTGCACCATATACAATGTAAAATTGACTGTTCATTCAGCAGCCATTTTTGTAATACTATAAATTAATCAACAAGTCTTTGCGTTTTACTCACCTGACAAGTGACATGGTACGTGTAGTTTTGTTTGTCAAATGCAAATCTGTAATTTAAAAGAAAGTTGCTCTAAATATAACGATAAGTTGTCAAAATTAAGGGCCTTTCTCGACAATTCGGCGGTTTTTTCTTGATCCACCCAATGGTTTCTTTTTTTACTATTACCTGATGAGTTGCTTGTTCTATCTCATCTATCTACCTCGGGTCCTTGGATGACAGACCCATGTCATTGAATAATTCGATTTAACTCACATTAAGAGGGACTGATCTCCATAGAAGCAGATCATTAGTTTTGATACTCACAACTTCGCAACGATGCTTACTTTAGTTTCCAGCTACACGAATGCACACGAAACAAAATATTATCGGTTTTTATTATTATGTTTATTTTAAATTCCTCAAGGTCTAACATCTATGGAGGTATATTAAAAATTTGATTAATTAATGCAAACCCATAGTTTTTGTCCGGTTACATTTTATTTGTTTTTTGTAGAAAAAGTGTTTAAATTGTCAAAAACTGCCGCAGCTTTAATTTTTGTAGAGTTGTGTGAAATTCATGTTCTAAAAAGATGCCTCCTGAGTAGATACAGATTATACGTGTACTAAACCTTGTCACATGCTCACTGTCCCGGTTGCCTGGAGCAACACACAAAAACATTATTAAAATTTTTTAATTTATTTTTATTTCAAGTTTAAAATTTTAAGCAATGTGATGTGCATTAATACCATCTCCTTTCAAAAATATAATTTTTAAAAAATTTTTTAAAGAAATAATAATTTTTTTAGTAGTTAAATTTAATTTAAAAACCCTCTGAGAGAAAGAGTTATATAACTTCATGCTGACTGTCAGGTTTTCCCACACATTTTTAAATATAAATTTCAGAAACCTTAAATAAATTTGCTGGAGGTTTAAATACACAGAATTTTAATTGATTAAAATTATTAATTTAAAAACTTTACATGACAAAATTTTGTCCTTACCAATGGGACCCAGATGGAGAAATACATGCAGATAGATCTCTATACCAAATAGTTTTAACTTTTTTGTCATTTATATGCACATATATAATACATTTATATAACCTAATTTTTATTTGAACATCAAATCTTCAGTTCTCATGATTGCATTTTTTTTTTTTTAAAGGCCATTATCTTTTGATACACGTGCCTATGCTTAGGAGTTCATGTGATTACGTTATCCTTCCTTCAACATCCAAATGTTGTTTTTTAAACGCGTGGCTAAAACAAAATTGCTTTTTTTATCACCAATATTCACCTTACTCCCGGAAAACTACGTGAGCTGGTTATCGCATTACTAAATGTTTGCCATTGCGTGGGCGCGCTCCATTTTTTTCATCCAATATTTAAAGCATGTAAACATTTGGTATGTTATACAAAAAAATATGTCACATATTATTTTCACTAAAATAATATCTTTCTGCCTTGTTAAATTGACGTAGTTTCGACGTTATAATAGAAGCATCCAAAAGTAGCACTAAAAATACGTTATTGGTAGCCATTAATGAGAAACACTCTCATTAACACTTAAAGACGTCCTTTAAACGCTTTCTGATGCTATTGGAAAAAAGTCCTTTTGACATATTAATATAGATATTTCCTTATTTTGACGCCATTAAAAGTGGCACATCTTTATTCGTCCAAAAATACGTCTACTTGCGTCTAAATCACGACATATTTTTATTCATACAAACGAAAATCAATAAGTTAGTTTCTAATGTAATCCAATAGACACCATTTTAACGTCCTATCTGTGGCTTAATATATTTCAGCAAAAAACATTACCTTAATATGCGAATAGTTTGGTCTTTTGATTTGGTCTATAATTTTGACATTTTTATTAACAAACATGATTTGCATTCCATATGTCTAAAAAACGGCATTTTGATGTCCTAAAATCTCGTCATTTACTGTGACTAAAAGAAAACATTTTAAAAACTTTTTAAACATATCATGCTTACATCCTAATAATGACGTATTTTCCCCATTAAAAACATCGTTCTGGTGTATTTATTAAGAGTGTTACATGTTTTTGAAGATTTATAAGAATTCTCCCAGACCACCCTTTCTCGTAAAATGTATGCCTATGTTTAAAATTACAGGGTGAATACGAAATACACTGCTCAAAACAATTAGGGGGCCACTTTGCGTACTTTTGTCAGTGGCGGATCTAGCCATGGGGCGCGTGGGGCGCCCCCCCCCCCCTTCCCTCAAGTTCTGTTGACCGTCTTTTTATATTTTTGAAAACAAAATTAAGACAAAAATGTAAATTTATCTTCTTTTTCAACCAAATTTTTTGATAAAGCGTTAGAGCAAATAACTATTTATACAGTTTATAGAAAGAGTATTCAACTGTTGGTGCCGATTTATTTTTCATTTGTTTTGTCGGTTTTTTTATGAGTTCGCAAATCTTTGAAGGTCACAATAAAATGAAAAAAAGGAATAACGAAAACCAGCCAATCACAAAATTCCGCGCGAATAAGATTTGAGAAATAATTTTTATTTATATTTATTTGGGGGTCGGCGCTTTTTATATTCCATACGTGCTATCTAACATTACATTATCCAAGTAAAAATAAGTGTACTTCAATTCGGGAGTTCTCGCGCTTTTTCTATACTATCAAATTTCATAAGAGCAAGATTGGAAAATAAAAGCAAGTTATAAGCTTCTATATTTAATCAATAAGTTCTTATTTTTTTTTTAAATTGCCTCAATGATATAAAAAAAATATAAGTTAAAATATTTGAAGTTGCTGACTTATAATACTTGTGAAGGTGGCATTTTAAAGACTATCATGGGAGTTAGGTTAGTTTGAATTATCGTCGCACTAAAGCTGGAGGTCCCGCTTTAGGTTGACCACCTAACCGGGACATATTCCGAGCACCCCAGAGCCCTTGGTCACAAAAGCTGAATTGGGCACGGCAGGCCTTGGCCAGTAGCGCCGGAACTTATTTTTTAGAGGTATGGCAAGAAATGCCTCAATCTACCCCCTCCTCCCACTCTAGATGTTTTAAATATATATTATTATATTATTTAACAAATAAGTATTTTTCAATAAAATTAAAAAATTCCTAATAGAATACGCACAGTGATTTTTCAAAGCCAGAATACAGTGACTTTTGGGACACCCTGTACTATATAAAAAACATTTCAATGTTACCGACTAGAAAAAGATGTGATTTAAATAAATTAGTTTATTTTTCAATGTCTGAAATTAAACAGCTATTTGGAAATATAAAATGCAGAAAGCAAACGAACTCTTTTATCTATATAGAAAATGTTAGTTAACATAAAAAGTTAATATTTAAAACAAAAATATGTATATATAACGATACATCATTAATTATGCCTAAAGGTTGATTTCTTTTAGTTGTTTTAGAAACAAACGCTTCAATTATATTCTCAATGTTTATATTTGACAAAAGCCCATTACTACAGATCCCCAGTAGGGGAATGTGTATACGTGTTATCTTTCTCGGTGTGGGGTAGGATATGTGACAAAAATATTTGCAAGTTTAATTGGTTTTGTTGGATTTTTTTCACATGGTCACTTTTGGGTTTGATTTTGTGAAATTGAAAAAAACGCATAGCATATAATCTGTGCAAAAGCTGGTATGGCAACTGCCATACCGGTTCCGGCGCCACTGGCCTTGGCCCACTAATGGGCTGTTGCACCGAGGAGTTTAGTTGTTGAGTTTAATTAATTAGTTAGTTTCTAACAAATTACCACGTGACTTTCAAGAAAAACAGTCATTGTTTGTCTTGTTTATAAGTTAGCTACTTCGCATCTTCAAAAAAAAAATTTAATTAACTTTTTATTTATTAATTTCATGAAATACTTCGCTAATACCTGTTTCAAACCTGTTGTTGTGTACACTAATTTCTTAAAAACTAATTTTTGTGCAATTAGTTTTGTATTTAGTATACTAAGTAGTTAAATTTTCAATAAAAACATGCTATAACAAATTGATTTTTTCCTATTAATTTTACTTAATTTTTATTTAAAAAAGCATTATTTATCTATTTAACAATACAAACATTAGTATGTTAGGTTAGATTAGTTTGAATTATATATATCGTCGCACTAATTACCCGAGGGCTATTGGCGAAGGGCGTCGTAATTTAGAACCACCAGGGCCGGATTTCTAAATAGACTAAGTTAAGTAGGCTGTAGCCAAGAGCGGCAAATTTTTTGGGGCAGCAAATTTTACGACCAATTAAAGCGGCATTTGGCATAAAAAAATTATTATAAAGATACCAATATTTTAAAGAAAGAAAACAAATTATTTTTACATTAATGCGTAAACCGTAAACGTATGTATTGTTCTAATATTTAGTAGCAAACATGGCCGCTGTGAATGCAATTGCACTCTCTCCCCCCGGATTTGGAAGTTGAAAGAAAAATAGTAGAACAGTTTAAGAAATTTTAGAAATTCGCATATTATTTCGCTTTCGATTTAGATGTGTAAAGGTACTTAGATAATTCTAACACATATGTAGACAGAAAAAAAATAGTCAAGAAAACTGTATATCTGGGATATCTTACAACGGAAGTGGGGAAGGAAAAACACCATTCAGACGCCGAACAAGAAAAAGCACAAATTCGTTATTTCAAATATAACCGTCAACTTTATTTTTTATTCCATTTTCTTTTTCTTTTGCTTTGTCCAATGAGGAAACAACTTAGCTCTTACCCAGATCTTCTTCGAAGATTACTGCTTATGTTTTTTTTTTTTTTTTAAAGAACGGATACTTAGTTGGTGAAGTCCAATTTTTTTTTTCAAATACACTGCTCAAAACAATTAGGGGAGTACTTTGCGTACTTTTGTTACCCTTTCAGTCCAAACTTCTTAATTTTTATTCTTAAATCTAAAATTTGTGAAATAGATTCATTATGCATCCAGAATGAAATGGTAAAAAGCGGGGGGGGGGATCTTAATTTTTTAACTAAAATTTAAGGGAAAATGGAATCCTAACTTTGGAATAAATTATAACAAAAATTTGTTTGTTAGAAATTGTTAAAATCAATTTTTAAACAGCTCAAAATGCGATCATGAAGAATTTAGGGTCAATTTATTTAATAAAATTGTTTCAGAGTGAATTTTACTTTTTACCATGCTTTTCATATTTTCATTTGCTATCTCAAACATTATTTAATTCTTTAAAAGACATGATTCTTCCATCTAACGATACAAAAAGAAAATCTAACTTTATAGAAAAATGTATGGAGAATTTTATAAAACTTATTTGAAATAAGTGCCAAGCTTAACTTAGTGAAAAAAAATCGCCAGCTGATGATTCCAAATGGAATCATTGGGGATGAAAGGGTTTAAACAATGCGTCTCCCTAATTGTTTTGAGCAAGTGTCAATTTATTTAATAAAATTGTTTCAGAGTGAATTTTACTTTTTACCATGCTTTTCATATTTTCATTTGCTATCTCAAACATTATTTAATTCTTTAAAAGACATGATTCTTCCATCTAACGATACAAAAAGAAAATCTAACTTTATAGAAAAATGTATGGAGAATTTTATAAAACTTATTTGAAATAAGTGCCAAGCTTAACTTAGTGAGAAAAAAAATCGCCAGCTGATGATTCCAAATGGAATCATTGGGGATGAAAGGGTTTAAACAATGCGCCTCCCTAATTGTTTTGAGCAAGTGTACTTTTAAAACCAAAAACGTGTTATGGCAGCTACCCTTTGCGCATGCGCAATTTTCTCGAAAACCTTATTACAACATCTAAAAGTGACTAGGAACTTGAAAAATAAAAAGTGTGAGGCTTTTTTTCATCAATAATAAACAAGCTCTTTTAATTCGAGCTGTAAAGTGGTTTCAGACAGACAGGAATTCATACGCCTCTTAAAAAGCCATTAAAAGTTTTTTTTTAATGTCTTGCAAAACATAGTTTTTAAAATTTAAATGTAAAATATGTTTAGATAAAAAATTTGCTTAGGATTTTGCTGGGGTCCCTGAAAGATATCGTGCTCCCTTGCTCAGAATGGAACTCACATATCCTAAAAAGCCCTATAGAAGGAACCTTTTTTGTGCGTGCTATTACCAGATATGACGGAGATTCCTGTTATTGTAATATGGATATTATTTTTCTATTATTATTTATTCGTTCATTTAGGATAATAGCAGGAGGAAAGATCGTCAGCAGTTCATTGTAGTTATTTGAATGGTTAGAATACACAAATAAAAATATAGTATAACTAATTCTCAAAATATAGATGGCAGATCCGGAAGTAAATGTCATTAATTAATTCCATTTCTAATTAGAATTCAGATCCCTGATTAAAATATTAGTGCTTTTTTTTGTATTAAAATTACCCTTAGTATTTTACTTTTAAAAAACAATAGCAATTCATTCTAAAATAAACTTTACGATCATGATAACAAGGGATATATAATTTCCAATCAATAACAAGCCCTTTTCAGAATATACTTATACTCCCAAATCATATTGTATTTGGAGATAGAACATTCAGTAAATTTATTTTCTAAATCCGTAACCTTATCTTATCAATAACAAAAACAAGTCTCTATAACATGATTTCGTTTGGGCCAGAGGTGGAAATCAAATTCCGTTTCAGCACTACAAAACAAAAAGTGGTATACGACCCACTGAAAGAATGACACCTTAGCTCCGGAGCGGCTAACTGAGTTTTTAGCTTACTTTTTGTTTAATTGAAAAAAAAATTAAAACTATAAGGGAATTGGAATTTTGACGTTTTCTGTCTGTCTATCCGTTCCCTACATCCGTATTGCAATCCACAGAATTTTAAAATTATCTTTTTGTTTGGTATGATGGTATACACTTGTTTTTTTTATAGTTTTTGATCCGTCTGCCGGTCCATGCCACATTGTTCATCTTCCGTTTTAATCGTCAGTTTTTTTTTCTTTGGGTATGAAAGGCATGACAATCACAGTTAATTATTTTCAGATACCTACCTACAATAGATATTAGATACCTACAACCTGTCTTTCATTTGAACTTTATGTAAGTATTGATAATGACGAAATAATTTTTTAAAAATATTTATTTAGTACACATTTCATTACCATATGAAGTCAGTGGTTTAAAGCACACACAAAAAACAATATATCCGTCAAGCAATTCAAAATCATAGCAATGCGTTCGTCGAGGCGATGGCAGGATATTGCATGTTTCCCTGTATACACTTTTCAGATTGAGCAGAGCAGTGAGTTCCCTGAGGACAGCAGTGCTGCAAATCAGGACAGCACTGGTAAGCGCAGCAGAGATGTCCACCACAGTACACGGGCGCTGCTGCGGGACAGGGACCACTTCGATCGGGCGGTGGTACGGTGTAGCATGTTTGGCCTGAAATGGAAACGTGGCTGTGAAAAAGCATTCTAGCTTAGTGGAAAAACGTGCTAAGTGACTTTTTTTTTTAAAAAATGAGATTTATGTGCCAATTAACATATTACTAACTTTTTTAATGATGACAAGTTTCCCTTTTTACATAAACTTAAAGTTTAGTATATTTTTTACGGTTTTCGAGTACCAATTTCAGCAGATCTGAGTGCAAACGAAAAACTTTAAAGATCATTTTCTCGTTTTCATCTTTTTGTCAGTTAGCACGTTCTTCCACTAAGCTCTTCAATTATGGTGTGCACTTTTAAAAATGAGACCCAAAAATGAGTACCAGATCATTTTATTGTGAGAGCAATATTCTCAAAAGTGAGGTACTTCAAAATCTCAAATTTGAGCACTGTTGAAAGTGAAACTCTCAATTGAAGAGCTGAGTGGAAGAACGTACTAAGTGACATTTTTTAAAAAATTGAAATTTTTGTGTCAATATGATCATGTTATTACCTGCTTTAAACATAACAGCTTTCAATTTTTTAGAAAACAATTCGATTTCGTATATTTTTCGCATACGAAGTTGGTAGGTGCACCCGTTTTCGTCACTTTTTCAATGGAAGAACGTGCTAAGGATCCTTAGCATTTTCTTCCACGAAATCGCCCGATTCCGGGACGATCGTTTAGTGGAAGAACGTGCTAAGTGACACGTTTGCGGAAAATTTTCAGACTTTCGCTTGCATTAATAGCAAAACAAACGGTTTTTGTAGTTTTATTCAAAAAGAATTCAACAAAATGTAATTAATATTTCCAAATAAACTTTAATTATTAAATATAATCAATGAAATTAAATTTATATTGCGTAAAACTGGGTTTTGAGTGCATTTAGCAAAATAGATAAAAAAATGCATTTTGATTTTAAATTTAAACGGAGTTAAAGGTTTTAACATTTTATATAATATCGTCTACTTTGAATGTCGTCTGATTTTTATTGTAATAAACATAGATAATTTAGCAGCGAACAGATGGTATAATTAAAACAAAGTTGCACCGCTCTATGGAGACCGCAGTTCGCGTGAAAACAACATTGCCCCGAACATTCAAAGCATCTGGTTTGTTTAAAAAAATGAATTATGGGTACAAAAATCGTTTTAAAGCCATTTTACGTTTGATCTCTAAAGCTATCGAACGCATTTTGTGCAATATCCTAAACTCCTAAAATTATTAAAATGGAATTAAGAAGCAAGCGGAAAGCTGAATAATTTTTGCTTGAAAGTGTGAACAGCAGCTTATACGGTAAGTACAAATTAATCAAGATATTGCTTTGTCATGTAAAACTAAAATATTTTTATAATAATTGATGTAAAAATAAAGTAACAAAGTATAAAACGTTATAAGTTCTTAATATTTATTAAGATATCGATGACTTTAAAAAAGTAGTATGCATCACGATTGTAAAAATAAATTGTTTAGACGATCATGTTCTACTGTTGTAGAAATGCTGTAAATTAAAGTAGCTTTCTTAAAATAGATTAAACCCTTAATTGAAAAGGAGAAAGAAAAACGTAAATAACCTTAGGATCTATATCTTGCCATACTACTTATTTTTACTTTTTTTTAATATCAAAGTTTGGTTTTGAATTCAATTATTCTTATCTAAAAACTATTTAAAAATTTATTTTGCGAAAACTTACATCTTGCATTCTTATCTTTTTTTATAAGTCTTTTAAATTTAATATTTATTTTATTCACATGCATTTGTGTTTCCTTTTTGTATACTTTTTATTAAGTTGATTTGTCTTATTATTCTTCAAAGTATTTAGTTTATAATTTCAGTGATAATTGTATTTTTTTAAAAATATTTTTAAATAAAAACCTACTCATCTAACATTAAGCAAGAAGTTCTAAAATAACTTATGTAACCTACTTTTTTTTAAACTTAAATACTCAAAGAAATCCTTATAGTAGGGACAGACGGACGAACAGAAAGTATCAGATAGGTGACCAAGGGCGGATTAGAGGGGGGGTCGCCCCGAGACCCGAGATTTTTTAATGCGTAATATATCGAGCTACATATCACGAAATATCACCAGGGGAAGGAGAGTGGTTAAAAAATTGTCACGTTATTAAAAGACGCCGCCCCCCCCCCCCCCATCAAAAAATTAAGACCCCCCCCTTCCCCCCCCCCCCCCTTAATAAAAAATTTCCAACCAATGTCAGTGGGAAATGTGCCCTTTTCTTCCTCATCGTCTGCTGGAATTCGGTCCTTCGAAAGGGAGAATTTAAACAGACACGGGGAATTGGGAAGTATTTACTTCTACTCGGCGGGCGTTGATGTTTTGAATGTTCTTGGAAAAAGTTTTCCCTCGATTTCAGTACTTCGGATTGGGGGGGAGGGGTTTTTTTTCTAGGGGGGGGGTGGCGTTATTCGTGCGATAAAATTGGATTAAGCACTGCCAACAAAATTGTGTAACAATACCATGATTTTTTTTATAACATTACAACAATTCTGAAATATATCAAATGGTCCCAACGAAAACCCTATCGTCAATGTATTTTATTCTTGACCCCTTGATGGAAATCCTTTTCACTTAATAATTTGTCCGACTCTTCGAAATAAAGGTGATTTTAAAAAGTAATAATAATATAATATACTTCAGACGCTTAAACTGGGTTAAAGAACATATTGATACTTTTTAAAGAACGGGAAAATGGTTTAGTCCATGCATGACCATGTCCAATTATTCCTTTCTTATATTCAAAAGAGGGTTAAAACAAAGATTGTTAAGTCTTCTAAATCTTTTATTATGGGAAGGAAAATGGCAAAAGATGATATAAGAGCGGAAATTTGATGTCAGGATATATCCGCATGACCCTTCATTCGATTTGTGTGCAAAAAACAGCAAATCCGAATATGCGATTAAAACTTCTAGTAAAAATGGATTTTTTTCTGAGAAGTCTATATGTATGTTTTCGAAGGTCCTAAATTTGAATATGAGGTTAGATACTTCGAAAAATGTGAGCTTGTATAATTATAAGAAAAAAATTCCACATAATAATTTGGTTATGGTATTTTTTTCGTCAGATTGGTTTTAACTACGCATTTTTTAAAGTGGAAAACTTAAATTTCTTTTCAGAATCTCCAAAACCATATTCGTGTATACATTTTGAACACAATACATATTTTTTTAATACAACGGGCATTTTGAAATTGATGAATGAAAATTCTGCACATATGAAATTGTTAAATTTCATTATTAGTAAAAAACACCCTAATTTGTAATACATAAAATAAGTCATTTAAACTTCAAAACTTAATTATTGAATATTATATTATTGTTCAATTTCATAACTTTTTAAAAAATGTCTATCATGTACTGTACAGAGATTACATATGTTGATTGTGGAGTTACCACACGGCACTTATCCATGTATGATCCTAATACTATTTTTATGACTTAAAACTACTAATACTTTTGTAATACTGCTTTTTGTCTATGTAAAATACATAATTGAATTAGAAAAACGAGCTTAGTCACCTGAGCTATTATTTAAAATGAATTTATTTTGTTAACGCGTTTTTTCTTGAATAAGTTTTGGATGCAGTATATTTTAAAGATATACAGTAAACTCCCGATAATCCGCGGGTGGATTATCCGAGGGCCCCTGTCCCCCTTTCCCCCCTGCAAAAATAATAATTTAACTAAACGCAGACAAATGAAATTTATTTGTTTCAAAACTTATTGGAAGAATGTATTCTAAGAACAACGAATCCCTTTGAACACATTCAAAAACGATAAATACATTTTAAGAACGAAGAATGCATTATAAGAACAACGAATGCATTAAAAAATAAGAATGATCATAGAAAACTTGGTGTGTGCTAAAATGTGTTCGGCCAGGTGCACATCACGTGCAGATTTTTGTCAAAAAGCGTCACTTGTAAAAGAGACTGCTCGCAATTTTAATTCAACTGCTTTGCGTGATTTTGACAGTAACGAAATGAGTGAGAAACGAAAATAAGTTGTGATCAGGAGCCAGAAGACAATATATTGAAGAATAAAGTACGTCATGAAAAAGCTCTTTCTAACATAAGCGAATTGATCAAATTAAACAGTTTACTAAAGATTGCATATTTTAATATACCCATTCCATTGAAAACAAAAATCATCGGCGGCGAAAGTGTTCTATCAATCTTTAGTTGACAAAAATTCAATTTGTTCTAGGAAGTGTGAGAATGTCAATAATTTGTAAGCTCATGTATATTTAAAAAAAAAGAATGCTTACATTTGAAATTTAGTTCTAAATTAAATAAATGTAAGGTTATTAGTCTAATTAGTAATTAATAATTTTTAACTCGTAATTAAATTTATTTAGTATTTAAATTCATCCACAACTAGTAATTAATGTAATTACGGGTAAATAGATACTGCTAGAATAATTAATAATATAAATTGATGAGGCGCCAAAGCTAATTTATGAGGGCGTCTAAAAATGAACAGTTTTAAGAAAATCCCAATTCTGGTTTTGCTGACCGCCCCCTCCGACAAAATTGTATTAATCCGCCACTGTAGGTGACTGGTATCTTAAAAAAAACTAGGGATGTGTAATACTATACATCAATACGCTCATTTAAAAGTTATATATACCTTATAAAGTATTTTCAATAACTTTCAAACCTAAAAAGTTCTATGGAAGCTATTCCTTGCACATGCACAATATTGTCGAAAACTTTATTTTGACGTTCGACTAGTACAGGGAACACGTGTATCAAATTTGAAGTCTGTATCTATTTTCGTTGTTCAGCAATACCTTTAAAACCGTAAAAAGTTTATAGCAGCTCTACTTGCGCATGCGCAATTTTCTCGAAAACCTTATTATGACGTCCAACAGGAACTAGGAACCCGTGTACTAAATTTGAAGTACGTAGCTCTTTTATATCGAACTGTAAAGTAGTTTCAGACAGACAGACGGATCAATGTAATAAAAACCCGATTTTTTAGAATGAGCACCCTCCAAAACGTGTAGAAAGCACAAAATCTTCATTTTGGATTATTGACCCCCATCGCAATAGTTTTGTTATCTTATATTTTATATTAGGTAATTGAAAGTAATAACTTTAAAAATTGGACGGGTACAAAGGAAGTTGGGGGGGGGGGGGGGGTAGTAGGACGTACGGACATAAACAAAATAACAGACGTACAGGCAGGTGGCCAAACACTATACATTGTAGTCATCTAATTTTTTACTTTCGAACCAAAAAAAAAAAAAGAATTTTCAAAATCAGGCACTTTGGATCGGAAATTGAAAGGGATATGGACGGACGGACAAAATGATGGACGGACAGGCAAACGATTAAAAAGTATAAAAGATATCTGTGAAGTCCTATCTTCCAAACAGAAAAAGAATTTTGAAAATCGGAAGGTTAGTACAGAAATTATGAAACGGGTATGGACCGAAATTACCTCAAAAATGTCACTTAGCACGTTCTTCCACTAAACGACTGCCAAAATCTGAAGCACTTCGTAGGAAGAACGTGCCAAGTGCATGAGGTGTCAAGCGCGTTTTTTAAATTTCGCGTTATTACGTAAATTACGGTTAAGCCAAAAGCCACCAAGCATTTTGAAGAACCAAACTAAAATATCACGCAAAAAAGAACTATGATTTTGCGAATGACAGAAAAGTTGCAAACTAAAAACTTTGAAGCTCATTATCTCGTTTTCACTTTTTGTCACTTAGAACGTTCTTCCACTAAGATCTTCAATTGTATTGTGAAATTGCCAAGGGACTCAAGCTGATCTATTTTATAGATCTACGCAATCTTTTCTTTTCACTATTTGATGTGATAAGTATCTCACTCAATTCATTGCCATGTTCCTCTAGTACTACAGTAAAATTTCAATTACCCGAATCAGTTAGACTGGACTCACGAACAACAGCCAATAATAGATTTGCAATTTGTAGATCTGTAATTTGTGCCTGTGACCCATCATCAAAATTATGTTATTGAATGATGTATCGTAATTCGAATAATCACGAACAATCAGGTTTATACTTTTTTTATAACTTGTTTCAAAAACCATACACTATAAAAAAAAACTGTAAACTTGCAGCATATTTTCTGTAAGTTAACAGCACATTATATTGTATTTGATTGCAGCTGGTGCTGTAAACACAATTATGCAGAACTTGTTGCAATTTCTTAGCCTGCACATTTTCAGACGTCCGCCGAGACTATGAAGTCAAAGTTCATCTTTTCTATGAAGCGGGAAATTCAAACTTTATCGTGACCGAGTCACAAGGGCTTGAAAAGTGCAACATACGTGTAAGAGTTACGCTTACCAGCATGGTTTCTGTATTCTGACTTACATTTTTTACAGTGTATTTGGAACGTGCATTGTCATTGTCTTTCTAATGTGTAAATATAATAATAGTACTTACCTGGTTCACAAACGTTTTCAGGGCGACCATAGACGAAGACACTGCTGTACATCCCCAATGCTAAGATCAAAATAAGTAGGGAAGGCATTTCCAGAAACTGCAATTTATCAATTATAAGTTATGTATTCATGAATTTGGAAACATTCTGCACCATGTACAATGAAAAATTGACTGTTCATTCAGCAGCTATTTTTGTAATACTATAAATTAACCAACAAATCTTTGCGTTTTACTCACCTGACAAGTGACATGGTACCTGTAGTTTTGTTTGTCAAATGCAAAGCTGTAATTTAAAAGAAAGTTGCTCTAAATATAACGATAAGTTGTCAAAATTAAGGGCCTTTCTCGACAATTTAGCGGTTTTTTCTTGATCCACCCAATGGTTTCTTTTTTACTATTACTAGATGAGTTGCTTGTTCTATCTCATCTATTTACCTCGTATGGTTGGATGACAGACCCATAGAGTACCGGATTACCAATTAGGCAAGGTAGGCAGTTGCCTACAGGCCCCATACATTTTAGGGGCCCCGCAACTTCCAAGTCAAAAGGGGCCCCTCAAAAGGGGCCCCAGATTCACACCCACCTCACAACAAGTGGTAATGGGCCAAGAGAAGTCAACGTTATCTGAGGCAATAAACATGGTCGGATACAATTACCACTGTCATCTGCGAAATACGTTATAGAGGGGGCTATTTTTGCAGTTTTCACACCCTTCTCCTACAGGGTTGTAACAAACACAAAAGCTATAGATAAATAGCACCTAACTTGGCTACTTTACTCTAAACTGGTCACATCAAGATATCTTTGATTGGTTTTTTTTTTTGGCTAAGTTTGGGTCCACTAGAAGTAATTTTGAATCGATGATCGAATTTTTGTTTCGAGGTTCTAGTAGAAAGTAGGTGTTTTGGTTACGATTTACTAACGTTTAGGTTTGTCAAATAAAAAAAGCTCATTAGGATTTTTAAAAAAATACCCATAAATACGCCTAATTTATAAGATGGTTTTTGAGAATTTTAAAAATACATGTTTTTAACTGAATTCCAACACATTTATAATTTTTGCTCCAAAAGAAACAAAAATTATTATTATTTTGCAAACTATCCTTTTTTTTAATTCCAAATAATTAAAAAAGAAAAGAAATTTGGTATTAACATTGCAGAGATTTCCGACCATTTGTTTGTATCCTTCTTTCAAATTCCGTTCTAATTTACGATATTAAAAAAATAATCATTTGAAAAGGTATGACAACATGGACCAATCTTTTCTCCTGTTTGTCTGTACGAAGGAAGTCACGCGGACAGACAGTAGAATCTTACTTAAGTACTTAAGTAGTAGAACTTAAAGTGTATCAAATATCAGTGAAAAATTTGAAAAATCATTAAACTTTAAATATGAAGTAGTAAAAGATATAAATACGTATTCGGCGGAAATAATATATTGAAAAGTTGGTAAGACAAATATCAAAATATCTACATGAAATCTATCACATACCACATACAGTGTGCATAAATACTGTTTTTTTTACCAAAATGTGACAAAATCATATTTTTAAAAAAATGTACGACCCATTGCAAGCAACATTTAGTTTTATAAAAAAAAATCATATATTATAAGGTACATAGGTAAACAGTAAAATAATATAGTTTTTATAATAAATTTCATTTCTAAAAAAAACACTTTCAGCTTTAAGTAATTTAACACCACAAAACACCAGACAAGATAATATTTATAATGTGGTGTGTGTGTGTGGTGTGTTTTTTTCTGTCTGGATCGAGTTTTTTTGTCATTCATAAGTGGCTAAAGGCCTGTTTAAAGGTAAGATATTAATAAAAATTTAATTTCATTTAATGTCAAAACTTAATATATTGTTGAGCTTTCGCAAAAATATAAATTTCGCTTTAATATGCACTATTTTTATATTTTAATGGACATAGTGTTCCGTGAGTAATTGTTTAAATTTTTGATCAATTGCGTATATCTGTTAGAATTTAGATTTATAGGTATTGATAAATTAATTCCCATACAATTAATTCTACAATTTAAAAATTTAGATTCTATTGATTTTATTTATGTAAGTTCTGATATACACTGAAAAAAAGTGTAGCATTTCTCCATGTTATAAAGAGATCGGGGAAGGGGGGGGGGTGGAGCCAAGGGGCCCCTCAAAATCAACTGCCTACAGGCCCCTACACTGCTTAATCCGGCCCTGGACCCATGCCATTGAATAATTCGTTTTAATTCACATTAAGAGGGACTGTCAGTCCCATAGAGCTAATGCATTAGTTTTGAAATCCCAACTTCCGCAGAAGTATTGCTTTGCCATGTTAGCCCTTAGCTTTAGGTATGGGAATCAACATAACATCGAAATGAAACAAATTTGAAACGAAAATTTTATCCAGTTATTTAATTATATATTTTTGAAGTTTTAAAAAATTCCCCAAAATACTCATCAGATGGCGACACTATTGTCCCTCCCCTCCAGCGACGTGCCTAAATTAAGGAGGTGGCTCTCTCTCGGAGTAGAAGTCAGACTTCCACCCTTACGGTGTAATCAAAGGCCTTGTGCCAACGGATGCTCCTACAACCTCTTGCCTTCCAGGCTATGGCCTAGAGGCACACGACAACAACAACACATATTAATCGGGTTTTTTTATTCTTATTTATATATTCTCAAGGGTCCTAAACATTTATAGGTAATAAAAATGTGATGTGAATTAATGGCAACTATACGTTGCCATTAATTTAAATTTATAAATTTTTTAGAAAAATGTATATTTAAATGCAAAATAACTGCCCCGTTTTAATTTTTTGTGTGAGTGTGAAATTCATGTATTAAAAAACCCTTTGAGAGATACAGATGTATAAAATAAACCCGTCATCTGACTGTCAGGTTTTCCAGCAACACACACATTTTTTAAAAATTTATAAATTTAATAATTTTATTAAATTTTAAAATTTAAAGCATGGGAGAGCCATTTATAACCATCTACTACAGAAATATAATTTTAAAAAAATTTAAGAAATTAAATTTTCAATTAAAATTTTAATTTAAAACTCATACATTGAAAAAAGTTTACACTTCAGCCAATTCGCTTGTCCCACAGATTGTTAAATGACTTCACGAAACCTTTCACTAGATTTGGTAGGTTTAAATACACATTGCATGATGTAGAAAATTTACATGACAATATTTGGTCTTACCTGGGCAGGAAAAATAAGATATCTTAACTAGTTTTACTTTTGTCATTTATATACACATATATAATACATTTATATAACCTAATTTTTATTTGAACATCAAATCTTCAGTTCTCATGATTGCATTTTTTTAAAAGGCCATTATCTTTTGATACACGTGCCTATGCTTAGGAGTTCATGTGATTACGTTATCCTTCCTTCAACATCCAAATGTTGTTTTTTAAACGCGTGGCTAAAACAAAATTGCTTTTTTTATCACCAATATTCACCTTACTCCCGGAAAACTACGTGAGCTGGTTATCGCATTACTAAATGTTTGCCATTGCGTGGGCGCGCTCCATTTTTTTCATCCAATATTTAAAGCATGTAAACATTTGGTATGTTATACAAAAAAATATGTCACATACTATTTTCACTAAAATAATCTCTTTCTGCCTTGTTAAATTGACGTAGTTTCGACGTTATAATAGAAGCATCCAAAAATAGCACTAAAAATACGTTATTGGTAGCCATTAATGAGAAACACTTTCATTAACACTTAAAGACGTCCTTTAAACGCTTTCTGATGCTAATGAAAAAAAGTCCTTTTGACATATTAATATAGATATTTCCTTTTTTTGACGCCAATAAAAGTAGCACATCTTTATTCGTCGAAAAATACGTCTACCTGCTTCTAAATCATGACATATTTTTATTCATACAAACGAAAATCCATAAGTTAGTTTCTAATATAATCCAATAGACACCATTTTAACGCCCTATCTATGACTTAATATATTTCAGCAAAAAACATTACCTTAATATGTGAATAGTTTGGTCTTAAATTTTGACATTTTTATTAACAAACATGATTTGCATTCCATATGTCTAAAAGTCGTCATTTTAATGTCCTAAAATCTCGTCATTTACTGTGACTAAAAGAAAACATTTTAAAAACCTTTTAAACATATCATGCTTTTTACATCCTAATAATGACTTATTTTCCACATTAAAAACATCGTTCTGGTATTTATTAAGAGTTTTACATGTTTTTGAGGATTTATAAGAAGTCTCCCAGACCACCCTTTCTCGTAAAATTTTTTGCCTATGTTTAAAATTACAGGGTGAATACGAAATACACTGCTCAAAACAATAAGGGGAGTACTTTGCGTACTTTGTTGACCCTTTTATCCCCAACTTTAGATTTTATTTAAGGATTTCATTTCTGAAAATCCCCTTCCCCCTAATAAAATACCAGATATTAAAAAAAAAACTTCAGAAAGAACGGAGACTTTGTTGCGCAATTTTCTCGAAAGCCTTATTACAACATCTAAAAGTTACTAGGAACTTGAAAAATAAAAGGTGTGTGGCTTTTTTTATCAATAATAAACAAGCTTTATTAATTCGAGCTGTAAAGTGGTTTCAGACAGACAGGAATTCATACACCTCTTAAAAAGTCATTAAAAGTTTTTTTAATGTCTTGCAAAACATAGTTTTTAAAATTTATTTGTGAAATATGTTTATATAAAAAATTTGCTTAGGATTTTGCTGGGGTTCCTGAAAGATATCGTGCTCCCTTGCTCAAAATGGAACTCACATGTTCCTAAGAAGCCCTATAGAAGGAACCTTTTTTGTGCGTGCTATTACCAGATATAACGGAGATTCCTGATATTGTAATATGAATACTATTTTTCTATTATTATTTATTCGTACATTTAGGATAATAGCAGGAGAAAGTTCGTCAGCAGTTCATTGTAGTTATTTGAATGGTTAGAATACGCAAATAAAAATATGGTATAACTAATTCTCAAAATATAGATGGCAGATCCGGAAGTACATGTCATTAATTAATTCCATTTCTAATTGGAAATCAGATCCCTGATTAAAATATTAGTGTTTTTGTTTTGTATTAAAATTACCCTTAGAAGGTTACTTTAAAAAAAAACAATAACAATTCATTCTAAAATAAACTTTACGATCATGATAACAAGTGATATATCCTTTCCAATCAATAACAAGCCCTTTTCAGAATATACTCCCAAATCATATTGTATTTGGAGAAAAATTGGTAGAACATTCAGTAAATTTATTTTCTAAATCCGTTAACTTATCAATAACAAAAACAATTCTCTATAACATGATTTCGTTTGGGCCAGCGGTGGAAATGAAATTCCGTTTCAGCACTACAAAACAAAAAGTGCTATACGACCCACTGAAAGAATGACACCTTATATCCGGAGCAGCTTACTGATTTTACCTTACTTTTTTTTTAATTGGAAAAACATTAAAAACTGTAAAGTAGGGTATTGGAATTTTGGCGATTTCTGTCTGCCTGTCCGTTCCCTACTTCCGTATTATAATCGCCAGAATTTTAAAATTATCTTTTTGTTTGGTATGATGCTATACAATTGTTTTTTTATTATAGTTTTTGATCCGTCTGCCGGTCCATGCCCAATTGTTCATCTTCCGTTTTAATCGTCAGTTTTTTTTCTTTGAGTATGAAAAGCATGACAATCACAGTTACATACTTTCAATAGATACCTACAATAGATACCTACAACCTATCTTTCATTTGAACTGTATCTAAGTATTGATAATGACAAAATAAATCAAAAATTTATTTATTACGGTTTAGCCCCGCTCTCCCCTAACTGTCTTGTTTTTATTTTTCTGCGTACTGCGATTTTATTGGTTGCTTCGGTAATAGTTCTTCCATCAATAGTTCGTTTTGGAGCTTCTTTTAAAAGAGCCACCTTGTACTTTTATCACATGTTTAAATAATTATAAAATCATGAGCTACATTAAAACTACCAATATTTAAATAAAAATATATTTTTAACTAAATAATTTTCGCATTTTTATTTTGTATACATTTTCAATTTTCAAACACAATATTTCAGAAGCCAGTCTAAGATTGGCATATTATTAAAACAGTTGGTTCTATTTAAAACTATTCACAAAAATTTATTAAATTGCAAAGTAAGTTATCGTTTTTTAAAAGAAACTTTTGCTGTGTTGTTGCTGATGTGTGCCTCTAGGGCATAGCTTGGAAGGCGGAGTAGGTGCAGTAGCTTCTATTGGCACAAGGCCTTCATTTCTGTGTTTCAGCTTCCACACTACGTTTATAACTGAAAAAGCTTAAACATTTATGAAGGCTATGTCCCTCACCCACTCTCATAGCCCAAACTACAAATGCTTGCAGAAAGTTTGGTACGTCAACAGCATTCAGCGCAACGAAATTAGAAGTAATTTTAATTCTCCCAAATAAAGAAAATTCAAATTTGAAGTACCTACTTCAATTATTATGAAAACCCTGCAAACTTTAATATTAATCTAAAAAGCATTTTTATTCTAATTCAATAAAAAAATTAATATTATTCAATGTTTGTTAAATTAATCTGAAATTCGTAGAATAAATATTTAGTAACATTGATGCTAAAAATAAAAACGAAACGTTACGGATTTTTTTATGCAAAAAAAGTTACAACTCAACATCGTTCTTTCCACATATATTTTTTCTGAGAATTTTAATGTCTTCTAATTATTTTTTGACGCATCCCACTTTCGGTAGTGTTTGTAGTCTGAGCTATTAAAGAGGATGACGGACATAGCGTTTTAAAAAGTTTCAACTTTTCACTTTATAACGCTGGATGGAATCTAATACCAGTTTTTTTTAAATAAAAATGACTATTAATTTTTTTAAAAAACCTTTACACTTAAGAATTATTAATCTTAGTTCTTCATATATCTAAAAACCATTCCTAAGCGAATGACGATTAAAACTAAAGAAATTAGTTACATTAGCTATATGATCTGTGTGAATTAAGAATTTTTTCACTAAATGTTCCAAAGTTTAAGTTCTCATTCTTTGCTGGGCATTTTTAACACGCAAATAAAATTATACATATATGTTATGAATTACAATTTTAATCTTAAAAAAAATTGATGTATTAAAAATTCATTTGTTTAATGTGCAGCTTTAGCTTTTAAATAAAATAACTGTTGTGCTTTACATTAAGATTGTGTACAGTTCACGATTGCTTATCCGAAACGTGCTAATCCGAAGTTCATTTTGCACATAATTCTTGCGACACACCTCGTTAATTAATATTGTTTTCGCTCTCTGGTACTTTTTAACACAAAATAAAAGTAATTATATGTATCTCTAAACTACATCGAAATTTTTTTTTCGGTGTGGTTTTTAATCTAAGCATTTTAAATTGATTTGGAATTGATAATATTTTTCTGGCCTTTTTTTAGTATTGCCTGTTCTCAAAGTGCAGATGAATTTAGTTTTATATTACCAGAAAGTTGGGGCTTGGAAGCCCAGTTGGTAGCGTTGGACACGGTTTTGGACCAACCATTCAACTTCAACGGTTTTAGAACCAACGCGATCAGGAGAGTTTTCAAGTATTAGAAAATATTCCTAACGATTTTGTAGAGCAAACAATTGAAGAGCTTAGTGGAAGAACTTACTAAGTGATAAAAAGATGAAAACGAAAAAATGAGATTTAAAGTTTTTCGTTTGTACTCAGATCTGTTGAAAACAGTACTTGCAAATTGTAAAAAAAGTACTAAACTTAAATTTTAGTGAAAGGGGGAAACTTGTTATCGTTAAAGAAGTTAGTAATATGTTTACTGACACCAAAATCTAATTTTTTTTCAAAAATGTCACCCAGCATGTTCTTCCACATAGCTATTCAGTTTTTATTTTGAATATTGCAAACTTTCAACAAAAGAAGCAATACCAATACGCGTAAGCCTAGATACGGGTTTTGTCAGTCCGATTCAGATATTCAAATGGTCTACCTAACCTAACCATTTTACCTTTAAAAAAAAGCAGCAAACTCTTCACTTTGATAGAAATCAGTCTAAACTGCTTCTTTAATGAAATTTTGATAATCGTCGTGAAACGCGATATTTTAAACTGTGCGAACCAAATGTGCTTTTTCTTGTTCCATATATTATTTAATACAGTATGAACATGTACATGCTACATTATTTTGATAATTATAGTACTAATATCTTTTTTACATCGTTACTCATAAATTTTGTTGTTCTATTAATTTAGTCACCATTGTAAGACATTTAATATCTTTGACATGCTTACAAAATGTTTTTTCAAATAAGGTCTTGTAGAGCACCAGATTTGTGATTTCAACTAAATATTTATATACAATTTAATTATTTATTTGAAATATAAATCGACTGCTGTCAGAAATCGCATGCTACGAGAACCAGATTGTCAATGTTAATTGACTATAATATTTTCGATGATAAAACCTTCACTGCAGTTATCTTGAATTATATAAATTAAAATAAAATAAAAATCTTTAAAATACAGAAAGTTACGGAAGAAACGTTATGCTAAAATTGTCTGTATTATATGTCAATTTATTCGCGATTTTTTTTAAAGAGCACGAAACATTATACTTTCTGACAGTCTCATTTTAAGTTTAATGCATTATTTGAAAGAACAATTGAGGGCAATTCCATGCAAAATTATCCTTTCTGTAGTGTAAATCACGTTTGTGAAAAGTGATTATCACTGCAACTTTTAACATTAATTGAATACAAAAAAGTAGTGGAATAGCTGATCTACACTTATTAGAACTAAATAATGTAACGTGCTTTATTTAATTTGATTCATTTTTTAAATTTAAAAAGCTTTTAATCTCCTCTTAAATCGTGACTTACACTACAGTTACATGGAGTTAGCCTTGAGTAAAACATAATTGTAATGAGTTGGTTAGAATAATGTAATCATATATTAATACTGCTAATATATAATTAATAGCTATGTCGCCTATTTGGCGATTTTTTTTTTCAATTTTAGACGTATACGCCCTTTTGCAGTTAAATGCTGAAACCAACAATGGTATAGTTTAAAAGCAATAATATAAAGTGAAGAAACAATATCTTTTCAATTATCTCATGTTTTACAACAATGAGTGTAACAATGAAAATGATCGAAATTTTGTAATTTCGGTCATTCCAGCTGCAAATCTCACGTACTTAGTTGCTCGCAAAAGATCTTCTTGAAAAGAATTTTTTTTAATTAAAAAATATATGCCTTAAAGTTGGAAACTGATGCTTGTTTAACTGATGCTTCAATGACATGGTATGTTATTTATTCCCATTTCAATAATATTTTTAAAAATTGAACATTCACTGCCATGCAGCTCAGATAAAAACGTTTAAGTTTCTACTTTTATATAATAAGGACCATCGTCTTTTAAAGCTTTGTATTTTATTTTACTGCAATTCAAGAAAACTACAGCGATAGTTTTACATCGAAAATATTTTTGTTATTGAACATAATGTGTTTTTAATACCAAATTGATTATTAATTTATATATTTTTTTTATATTCCAAATAGAGTGAATATGCATTTGTTTGCTTAACAAACTTAGGCACCTAATGCTATTTTTTTTTTCGTATTTAAAGGTTAGAAAACATTTAGTTTTATGATTATATTTAGATTTATATTTAAATTATTTAGAAAACAAAAGCTTCTATGTCAGTTTGTAAAATCAACTAATGGAATATTTTATTGTTAAATAACAAAAGAAGAAAACAATTAAACAAAAAATTGAAGCTGCCTCAACATTAATGTTCGCCGAACTTACGTCACTGATCGTAAGGACAGTGTTAAGCTAACTGACTCTTTCCATTTAAGGAAAGCAAAATCCAATTTTGAGGTTTTCAATCTAGTAGTTAAAGATAAAGTCTATTTAAATTGTTGTAAATTTTGCAATATTTTATTGCCACTGCCGCAACGCTTAACATTGTATCTTACTGATTGAAACAGAGATTTTCTTGTCATCCTTTAAAAGCCATTTTCATTCTATCAGAAATATAGAACCATATAAAGGGGTACTAAAATTTAAATTTATTTGCTAAAAATTATAATTTAAATTGTAAATATCAAGGGAATTTTATCGAAATTGATCGTAATACGATATAAAATATGCTATAAATTCAATTATGGAGCTTTTTTAAATTTTAGTCTCATTTATATTTTAAAATCGTTACATTGAAAAGCAATATTTGGTTCACTCTCCATGAAAAACTTTGATATACTAATAGAAGAGGCAAGGATCCCTCATTTCATTTTTTACTTCTTTATTGAGAAGATATACGTTTACCATAATTTTATCCATTCATTAGCGAGGTTTGACGCATGAAATGAGGCAGTATATATTCTTTTGGTAGGAGCTAATTATATTTTCAGGTGATTCTGGAAAGAAGTGCCGCCGATTCCACGGAACTTTTCTCCCTGCTACGTGCTACTCGTGTGCAATACGTTCGAAGAGTGCTAAACCAATTTCTGATTTTTTTTTTGTGGTAATATAATTTGAGTTTCAAATATGTTATTTTGTAAACTCCCATTTTATCAATATATTCATGCCTTCAACCATTGTTTATTCCCCATTATTCCTGCTTCAGAAAAGATTTAATATTTTTTAGATAGAAACTTTGTTTATATTCTTGCTTGAAATCCTATTATCTCTGTATATGAGTGAATTATAATCTTATTTTAAAAAAATGCAATTTAAACACGAGGTTAGAATAATTTACGTATCTTCAAGTAGTTTAGTAAGTTATTACGGAAATTGATTAAAGACTGAAATTGAATAAAGTCAAAATAGCTAAATTTAAAAGCTTGTCTAATCTATTGTGTAATTTTCAATATTAGTCTACCATTCGGCATTTTAGTGAATAAAAAATCTACTGACAACATCCTGTGGACATAAACCTTTTTTAAATTTTGGTTTTTATATGACAGTTTGTCAAAATTTGTAAATATCTTTTTAATTATTTAGAAAACAAAAGCTTCTATGTCAGTTTGTAAAATCAACTAATGGAATATTTTATTGTTAAATAGGAAAAGAAGAAAACTATTAAACAAAAAATTGAAGCTGCCTCTATGTTTCCATAATTTAATGCTTGGAGAATACTGTATTTGGGGGATGCAGCTATGAAGCAACTACTAAGGTATTTTATTCATTCTTTTTTAACTTAGATTTTCAGCATTAATGTTCACCGAACTTACGTCACTGAATGATCGTAAGGACAGTGTTAAGCTAATTGACTCTTTCCATTTAAGGAAAGCAAAATCCAATTTTGAGGTTTCCAATCTAGTAGTTAAAGATAAAGTCTACTTAAATTGTTGTAAATTCTGCAATATTTTTTTGCCACTGCCGCAACGCTTAACATTGTATCTTACTGATTGAAACAGAGATTTTCTTGTCATCCTACAAAAGCCATTTTTATTCTATCAGAAATATAGAACCAAATAAAGGGTATTTGCTAAAAATTATAATTTAAATTGTAAATATAAAGCCAATTTTATCGAAATTGATATTAATACGATATAAAATATGCTATAAATTCAATTATGGAGCTTTTTTTTAAAATTTTAGTCACATTTATTAAGATCGTTACATTGAAAAGCAATATTAGGTTCACTCTCCATGAAAAAATTTGATATACTAATAGAAGAGACAAGGATCACTCATTTCATTTTTTACTTCGATATTGAGAAGATACACGTTTACCATAATTTTATCCATTCATTAGCGAGGTTTGACGCATGAAATGTGGCAGTATATATTCTTCTGGTAGGAGCTAATTGTATTTTCAGGTGAACCTGCAAAGAAGTGCCGCCGATTCCACAGAACTTTTATCCCCCCTGCTACGATGCTACTCGTGTGCAATATGTCCGAAGAGTGTCAAACCAATTTCAGATTTTTTTGTGGTAATATAATTTGAGTTTCAAATATGTTATTTTGTAAACTCCACTTTTATACCGCAGTTACACTGTCCTGAGCGCTGCTTTGAGCGACGTCCAGAGCCTCGGTTTGGATTTGCCAAGGATTTCCAAAAGGTTTTTTTCGGTGAAATTGGCGAGTGATTCTATATCGCGTTCGATTTTATTCATTGTTTGAAAACCAACGGAGATTATGGATGAAAAAATTTTGATTGCTGCTTGCGCTTTACATTTAAAAAGCATAGATAATTATCTAGAGGTACCGTTACTGGAATAAACTACTTATACCAAACATTGCAAAAAAAAAACTGTAAATTTACAGTCCCTTTAATTTTTAAGTGCAACAGCCGTATTTGGTAGAAAATAGTCTGACCCAATAAATAAACGGCCGGATCCCATAGACTATTAGAAATTTAGGGAAATCTCCGTATTTTTAGTTTTTAACTGTATGTAATGTTTTTAATGGGCGTAACTGTTTTTTTAACGGGATATGACTGGGATCTCTGCTGCCGGTTCCTGCCCATTATTTTACCGGGATTTTTTTTTTAAAGTGTGTAGGAGAGTGTTTTTTCTTGATTGTTTTTGTTTTCGGGGACTATTCTTTTCCGTAATTATATTTTTAACTTTTAATGTCGGAGTATTACTGAATAAAATAAGTCAAGTAAAAAAGTGTTTATAGTATTGTCTGCCAAAAATTTCGAAATTATTAGTATTAAAAATAACTGATTAAGCTATCCACTCCAACCAGGTTTTAGTATTTTAATGCAAAATCTGGTTTAAAAATTAAATTTATTGATTACGGGTGAGATTATAAGAGAACGAATACTTTTATTAACATAGAAGCATTTTATTATCAACATATTTTACAGTGTTAAATTTTGAATTTCATTCATATATATATATTTGAATTTTACTTTCAAAATAATAAATGCGTCCTGTTTTAAATCAAAATATATTAAGTAAAACCTCTGAGAAAAACTCATAAAATTCAATCTGAAGTTTTAATATAATTTTTCACCATGTAGGATCGCTTAAAAAAGAGAAAACCCGCCAAGATGGCTGCTCTTTACCTATGGTAACCCTTTCCTTTGAAGTCGCCGCAAGATTCCCGATCGGATTGGGAAGCTTTCTCAGGGCATCGTCCAGAGCCGTACATTGGATTTCCGCGTTTACACTGCCTTGAGCGGTGCCTTGTTCGCTGCCCAAGGCGTCGCTCAAGGCGCTGCCCAGGGCAGTGTAACTGCGATATTATCAATATATTCATGGCTTCAACCATTGTTTATTACCCATTATATTCCTGCTTCAGAACAGATTTAATATTTCTGAGATAGAAACTTTGTTTATATTCTTGCTTGAAATCCCATTATCTCTGTATATAAGTGTTTTACAATCTTATTTCAAATATAAATAATGCAATTTAAATACGAGGCTAGAATAATTTACGTATCTTCTAGTAGTTTAGTCAGTTATTTCAGATATTGATTACAGACTGAAATTGAATAAAGTCAAAATAGCCAAATGTAAAAGCCTGTCTAATCTATTGTGGTTTTTTTAAATATTAGTCTACCATTCGGCATTTTAGTGAATAAAAAAGCTAATTACAACATCCTGTGGGCATGAACCGTTTTTAAATTTTTGTTTTTATATGACACTTTGTCAAAATTTGTAAATATATTTTTTTTTAATTATTTAAAAAACAAAAGCTTCTATGTCAGTTTGTAAAATCAACTAATGGAATATTTTATTGTTAAATAGGAAAAGAAGAAAACAATTAAACAAAAAATTGAAGCTGCCTCCATGTTTCCATAATTTAATGCTTGGAGAATACTGTATTTGAAGGATGCAGCAATGAAGCAACTCTACTAAGGTATTTTATTCATTCTTTATATTAACTTAGATTTTCGGCATTAATATTCGCCGAACTTACGTCACTGAATGATCATAAGGAGTGTTAAGCTAACTGACTCTTTCCATTTAAGGAAAGCATAATCCAATTTTGAGGTTTTCAATCTAGTAGTTAAAGATAAAAGTCTATTTAAATTGTTGTAAATTTTGCAATATTTTATTGCCATTGCCGCAACGCTTAACATTGTATCTTACTGATTGAAACAGAGATTTTCTTGTCATCCTTTAAAAGCTATTTTCATTCTATCAGAAATATAGAACCATATAAAGGGGTACTAAAATTTAAATTTATTTGCTAAAAATTATAATTTAAATTGTAAATATCAAGCGAATTTTATCGAAATTGATATTAATACGATATAAAATATGCTATAAATTCAATTATGGAGCTTTTTTAAATTTTAGTCTCATTTATTAAGATCCTTACATTGAAAAGCAATATTTGGTTCACTCTCCATGAAAAACTTTGATATACTAATATAAGCGACAAGGATCACTTACTTTTTTTACTTATTTATTGAGAAGATATACATTTACCATAATTTTATCCATTCATTAGCGAGGTTTTACGCATGAAATCTGGCAGTATATATTCTTCTGGTTGGTAGGAGCTAATTGTATTTTCAGGTGATTCTGCAAAGAAGTGCCGCCGATTCCACGGAACTTTTCTCCCCCTGCCACTTTTCTATTGGAATCGACAGAATTTTAAAATTAGCTTTTTGTTTGGTATGATGCTATACACTTGTTGTTTTAGTTTTTGATCCGTCTGCCGGTCCATGACACATTTTTCATTTTCCGTTTTAATCGTCAGCGCCTTTTTTTCTTTGAGTATGAAAAGCATGACAATCACAGTTACCTACTTTCAGATTCCTACCTATAACCTACCTACAATAGATACCTACAACCTATCTTTCATTTGAACTGTATGTAAGTATTGATAATGACAAAATAAATCCCCCCAAAAAAATATTTATTTCGGACACATTTCATAATTATTTGAAGTCAGTGGTTTACAAAAAAAAATCCGTCAAGCCTTTCTAAATCATAGCAATGCGTTCGCCGAGGCGTTGGCAGGATATTGCATGTGGCCCTGTATACAAGAACGAGAGTCAGGAGCGCATTGAGTTCCCTGAGGACAGCAGGTCAACGAATCTGGACAGCACTGGAAAGCGCAGCAGTGCTGTCCATCGGAACAGCACACGGGGTTTACTGGGGCACAGCAAGAGTATCGATCAGGAGGCCAGATGCAGCAGGTTTGGCCTGAAATGGAAACGCGACTGTGAAAAGGCATCTTAATTGAAGAGTATATAGGGGAAGGACCTCTTCATTTAATAGTAGTCTGTCTGCATCAGGTCTGCTTGGCGAAGATAGCGGTAGTCATCTCCTAAACTGGTGTGAAGAAACCAGTTTTGCCTTGGTTCTTATCACGCGGCGCACGGGTTTACTATCTATATGTGATCAAAATTAACGCCAGACAAATAGACTGACGCTTGAACCGCGGAAGAAGAACCAAGGCAAAACCGGTTTCCGATCGCTACTACTCGCGAAGCAGATTTCAATACGGACAGATTCCTTGTCAATGAAGATGTTTTTTCCCTCTGTACTCTTCAATTATGATGTGCACTTTTAAAAATGAAAATCCCAAAAATGAGTAGCAGGTCATTTAAGTGTGTAAACAATATTCTCAAAAGTGAGGTACGTCAAAATCTCAAATTTGAGCACTGTTAAAAATGAAATTCTCAATTGTATTGTGAAATTGTCAAGGGGCTCAAAATGATCTATTTTATAAATCTACGGAACTTTTTTTTTACTATTCGATTATCAGTATCTCAGTCAATTCATTTCCAGGTTCTTCTAGTACTGCAGTAAAATTTTCATTACCAAAATCAGTTAGAACTGGACTCACGAACAACAGCCAATAATACTTCTGCAATTTGTATATCTGTAATTTGTGCCTGTGACGTCAAAATGATGTTATTGATTCGAAGAGTCTTAAATCGAGAATAATCAGAGTGTACTGCTATATTTTATAACTTATTTCAAGCCATACACTGTAAACAAAATTCTGTGTACTTTACAGCCTATTTTCTGTATGTTAACAGCACATTATATGTTGCATTTGATTGCAGCTGGTTCTGTAAACACAATTATGCAGAACGTGTTGTAATTTCTTAGTTTGCGCATTCTCAGACGCCCACCGAGACTATGAAGTCAATGTTCATCTTTTCTATTAAGCGGGAAATTCAAACTGGATTGTGTCCGAGTCACATGTGTTTGAAAAATACAGCACAAGTGTAAGCGTTACGCTTACCAGCAAGGTTTCTGTATTCTGACTTACAATTTTTTACAGTACAGGGTTGTCCAGAAATAAGTTTCCCAACTCAAGGCCTGTGCAGGATGCTGTATTGGTCAGAATGTGATAAAATTTGAGATACAGACATTTCAGATCATGCGCTCTCATGCAAATGAACTCGTGCAGATCATGCAAATGAGTTCAAAAATTTGCCGATAGGTGGCGCTGCAGATTCAAAACACATTTTACAGTAATTCTACATGAGATCTGTGTTTCTCCACAATTTTCCCCATTTTTATAGCTTTGTGTTCCACAGTGGATCGCAGAAAGACTGCGAAATGCCGAACAATTGAGGCTGAATCCGAAACAAAGGCTGAATCCAATTGTTCGGCATTTTGCGGTCTTTCTGCGATCCACTGTGGAACACAAAGCTATAAAAATGGGGAAATTGTGGAGAACCACGGATCTCATGTAGAATTACTGTAAAATGTGTTTTTTAATCTGCAGCGCCACCTCTCGGCACATTTTTGAACTCATTTGCATGATCTGCACGAGTTCATTTGCATGAGAGCGCATGATCTGAAATGTCTGTATCTCAAATTTTATCACATTCTGACCAATACAGCATCCTGCACAGGCCTCTGAGTTGGGAAACTTATTTCTGGACAACCCTCTATATTTGAAACGTGTATTGTCGTTGTCTTTCTAATGTGTAAATATAATAATAGTACTCTACCCGGTTCACAAAAGTTTTCAGGGCAACCATCGGCGAAGAACCTGCTGTACACCCCCAATGCGAAGATCAAAATAAGTAGGGACCGCATTTCCAGAAACTGCAATATATCAATTTTAAGTTATGTACTCATGAATTGGGAAACATTCTGCACCATATACAATGTAAAATTGACTGTTCATTCTGCAGACATTTTTGTAATACTATAAATTAACCAACAAGTCTTTGCGTTTTACTCACCTGACAAACGCCATGGTACCTGTAGTTTTGTTTGTCAAATGCAAAGCTGTAATTTAAAAGAAAGTTTGCTCTAAATATAACGATAAGTTGTCAAAAGTAAGGGCCTTTCTCGACAATTCAGCGGGTTTTTTCTTAATCCACCCAATCGTTTCTTTTTTACTATTACTAGATGAGTTGCTTGGTCTATCTCATCTATCTACCTCGGGTCGTTGGATGACAGACCCATGCCATTGAATAATTCGATTTAACACAGATTAAGAGGGTCTGTCAGTCCCATAGAGCTAATGCATTAGTTTTGAAATCACAACTTCCGCAGAAGTATGACTTTGCCATGTTAGCCCTTTTCCCCCAGGTATGGGAATCAACATAACATCGAAATGAAACAAATTTGAAACGAAAATCTTATCTAGTTATTTAATTATATATTTTTGAAGTTTTAAAATGCTCCAAAATACTCATTAGGTGGCGACACTATTTTAAAACTTTATCAATTAATAATAAATAACCCAGATGTTATTTTCTTTTCAATTTTGTTTTAAATTGATGTTATGATGATTAACTTACCTAGTGAAAATGGAATACCATGGCAAAGCAATTCTTCTGCAAGTGTTGTAATATCAAAACTAATGCATTAGCTCTATGGGTCTGACAGTCCCTCGTATCCCTTTCAGTCCCGGTGATGCCAAATGGCATCATCATTTTTTTGATAATAATTTTTAAAAAATAATAGGGCTGACATCCTATTGGGATTAATAAAAAAAAAAATTCTAATAGAAAAAAGTTTGAATAATCGAATGATGTGCTTTTTGATATCATAAATGGCTATAGACGATCAGAAAAAAAAATTCTAAAATAAAATGCCAAATTGCTTTTTGGACTGAAAGGGATAATTAGGGTGTTTTCGACCTTCGCTTGTCAAGCGAGTGGGCCCGGGTTCGAATCCAGGGTGAGACATGGATATTTGTGTTGTCTTGTCTAGAGTACATGCGGAGAACATGCTCGTTAAATCTGTGGGTCCTGTGGGCGGTCATCACCATGAGTGGAGGTTGTCAGGAGAAAATTGCTCCTCCTCCAGCGACGTGCCTAAATTGAGGAGGTGGCTCCCTCTCCGAGTAGAAGTCAGACATCCACCGTTACGGGGTACTTAAGGCCTTGTGCCAAAGGATGCTCCTGCAACCTCCTGCCTTCCAGGCTATGGCCTAGAGGCACATGACAACAACAACCCATATTATAGTCCGCCTGTCACTTCTTAGCATCTCAAATATGTTGATTATGGAAGAGTCTACTTTGAATTCAGGTAGAGAACCTAAAGGAGGTAGGGTTGCCAATCCCATGGTGATTGGCGATCAAAACCCTCTGACAGAATAAAGTTGTGTATGCACCCGTCATCTGACTGCCAGGTTTTCCAGCAACACACGCATTTTTTAAAAATTTATATAAATTTAATAATTTAGTTAAATTTAAAATTTAAAGCACGGACTAGCCATTTATAACCACCTACTACAGAAATATATTTTGTTTAAATTTAAGAAATTAAATTTTAAAAATATATATTTCTGTAGTAGGTACAACTGTATTCTGTCAGAGGTTTAAATAGACATTGCATGATGCAGGAAATTTATTAAAAATATTTGGTCTTACCTGGACTGGAAAAATAAGGTATCTTAACAAGTTTTACTTTGTCATTTATATAAACATATGTAATATATTTATATAACATAATTTTTATTCGAACAACAAATCGTTTTCATGAGTGCATTTTAAAAAAATCCATTGTCTTTTGATCCACGTGCCGATGCTTGGTTCATGAGATTACGTTATCCAACCTTCAACATCCAAATGTTTGTCTTTTTAAACGCGTGGCTGGTTATCGCATTACTACAGTTTTGCTATTGCGTGTGAGTGTGGGCTCCATTTATCTATCTAATATTTAAAACATATAAGCAGTTGTTATGTCAAGCAAAAAATATATCACGTTTCCATTTTCACTAATCAAAATGGTTTAGACGCCTTTGCTACCATGTTAAAATGGCGTAGTTTGACGTTATAATAGAAACGTCTAAAAAGTAGCACAAAAAAGACGTTATTGGTAGTCATTAATGAACCACTTTCAATAACTCTTAAAGACGTCTTTTAAACGCTTTCTGATGCTTATGGAAATAAGTCATTTTGACATATTAATAGTGACATTTCCTTCAAAAGATGTCATCTTTTTGACGTCATTTAAAGTAGCACATCTTTATTCGTCGAAAAATACGTCTACTTGCGTCGAAATCATGACATATTTTTATTCATACAAACGAAAATCAATAAGTTAGTTTCTAATATAATCCAATAGACACCATTTTAACGTCCTATCTATGACTTAATATATTTCAGCAAAAAACATTACCTTAATATGTGAATAGTTTGGTCTCTACTGTGACTAAAAGAAAACATTTTAAAAACTTTTCAAACATATCATGCTTACATCCTAATAATGACTTATTTTCCACATTAAAAACATCGTTCTGGTGTATTTATTAAGTGTGTTACATGTTTTTGAGGATTTATAAGAAGTCTCCCAGACCACCCTTTCTCGTAAAATGTATACCTATGTTTAAAAATTACAGGGTGAATACAAAATACACTGCTCGAAACAATTAGGGGAGCACTTTGCGTACTTTTGTTGACCCTTTCAGCCCCAACTTCAGATTTTATTTAAGGATTTCATTTCTGAAAATCCCCTACCCACTAATAAAATATCAGATATTAAAAAAAAATACTTCAGAAAGAACGGAGACTTTGTTGGTGAAGTTAATTTTTTTTTTTCAAATACACTGCTCAAAACAATTAGGGGAGTACTTTGCGTACTTTTGTTACCCTTTCAGTCCAAACTTTTTAATTTTTATTCTAAAAATGTAAAATTTGTGAAATAGATTCATTATCCATCCAGAATGAAATGGTAAAAAACGGGATGGGGGGGGGGGGGGGGTCTTAATTTTTTAACTAAAATTTAAGGGAAAATGGAATCATAACTTTGGAATAAATTATAACAATAATTAATTTTTTTCAAAAAATTTTGTGTTATAAATTGTAAAAATCAATTTTTAAACATCTCAAAATGCGAATTTAGGGTCAATTAAATTACTAAAATTGTTTCAGAGTGAATTTTACTTTTTACCATGCTTTTCATATTTTTATTTGCTATCACAAACATTATTTAATTCTTTAAAAGATATAATTCTTCCTTCTAACGTTAAAAAATATATATATATAACTTTCTAGAAAATTGTATGGAGAATTTTATAAAACTTTTTTGAAATAAGTGCCAAGCTTAACTTAGTGAGAAAAAAATCGCCAGCTGATGATTCCAAATGGAATCATTGGGGGTGAAAGGGTTTAAACAATGCGCTTCCCTAATTTTTTTGAGCAAGTGTACTTTTAAAACCAAAAACGTGTTATGGCAGCTACCCTTTGCGCATGCGCAATTTTCTCGAAAACCTTATTACAACATCTAAAAGTGACTAGGAACTTGAAAAATAAAAAGTGTGAAGCTTTTTTTTTTCATCAATAATAAACAAGCTCTTTTAATTCGAGCTGTAAAGTGGTTTCAGACAGACAGGAATTCATATACCTCTCAAAAAGTCATTAAAAGTTTTTTTTAATATCTTGCAAAACATAGTTTTTAAAATTTATTTGTAAAATATGTTTAGATAAAAAATTTGCTTAGGATTTTGCTGGGGTCCCTGAAAGATATCGTGCTCCCTTGCTCAGAATGGAACTCACATGTTCCTAAGAAGCCCTATAGAAGGAACCTTTTTTGTGCGTGCTATTACCAGATATGACGGAGATTCCTGTTATTGTAATATGGATATTATTTTTCTATTATTATTTATTCATACATTTAGGATAATAGCAGGAGGAAAGATCGTCAGCAGTCCATAACCTGTTATAAATAGCAGAAAGCAAGGCAGCTAAGGAACGTAACAACAGCGTGGATTTATTTTCAAAACAGAAGTAGATTCCAATATGTGTCTACAAGTTTAGTTGTTTCATGTCTTCTCCACAACAATATGTTTAGATAAAAAATTTGCTTAGGATTTTGCTGGGGTTCCAGAAAGATATCGTGCTCCCTTGCTCAGAATGGAACTCACATGTGCAAACATTCTTTTTCTTAAGAAGCCCTAGAAGGAACTTTTTTTGTGCGTGCTTTTACCAGATATGACGGAGATTCATGTTATTGTAATTTGGATACTATTTTTCTATTATTATTTATTAGTTATTTATTAGGATAATAGCATATATTATTTATTAGGATAATAGCAGGAGGTAAGATCGTCAGCAGTTCATTGTAGTTATTTGAATGGTTAGAATACACAAATAAAAATATAGTATAACTAATTCTCAAAATATAGATGGCAGATCCGGAAGTAAATGTCATTAATTAATTCCATTTCTAATTAAAATTCAGATCCCTGATTAAAATATTAGTGCTTTTGTTTTACATTAAAATTACCCTTAGTATTTTACTTTAAAAAAAAACAATAACAATTCATTCTAAAATAAACTTTACGATCATGATAACAAAGGATATACCCTTTCCGATCAGCCCTTTAGCCTCCGAAGCCCTTTTAAGAATATACTCCCAAATCATATTGTATTTGGAGATAAATTGGTAGAACATTCAGTAAATTTATTTTCAAATACGTAACCTTATCTTATTAATAACAAAAACAAGTCTCTATAACATGATTTCGTTTGGGCCAGAGGTGGAAATCAAATTCCGTTTCAGCACTACAAAACAAAAATTGGTATACGACCCACTGAAAGAATGACACCTTAGCTCCAGAGCGGCTAACTGATTTTTTAGCTTACTTTTTGTTTAATTGGAAAAAAAATTAAAACTGTAAGGGAATTGGAATTTTGACAGTTTCTGTCTGTCTATCCGTTCCCTACATCCGTATTGCAATCCACAGAATTTTAAAATTATCTTTTTGTTTGGTATGATGGTATACACTTGTTTTTTTTTTATAGTTTTTGATCCGTCTGCCGGTCCATGCCCCATTGTTCATCTTCCGTTTTAATCGTCAGTTTTTTTTTCTTTGGGTATGAAAGGCATGACAATCACAGTTAATTATTTTCAGATACCTACCTACAATAGATATTAGATACCTACAACCTATCTTTCATTTGAACTTTATGTAAGTATTGATAATGACAAAATAATTTTTTTTTAAATATTTATTTAGTACACATTTCATTACCATTTGAAGTCAGTGGTTTAGAGCACACACAAAAAACAATATATCCGTCAAGCCTTTCAAAATCATAGCAATGCGTTCGTTGAGGCGATGGCAGGAAATTGCATGCTTCCCTGTATACACGTTTCAGATTGAGGAGAGCAGTGAGTTCCTTGAGGACAGCAGTGCTGCAAATCAGGACAGCACTGGTAAGCGCAGCAGAGATGTCCACCACAGTACACTGGCGCTATTGTGGGACAGGGACCACTTCGATCGGGCGGTGGTACGGTGTAGCATGTTTGGCCTGAAATGGAAACGTGGCTGTGAAAAAGCATTCTAATTAAATAGCTTAGTGGGAAAACGTGCTAAGTGACATTTTTTTTAAATGAGATTTATGTGCCAATTAACATATTACTAACTTTTTTAATGATGACAAGTTTCCCCTTTCACATAAACTTAAAGTTTAGTATATTTTTTACGGTTTTCAAGTACCATTTTCGGCAGATCTGAGTGCAAACGAAAAACTTTAAAGATCATTTTCTCGTTTTCACCTTTTTGTCACTTAGCACGTTCTTCCACTAAGCTCTTCAATTATGGTGTGCACTTTTAAAAATGAGACCCAAAAATTAGTACCAGGTCATTTTATTGTGAGAGCAATATTCTCAAAAGTAAGGTACTTCAAAATCTCAAATTTGAGCACTGTTGAAAGTGAAACTCTCAATTGAAGAGCTGAGTGGGAAAACGTGCTAAGTGACAGTTTTTTTAAAAAAATGAGATTTTTGTGTCAATATGATCATGTTATTACCTGCTTTAAACATAACAGCTTTCAATTTTTTAGAAAACCTTCGATTTCGTATATTTTTCGCATACGAAGTTGGTAGGTGCACTCGTTTTCGTCACTTTTTCAATGGAAGAACGTGCTAAGGATCCTTGGCATTTTCTTCCACCGAAATCGCCCGATTCCGGGACGATCGTTTAGTGGAAGAACGTGCTAAGTGACACGTTTGCGGAAATTTTTCAGATTTTCGCTTGCATTAATAGCAAAACAAACGGTTTTTGTAGTTTTAATCAAAAAGAATTCAACAAAATGTAATTAATATTTCCTAATTAACTTTAATTATTAAATATAATCAATGAAATAAAATTTATATTGCGTAAAACTGGGTTTTGAGTGCATTTAGCAAAATAGAAAAAAAATGCATTTTGATTTTAAATTTAAACGGGGTTAAAGGTTTTAACATTTTATATAATATCGTCGTAATATCTTTTTTTATAAGTCTTTTAAATTTAATATTTATTTTATTCACATGCATTTGTGTTTCTTTTACTATCTTTTTGTATACTTTTTATTAAGTTGATTTGTCTTATTATTCTTCAAAGTATTTAATTTATAATTTCAGTGATAAAGGTATTTTTTTTTAAAAAAATTTCAATTAAAAACTCACTCATCTAACATTAAGCAAGAAGTTCTAAAATAACTTATATAACCTACTTTCTACGGACGTAGAAACTAACTTTCTAAGGACGTACGGACAGATACAAAATAACAAACGTACAGGCAGGTGGCCAAACACTATACATTGTAGTCATCTAATTTTTTACTTTCGAACCAAAAAAAAAGAATTTTCAAAATCAGGCACTTTGGATCGGAAATTGAAAGGGATATGGACGGACGGACAAAATGATGGACGGACAGGCAAACTTTTAAAAAGTATAAAAGATATCTGTGAAGTCCTATCTTCCAAACAGAAAAAGAATTTTGAAAATCGGAAGGTTAGTACAGAAATTATGAAACGGGTATGGACCAAAATTACCTCAAAAATGTCACTTAGCACGTTCTTCCACTAAACGACTGCCAAAATCTGAAGCACTTCGGAGGAAGAACGTTCCAAGTGCATGAGGTGTCAAGCGCGTTTTTTAAATTTCGCGTTATTACGTAAATTACGATTAAGCCAAAAGCCACCAATCATTTTGAAAAACCAAACTAAAATATCACGCAAAAAAAACGATGATTTTGCGAATGACAGAAAAGTTGCAAACTAAAAACTTTGAAGCTCATTATCTCGGTTTCACTTTTTGTCACTTAGAACGTTCTTCCACTAAGATCTTCAATTGTATTGTGAAATTGCCAAGGGACTCAAGCTGATCTATTTTATAGATCTACGCAATCTTTTCTTTTCACTATTTGATGTGATTAGTATCTCACTCAATTCATTGCCATGTTCCTCTAGTACTACAGTAAAATTTCAATTACCCGAATCAGTTAGACTGGACTCACGAACAACAGCCAATAATAGATTTGCAATTTGTAGATCTGTAATTTGTGCCTGTGACAAAATTATGTTATTGAATGATGTATCGTAATTCGAATAATCACGAACCCCCCAATCAGGGTTATACTTTTTTTTATAACTTGTTTCAAAAACCATACACTATAAAAAAAAATTCTGTAAACTTGCAGCATATTTTCTGTAAGTTAACAGCACATTATATTGTATTTGATTGCAGCTGGTGCTGTAAACACAATTATGCAGAACTTGTTGCAATTTCTTAGCCTGCACATTTTCAGACGTCCGCCGAGACTATGAAGTCAAAGTTCATCTTTTCTATGAAGCGGGAAATTCAAACTGGATCGTGACCTAGTCACAAGGGCTTGAAAAGTGCAGCATACGTGTAAGAGTTACGCTTACCAGCATGGTTTCTGTATTCTGACTTACATTTTTTACAGTGTATTTGGAACGTGCATTGTCATTGTCTTTCTAATGTGTAAATATAATAATAGTACTTACCTGGTTCACAAACGTTTTCAGGGCGACCACAGACGAAGACACTGCTGTACATCCCCAATGCGAAGATAAAAATAAGTAGGGACGGCATTTTCAGAAACTGCAATTTATCAATTATAAGTTATGTACTCATGAATATGGAAACATTCTGCACCATGTACAATGAAAAATTGACTGTTCATTCAGCAGCCATTTTTGTAATACTATAAATTAAACAACAAGTCTTTGCGTTTTACTCACCTGACAAGTGACATGGTACCTGTAGTTTTGTTTGTCAAATGCAAAGCTGTAATTTAAAAGAAAGTTGCTCTAAATATAACCAAAAGTTGTCAAAATTAAGGGCCTTTCTCGACAATTCAGCGGTTTTTTCTTGATCCACCCAATGAATTCTTTTTTACTATTACTAGATGAGTTGCTTGTTCTATCTCATCTATCTACCTCGGGTCGTTGGATGACAGACCCATGCCATTGAATAATTCGATTTAACTCACATTAAGAGGGACTGTCAGTCCCATAGAGCTAATGCATTAGTTTTGAAATCACAACTTCCGCAGAAGTATTGCTTTGCCATGATAGCCCTTAGCTTTAGGTATGGGAATCAACATAACATCGAAATGAAACAAATTTGAAACGAAAATTTTACCTAGTTATTTAATTATATATTTTTGAAGTTTTAAAAAATTCCCCAAAATACTCATCAGATGGCGACACTATTTTAAAACTTTATCAATTAATACTATGTAACCGGATGTTATTTTCGAATCCCAGGTGAGGCATGGATATTGGTGTTGTCTTGAGTGCATGCGGAAAACGTGCTCGTTAAATCTGTGGATCCAAAAATCCTGTTGGCGGTCATAGCGAAGTACCATATGGGAGCAGGTTGTCTGGTGAATATTGTCCCTCCCCTCCAGCGACGTGCCTAAATTGAGGATGTGGCTCTCTCTCGGAGTAGAAGTCAGACTTCCACCCTTACGGTGTAATCAAAGGCCTTGTGCCAACGGATGCTCCTACAACCTCTTGCCTTCCAGGCTATGGCCTGGAGGCACACGACAACAACAACACATATTAATCGGGGTTTTTTTAGTCTTATTTATATATTCTCAAGGGTCCTAAACATTTATAGGTAATAAAAATGTGATGTGAATTAATGGCAACTATACGTTGCCATTAATTTAAATTTATAAATTTTTTAGAAAAATGTATATTTAAATGCAAAATAACTGCCCCGTTTTAATTTTTTGTGTGAGTGTGAAATTCATGTATTAAAAAATCCCTCTGAGAGATACAGATGTATATAATAAACCCGTCATCTGACTCTCAGGTTTTCCAGCAACACACACATTTTTTAAAAATTTATAAATTTAATAATTTTATTAAATTTGAAAATTTAAAGCATGGAGGAGCCATTTATAACCATCTACTACAGAAATATAATTTTAAAAAAATTTAAGAAATTAAATTTTCAATTAAAATTTTAATTAAAAACTCCTACATTGACAAAAGTTTACACTTCAGCCAATTCGCTTGTCCCACAGATTGTTAAATGACTTCACGAAACCTTTCACTAGATTTGGTAGGTTTAAATACACATTGCATGATGTAGAAAATTTACATGACAATATTTGGTCTTACCTGGGCAGGAAAAATAAGATATCTTAACTAGTTTTACTTTTGTCATTTATATGCACATATATAATACATTTATATAACCTAATTTTTATTTGAACATCAAATTTTCAGTTCTTATGATTGCATTTTTTTTTAAAGGCCATTATCTTTTGATACACGTGCCTATGTTTAGGAGTTCATGTGATTACGTTATCCTTCCTTCAACATCCAAATGTTGTTTTTTAAACGCGTGGCTAAAACAAAATTGCTTTTTTTATCACCAATATTCACCCTTACTCCCGGAAAACTACGTGAGCTGGTTATCGCATTACTAAATGTTTGCCATTGCGTGGGCTCCATTGCGTTTCCATCCAATATTTAAAGCATGTAAACATTTGGTATGTTATACAAAAAATATGTCACATATTTTTTTCACTAAAATAATCTCTTTCTGCCTTGTTAAATTCACGTAGTTTCGACGTTATAATAGAAGCATCCAAAAATAGCACTAAAAATACGTTATTGGTAGCGTTAATGAAACACTTTCATTAACACTGAAAGACGTCCTTGAAACGCTTTCTGATGCTAATGAAAAAAAGTCCTTTTGACATATTAATGTAGATATTTCCTTTTTTTGACGCCAATAAAAGTAGCACATCTTTATTCGTCGAAAAATACGTCTACCTGCTTCTAAATCATGACATATTTTTATTCATACAAACGAAAATCAACAAGTTAGTTTCTAATATAATCCAATAGACACCATTTTAACGCCCTATCTATGACTTAATATATTTCAGCAAAAAACATTACCTTAATATGTGAATAGTTTGGTCTTAAATTTTGACATTTTTATTAACAAACATGATTTGCATTCCATATGTCTAAAAGTCGTCATTTTAATGTCCTAAAATCTCGTCATTTACTGTGACTAAAAGAAAACATTTTAAAAACTTTTTAAACATATCATGCTTACATCCTAATAATGACTTATTTTCCACTTTAAAAACATCGTTTTGGTGTATTTATTAAGAGTGTTACATGTTTTTGAGGATTTATAAGAAGTCTCCCAGACCACGTGATATTGTACCGTTTTATTATTTTAAATTGATTTTTTTTTTTTTTTTTTATATTATCCAATCAATTACCGATTTATTTGACATAAATAAAACAGCATTAATTTAGAAAAGCGTAAGTTTATTAAGTTTTAAAGAAAAGTGAAATTAATGTTAGTAAAAGTCAATATTTAGTTGAGCCACCTTTAGCCGCTTTCAAGGCTTTAATTCTGCGCGGCATGCTATCAATGCAAGACTGTACTATCTCCTGCATTTGAGGATGATGATTCCACACATAAATAATCTTATAATAATTAATGTAAATTAATCTTAATCATAATTATCTTAAAATAAATACAAATATGTAGTCTACAACAATTCTTTTAAATAAAAATCAATAATATTGTAGTTTAAATATACCATTATTGCATAAAAACTCTTAAGAAACATAAAATTACTAAAAAAATACAGTGCGTCTAATAATTTGTCCAGGGACTGTATGTTTAAAATTACAGGGTGAATACAAAATACACTGCTCAAAAGAATTAGGGGAGCACTTTGCGTACTTTTGTTGATCCTTTCAGCCCAACTTCTGATTTTATTTAAGGATTTCATTTCTGAAAATCCCCTACCCACTAATAAAATATCAGATATTAAAAAAAAAAAAATCAGAAAGAACGGAGACTTTGTTGGTAAAGTCCAATTTTTTTTTTTAAATACACTGCTCTAAACAATTAGGTTGTTACTCTTTCAGTCCAAACTTTTTAATTTTTATTTTAAAAATCTAAAATTTGGGAAACAGATATTCATTATGCATCCAGAATGAAATGGTAAAAAACGGGGGGGGGGGGTCTTAATTTTTTAACTACAATTTAAGGGAAAATGGAATCATAACTTTGGAATAAATTATAACAATAATTAATTTTTTAAAAAAAATTTTGTTAGAAATTATTAAAATCAATTTTTAAACATCTCAAAATGCGAACATGAAGAATTTAGGGTCAATTTATTTAATAAAATTGTTTCAGAGTGAATTTTACTTTTTACCATACTTTTCATATTTTCATTTGCTATCACAAACATTATTTAATTCTTTAAAAGACGTGATTCTTCCATCTAACGATACAAAAAGAAAATCTAACTTTTGAGAAAAATTTATGGAGAATTTTATAAAACTTATTTGAAATAAGTGCAAGCTTAACTTATTGAGAAAAAAATCGCCAGCTGATGATTCCAAATGGAATCATTGGGGATGAAAGGGTTTAAACAATGCGCTCCCCTAATTGTTTTGAGCAAGTGTACTTTTAAAACCAAAAACGTGTTATGGCAGCTACCCTTTGCGCATGCGCAATTTTCTCGAAAACCTTATAACAACATCTAAAAGTTACTATTAACTTGAAAAATAAAAAGTGTGAGGCTTTTTTTTTTCATCAATAATAAACAAGCTCTTTTAATTCGAGCTGTAAAGTGGTTTCAGACAGACAGGAATTCATACACCTCTCAAAAAGTCATTAAAAGTTTTTTTTAATGTCTTGCAAAACATAGTTTTTAAAATTTATTTGTAAAATGTGCTTAAGATTTTGCTGGGGTCCCTGAAAGATATCGTGCTCCCTTGCTCAGAATGGAACTCACACGTGCAAACATTCTTTTCCCTAAGAAGCCCTAGAAGGAACCTTTTTTTGTGCGTGCTATTACCAGATATGACGGAGATTCTATTATTATTTATTCTTACATTTAGGATAAAAGCAGGAGTAAAGATCGTCAGCAGTCCATTGTATAGTTATTTGAATGGTTAGAATATACAAATAAAAATATATTACATAACTAATTCTCAAAATATAGGTGGCAGATCCGGAAGTAAATGTAATTAATTACTTCCATTTCTAATTGGAAAGCAAATCCCTGATTAAAATATTAGTGTTTTTGTTTTGTTTTAAATAAAGCAGGGGTCCCACCAAGAAACAGAGGTAAAAAAGTGAAAATAGTGAGCATTTGAAATAAGCGACCTAAAAAGTGACTAAAATACTCAGATGGCAAAATATTGAATCTAAATCTATATACTATTCTCAAAACTATAAAATACAAATTTTATTGACCCACAAAACAAAGGTTAAATTTTAAAATAAAAGTACATATTAGTTCAAAAAATGCTCAGCGAAGATTTACAGTGGCAAAATTTCAAAACGTCTTCTGTGTCCAATTTTAAAAAATTTCTTTGTTGAAGGGATTTGTACATTATCCAAGTTTGACAGTAATTCACATTCATTTCATTCGAAACTAATTTCTACATACCTACTGAATTTTTTCTATTTATATTTTAAAAAGAAACCTAAATATTTCTCTATATGTTGTAGGATTAAGGGGAGACGGATGGTTATCTCGCCCATGTTAATTTTACTAACTTTAAGAACATTTTTCTCATGAACTATATGAGATAGCATTATGAATTGTTTTATAGTTTGTTCCCTACATATTAATGGGGAAGAAATAATAAAACAAAACATGTTGATGTCTTTTATATAGCTCCTGAGAAAAATGTTCCTAACTGTTGAAAAACCTTATATTTCAAGAAACGCAAAAGAAAATTAAGGTATAGGTAAGAACTGATAAACAGAGTTTCTAAAAATTGCTTATAAAAAGAAAACCACTAAACAGAAATCGATAATCTTGGTTTTAAATTAAAGCTATAGATTTGCAGATTAAAAATAAAAGAAAAACAGAAAATCGACATTTTTTACGCAAACACCCATCCGACTCCCCTTAAGGTAAAGGTAGGAAAGGTTAAACAGCGTGGATCAGCAAAAATAGTGACTTTAGTAGTCAGTTCTGGCAAATAGTGACCATAAAAGAGAAAAAAAAGTAACTTTTCGTGAGAATAGTAAATTGGTGAGAGCAGGGAGAGTAAATTTACTTTCTAGAGGAGACCCAAACTCAATTTTGTTCAATAAACATTTTACATTATAAATGGCCTGTATAATTCATCTTTACCATTGTTCTCTATCAATTATATTTTTGAACTATTAAGTACATTAAAAATCCTATTACGTCTTCGTACTTGAATCTGACAACTATTGATTAATTAAATATTATTTAGATATGAGTTTAGTTATGAGTTATTTTAAAAAATACATTAAAATTATGCTTTTAAATGAAAATGTATTGCAAATTTAATGTTACACTCTTAAAACAAAAGAGTGAAATTCACTCCTATAGGAGAAGTGCATTTTCGGCACCGGAAAGGAGTGGAAATTAACTCAGACTGAGTTAAAACCGCTCGTTTTAAGAGTGTAGGACGCAGATTGTTTTCTTTTATTTCTTTTACCCACTCCGAAAAAGAGTGAAATTCACTCCTATAGGAGAAGTGCATTTTCGGCACGGAAAGGAGTGGAAATTAACTCAGACTGAGTTAAAACCGCTCGTTTGTTTTAAGAGTGTAGGTTAAACTAATTATGTTTTATTATTTTAATTACTAACACTTCATTTAAGCCATTTATAAGTGCTTATTTCTAAAATAATTGAGTTTGAAATAGCAAAATTTTAATGCTGTTTTATTCTACACAACTCCTTGAGCGGACCTCAATATGGCAGCCGCACAGGGTCAAAATCCCCTCTTTTAGTACTTCATTAAGTGTCTCCTATAGAAAGTGCGCTAGAGAATGGTTTTATTATCTCCATGGTACACTGCGAAGCAAAAGTTTAGACAATGACGTTTTTTAGCTGTAAAATTTAGAATTGTGATAGTAGAATTACAAAACACCCCTGTACATATTAAATAAATATTTTGAATGCTATAATTGAAACATAATTGTTTTATTTGCTATAACAATTTTTTTTTCATAAAATAAAAATTTGTACGATGCAAAAGTTTAGACACAAATAAGAGATTATGCTAATTTAAAGTAGATAATGGCCTAATTTCGCATATTTATTGATGAATTGAATTTGATAAATTGAAAAAACACGATATCCGGTGAACTAAACAGATTTAATAACGATATTGGTTCAATTTTACACCAAAAAGACAATATAGCCACTTTAAATATTTATTCAAATCATATTTGCTTCAAATGTACAATTTAACATCTCTAAATACGAACCGAATACCTACCAGTCCATCACCTTAAAGTTTTGGCACGAATTCGTGGATTTAGAGACATGCATTGACAGATTTTCTTGATGAAAAGTGCAGTCTTTCCCATATAAAATCACAAAATAGCGGCATATTATTCTTTTTTGCACTTTAGTTAGTACAATGCAGAGATAGTCACCTCTTCAAAAACGACAAAAAAGTCGTCCATTTTTGTCTATATTTTGCCATTGTTTAAACTTTTACATCGCAGTGTATGAACACTACAATGTTGAAATACAATTTAAAGTCCTTTTTGAAAGTTATCAGTAAATTTAAAAAGTTTACAAAAAAAATCACCGTTAGTAAGGGAAGGGTCAAACCGTGCAACGCCGGGTTTATAAAGCTAGTTTACTCTTGCATGGCTCCCAAATTTCCCTATATTTCTAACTCTCCAATGGCAAACAATCGAGTTTGTTTACACTTTCGCCTATGATAAAAAGCAGATGCTCTTGATTTACTCTAAGTGTTATATAAGATTCTTTATTAGTTTTTTAAAAAAAAAAACAGTAAGAACAGATAGAATCAGTAAGTTTAGCTTTAAACATGCATAATATTAGAGACGTTTAATGTATGAACATTTAACTTACAATTTTGATCGACTAAACTACCAAACACTATTGTTAATAAAAAAAAACATGGAATTCACGTGGTTTGCTGAAATCCAGTTACGTCAATATACGAGGGCTGTTTTTTTTTCAACCTCCGATGGGCTGTAACAAAAAGACGGGCCAAGATACAAAAAAGTTTTTTTTACCAAAAGTAAAGTACAATACTGCTTATTTCTCCATATAATCACCTTGACGATTAAAGCATTTGTCATATCTGTACACTCTTAAAACAAAAGAGTGAAATTTAACATGTCCATTTTATAGGAGAAGTGCATTTTCGGCACCGGAAAGGAGTGGAAATTAACTCAGACTGAGTTAAAACCGCTCGTTTTAAGAGTGTAGGACGCAGATTGTTTTCTTTTATTTCTTTTACCCACTCCAAAAAAGAGTGAAATTCACTCCTATAGGAGAAGTGCATTTTCGGCACGGAAAGGAGTGGAAATGAACTCAGACTGAGTTAAAACCGCTCGTTTGTTTTAAGAGTGTAAACAAGCTTTAAAATAAACTCTTCATAAAATGTAGCCGCCAATGACTTGAAGGGAGTTGTGACGGTTTCTTTGAGCTCCCCGTCAACTTGGAAGCGCTACAATCCAAGCCACTATGCTCATCAATAATTCACTTATGGTAAACCTTCGAGTTTCCCTAAACAATTGGTCAACTCGCTGAACAAAACTGATGTTCATGAAGAAGGGGACCAAGGAAGCAAGTCTGTCGCTACAGACGGTATTGTTCAGCGAGTTTACCAAGTGTTTAGGGAAACTCAAAGGTTCACCATAAGTGAATTATGGACTAGCAGTGGCTTGGAGGAGAGAAAAAAAATGACGTAAAGCTCCCAAAGTAACTTTTTTAAACGAAACTGTCACAACTCCTTCCCAATCATTGGCGTCTACATTTTATGAAGAGGGTATTTCAAAGCTTGTTTACAGGTATAATAAATGCCTTAATCGCCAAGATGATTATGTGGAGATAAGCAGTATTGTACATTACTTTAGGTAAAAAAAATCTTTTTTGTATTTTGATCCGTCTTTTTGTTACAGCCCATCGGAGGTTGAAAAAAAAAAAAAACAGCCCTCGTATTTGCTCACTTTATTTCATAGTTGAAAAGGAAAAATTCGCAAGCGATAATTCACGATTCGAAAGCGATAGCGAGCAGGGGGCGTGCTTCCTAGTTACTTAAAATATTATAGCTTAAAAAAATAAACTCTAACTATAAATAAACTAAAGCTATTACGGTGGCAAATTCTGGAATAACAGTTGCAGCTTTGTTTTGTTGATATATATTTTAATTTATCAAGATAGATTTTTTGATCAGCACAGCTTTAGTGAGAAAAACAAGCTTTCATCATAGTGGTGGCCAGAACTTTACAAATACAAAAATTGTCGACCAACAACAAGCGCAGCAAGGTTGGTCCAAAATAAATCTAATACATTACCAGTTTCCAATGACTGTCAAGTTTCTTCTTAAAATCTTCTACTCTCTTCGAATGCACAACATAATCTGGTAAAGCATTCCACTCATTGACAACTCTATTGTAAAAATGTTTTCTTACCTCCCTTCTAAAGCATGATTTATTCAACTTCTGATCATGTCCTCTGGTCTGGCTATTTAAGGTAAAACCTAAGCCCAGTGTGAATTTACAGTTGATGTTGGAATAAATATCTTTCAAGTGCAAATTGGATTTTAAAATAATATTTCACACAAATTGAAAACAAAAATGATTTTTTAAAACAAATTTAATGTACGATAAAAGATAGATTTAAATAATCTTAAATCATATACATATATATTGTTGATGTTATATACATACAGTATGTAAGACAGCAGTTGCAACACAGCTGCTTTCTGACCTGTGCAAGTCAGAGGCAGTATTAACAAAAGAATGGTTCTATTTTTGTATTAAAGCATTTAAATTCTTTGCTAACTTTTACGACTGATCGTAACCATTAAAATACTTTGAATCAAAAATGATCATTTTTTTAGATACTGCCATTGGTCAGCCAAGCACAGATTGTTTAATATGATGCAAATGAAATATTCAAAGTAAATATTTTGAATTGGATTTCGTTTTATTCTGCAAGTTCCAATCTTTGGAATTTATCAACATCATAAAACCCTGCTTTCACAATTCTTCCACCAAAGTAGCGTCCATTTAAATCCACAACAGCTGAAATAAATAAAATTGACGTTATTCCATTTTCAAATATAAATCCATAAACATGGCAAATCTAAAGTAACTACTCGCAATTTTAAAATTGGATAACAAACACCAACAGCTATCACTAATATCAAATTCAATATTTAGGAATTACTGATTAATAAGGTTCAGTTTCTTTTAGCACATGCAAAAATAGTTCACAAATTATGTGGTGCTTTAATGGATGAATTTAAGCTTGAGTGCATTGATCCATTACAGAACAAACACACTGAACACTGATCTATTGTACTAAATAGAGCTTTACCGATTGAAAGGATAATGAAGAAAAATGGCTAGCCAAATTAAATATTAAACAAATAAAAAGATGTAGAAGACAGCATTTTTATAGAATTAAGATAGAAACAAGCAAATATTTGACCTAACAAATACCATTACAAGGGCTATTTATGTTACATTTTTAATTTACATTTTTTTGTGATGACTAATGTAAAGTACTGCAAATGTACTTTCCTATATTTTTAATTGCACTTATAAATTAGCCCTCTGTTTAATTCAAAAAATAATTTAATAATAACAACATAATTCTTAAGTTTAGTGTTTTAGGGCATCCAGTACAGATTATAACACGTACAACATAATTTTTTTAGTAAATGGCACAGTTTGGTACTTATTATAATTTTAACAATTAATCTTTTTTAATTTAACATAAAATTAATATATTCTGTCCAAACATTTCAATTTTTAAACCAGGATTTAAACTCAACGATAGGTGTACTTATTCATGAACAATTTCATATTGCTTAAAAAACGCACACATTTTGCTTAAAAAACTTTTGCAGACGATTCTTAGACTGTCCCCTTTAATTAATAATATATTCAATGAAGTTTTAAAGCAATTACTTTAATGTCACATTAAAATAATTGCTAAAATTATATTAAAATAATGTGGTTATTACATAACAACTCTTTAAAGTTGTCTTTTTATGTTGGGATTTTGCCGAATATATTAGTTTTAATGGGTTATTTAGAGATAATTTATCGTTGTATGCTTTCTGTTTCTGGCACATTCCCTTTTGTTCCATGTAAACATTCATAACACTACTTCATTACCAGTAACATTAAACTGTATAATTAAATATAGATGACATATCGGGCTTAAACCCCTCAAAAACTTAAATTTTTAACCCCCATTAAACTTCATAATTTAAATTCCCTTTTTCACATATCTTTAATATTCCAACAACATCCCAGTGGTGTCACTCAGTTGCACCACTCAGTAGTTCCCATAGAAAATGTTTAGTCAGCAAATATTTTAAAATTGATCTTATGGCCTCTCCCATCATCCATGCTCCCACCTAATTGGTCAAGGAACAAGTAATAACGATCAGCATCTGTGAATTATTTAGTCACTTACTCCCGAAGAGAAAACACGCCAAAAGCTCCTGTCCTTAAGGAATTAAAGATTTCAAGTACTATGTTTTCTCTGTAGACTTATTCTATTACATATATAGATAGTTTAGAATTTTTTTAAAAGTCATATAACTTTCCCAATAATGATATATAGGGAAGCTCTGATTATGAATATCAATTCAAATCAGTTTTTCTTTTTAAAAAAATTGTGAATTAATATAAAACAAATAAAACACTTGCACAACTAATCACATGACTGAAAACATGTAGTGGATCAGAATCTTACCAAATTTTGTACATTACAATTACTTTACAGTTTATCTGACATTTTACTATGTGTGTGTGAATTTAAATAAAACTGAGCATAGTTTTAGGAAGAAATGACATCACACCAGCCAGTAGTTAGCCAATAATGTTTTTTATCAATCTTTAAATACTCAAAAAGTGCTCAAATCCTGCTCAGATTTGGATAAAATTTGACATTTAAGTTTTTTTCGCCATACAGAATCAATTAAAAAAATGCTGAATGAGCCCATTTCTTTTAATATCTTTTCCCAGGTGCATACTCCTCACAATGATACATACCTTTAATAGCAGCTTCCATCCTCTTGAACTCTATGAATATCCTCACGGATTCCTCCTCCGTGCTGCTTGTTGGGTTCTCGTATATCACGCACTTCACGACCTCCCCGTACTTGCCGCACTCCTCTTTTGTTTCTGGTTCGAGGTCTTCATCCACTTCGCCAGGGCCTACCATATTCTGCCGAAACAAACAAGGAGGACATTAGAGTTCATTTAATATGTGGCTCATAAGGGACGCCCATAAATTATGTAAGGTAATAGGGTTGTTTCCCGCTGTGAATGGCAACAGCTCCAGTGGTCTTATTTTCATTTTTTGTCTGGAATTACTTTTGTTTTGGTATTCGAAAATTAGTTTTCTAAGAATTTTATTTATTGAATTTTTTAAATGCCAACTTCTTGCTGTGTAGTTGGTTGTTCAAATCATTTGTTAAAGAAAGTTTACATAGAAAAAAAGTTTCTTCTCATCTATGACATTCTAAGAGACATTTTGAGAGTGAAACCAAAAAACCAAAGAAATCTCAGGACGCTGGGAAAATGAAAACAAGAGCTTTAAATTATCTGAAACATTCCCATTTTTGTGAGGTGATTTTATAGATTTTTGAACCCCTCCCCCCCCTCCAAAAAACCATGTTCTAGTGAGCCCTCCTTCCCAATTTCATGTGAATTTTTTCAAATTTAGTGCATTTAGTGTAAAAATGCTTTGAATTTTTTCATAAAACACAATTCGGGTTATTTTTATTCAACACTAGTTAAGACTAATTTTTAAGATAGCAGTCCAAAGTAATAAGGCCCAGAAGTTGTTGCTACAAGTGCCAACTCAAGTATTGGTCTTGTCAATTGACCAAGGTTCAACACTCTACACCTTTTGCAAATTGCCCTCATTTAGCTACAGTTATGATGTTATTTTAACCTAAACACAACCTTTTTTATGGACGCTTCTTGCAAAGTGAATAATTTTATTCTGTGATTCAGTAAAAAATAAAAGTTTAATTTTCAACAAATTGTTGCCATAAATAGATAAGGTATGTTCAGAATAATATGCAACACTCTGTCATGAACATTTCGAAGGATTTTTTTTTCTCTTACTGGACCACATAGAAAAGTTTCAATTTTGAACATAGAAACAAAAAGCAACAAATACCCTACTGTACATATAATAAGTGCAGCTTGGAAAAACTACATATATTTTTTAACTATACAAAAGAATATCATACACGACAAATTCAAATAATAACTATAAATCATAATAAATTAATTTATAGGATGTACAGTAGTAACAGATATTTAAAAAAAAGTATCTTATATTTCCAGTCCTTTTAAAGCTAATTTATTTTTAAGTCCAAAGTAACAACAAAGCTTAGTTGTCAGGATTCAAGATGACTTCCTATACTGAATACAACTGCAAATGTCATAAACAAACTGGCCACCTAATATTAACATAACCAGTTTAATAGAAGAGGACAGTAGTAACCAAAAACTAGGGGAAACACTTCTGTCTCTGAATAAATATACAATTTGCGTGTGTTTTTTACAAAAATTATTCTTTATTTTATAAAGAAAATTATATATATTTTTTATATAAGACTTAAAATTTGTAAAAAAAATTATTACACTTAAAAATGCTGCCGAAAATCAGTGCATGGTGTGGGTGACAATGGATAGAAGATATTTTGAATGTCTAAAAATAACTGTTAGTTAAATTGACATCTATTTCCTTGATAATACCTTATAAAATTATAGAAATACATTAGATAATAATAGCCAAAAAATCTAATAAGTAACTATTATAGCACATTTAACTCCAACGGACATAAACTATTTACTTGTGGGAGAATTGCCCATTTACGGACCATATCTTAACCAGATACACTTACTCGTAGCAGCACAACTTTTGAGGGACTCTTCATTATTTCTGTGATGTCGTCCACTTGTTGTTGCGGTTGGGGGACATTTGGTGGAGAGTTTGGTCCTGGTAGGTAGGGTGGGGGAGAGTGGAACTGGGGAGGGGAGGGAGGCTTGAGTTCTGCAACTGAAAACAGAAAAAAAATCAATCATGTTTGGATTGTAAATCAAAAACAGGGTCTGAATCAGTGGTTTTTTGTTTTGGAAAGAAATATGCTTTCTAGGGTAAATTTTAAGATGATACATTTATGGTGTTTTGTTGTAATATTGTTATAGCTCAAATTACATGGGTAAATAGCTTTAACTAGAACAAGAAAACAAATTTAATGAACTACAGATATAAAGTCATACACTTAATGCCAGTTATTTAGTCTTGCTTTTTGTGGTCTTGGAAATGATACATTTTCCTAGTTAAATTGTTGATTAATTTTAATGATGTAACAAATTTAATGTTTTGTTGTTATTGTGCTGTAGCTCAATTTAACTTGATAACTATGTTTCGAAAAAATTATCAAACTAACAAATTAGAGATATTTAAGAGCATAATTTACAAATAGAAAATTCATGAAATATATTTACAAAAAAGGAATGGAGAACATTGACCAATCCTACTATAGAAAACAAGATATAAAAGAACAAACTGTTGTCATAGCCAAAAGTATATTTAGAAAATAAAGTTTTCCACAACTTTTTATCTAACAAATCTAAGTATCTAATCTTTTATTTAAAATCTACCAACTAAAAATATTAAAGTTAATTTAGTTTGGTAAATTTAAGAGTGTTTTAACTGCTTTAAAATTGCAACACAAGGCTAATTACAAAAGAACCAATAATACAAAAGCAATTTCACACAGTTACAAACATAATGTCCGACCGTTACTCCAACCCACAGACTTTGGTTCTGCAGGCCAGCTCTCTAACTTCTCAGTCAGGGTAAAAGCAATAAAAAGTTAAGTAAAAATTAAAACTTTTTAAGTCAAAAGTAAACATAAACTCTGAGGGATACAGACATATAAATCGGCCGAATGACTGTCAGGTTTTCCAGCAGCACACATAATTTGTAAAAATTTATACTTTTAATAATTTCATTACATTTTAAAATATAAAGCACGGAAAAGCCATTTATAACCATCTACTACAGAAATATATATATATATTTAATTTAAGAAATTAAATTTTCGGTTACAAATTTTAATTGAAATCTCATGCAGTGAAAACAAGTTTACACTTCAAACAATTTGCTTATCCCTCAGAGGGTTAAGTATGTACTGCTTCTGAAATGTGTTAGAGTAAAATTATAAAAGGAAGTGTTTTGCATTATGAGAAACTTTCATTTTTACTATGGCATTACTTCTTACATACATGAATATCATGGGATATTACTTCAAATTAAAACCAAACTAATGTGTTGTTTCACTCACATTTTGCCAGATCATTTTCATGGATTATTTTGCCACCTCTTTTACTAGTTTTTTCAACTTGCAGGGCTTGACTCATGCCCTGTTCCTTCTTGCCCAAACCTTGGCCTTCTTTGAACCCATATTTGGCCATAATGCGTGCAGCAACAGAACTTCTAAAAAGCAGAATAATATTTTCAGTTCCTTTCCTTTGTCATATAAATCAGTGTGTAATTATGTCATAAAAATGTAGCACAACTTGATTTTTGGATGGTTCATGATTTGTTTACTAAGAGAGCTGCACACTGCATTCCATTTTAATTTGTGTAAAATGCAGATTATCATTAATTAAAATTTCTTTGTTTATTAATGTCATTTAGTTAGTATTGTTTCATTTTTTAATTATAAAATATTTCAAAAACCTCAGTTTTTTACAAATTTTTATATTGATACTCATTTAAGAAAAAGAAACTCTCATTATTTAGCCATAAGTGACATGTTCAGAATGAGTCACATGTCGCCAGAACAAGGACACAAGGATTTGACCCAAACAATTTTACATAATTATTCATTGAGCTGCAAATAAATTTATAAAACGATAAGAATATTAATTGAATTTGCTAAAAAACACTTATGTAAATAGCTAGTTTTCGCTTTTCAAAGTTTAAATTACAATTAAATGCTGTGTTTGATGGTTATTTTCTAGGGAGTATAAATCTTGAATGCAAACGTTTGAAGATGACAGTTACAAAACCTACTTGTTTTCCCCATAAGAATTTCAGTCTATTAAAGTAACAGTAACATAAGGCCATTTTATTTATTTTTAAAACTTCCTGTTAATAACTTAAAGAAAAATTATATATACATGAATTTATTCACGTGATGCAAAAAAAAGACACTTTTTAAAGAAATATACAACTTTTATGACAATAAACTTTTCGTTTAAGATGCATGAAATATCCCAAAATACAAACCATAAAATTTTTAAAAATAAATTACAAAACCAATATTTGTATTTAAATTAGCCAATTATGTAAATCACATTACTTTAGCTTTGTATTTGAGAGGGACCAGACCCCTAAAAATTTTAAAAAATGATATTTCAATGTTTTTAGTGTTTCTTAAAATATGAAATCTTAACTTTTCAACGATATCTTACATTAAAAGTTTCGAGTACTGAAAGTATTTTTTATATTTTTTTAAACAAACGTTGTTGAGGTAAAATCCAGTCATGTTTTATAGGTAAGACACCACTATTGTTTACTTTAAACGGTTATATCTCAAAACTTACTTTTTAAATGTTCACATACCTTTTTCTCAAAATCTACTGTAAGTATCAGCCTGAAATTTTTTATACGTATTTAAGAAGTTTGTTTCTAAAAACCGCTGGAGGGATTTGACTGTAAATATCTTACTTTTTTTTCTTTTTAATATAATTGATGTTTTTTAGGTAAAAAAATATGTAGTTTCACTTAAAAAATTATAATTTAAAAACTAAACAAAAATTTTGAAAATGCCTCCATTAAAGTATAGTTAAACATCCATTTAACAACTAGTAAAAATTCCATTACAAAGCATCAAATAGATTCTGAGAAAAAGGTACAGAAAAAAGGTCAATTTAACATGGGCTTCAATGGAGGGCTCTGGTCCCCCTTAACAGTTAGTTTTTCAACAGACTAATTTTTCAATCTGTAAAGTGACATTTCATCCTAATATCTGTTTGATGGTTGACATTAGCATTTTATACATTACCCTGAAGTGAATGGTGTAGTAGGGATGGGCATTGGCTCCTTCTTTTCATTTGTTTCCATGAGGGAAGGAGGGGGAGCTATGGCAGCTCCAGGGCCAGCCACTAAACAATTAGATATAAAGATGTCAACAGTACTTTAGACTAATACTTTAACAATACTTTAGAGTCAAATCTGTTACAGCAACCTTAGCTTCAGCAATAATTAGCTTATAATGACATAAGTGTGGTAAAGTATTAAAAACAAGAGTGTAAAAGTAGGATAATGTATGCCTGTAAACTTAAATGTCATTGTACTTTGAGTATCGCATAATTTTTTAACCTAAAAAACAAGTCATAAGATATTTTTACACTAAAAAATTGCTTCTAATTTAACACAGTATGATTCTGAATTAAAATGTACAATTCTTTTCCATTTTACATGAAGAATCACTTATACTTATCCCTTCACTTATGAAATGAAAACGGATTATCTTTCTAGCCCCCATTTAGACCATAATGAAAATTGACTGCTGAAATAAAACTATATTTAAAATTGGTTTATTGTCAACTTCCCAAGCATTGATACAATGGTACTCTACATATTCGAAGGAAGTGTCACATTTACAGAGAACATGAAAAGGAACCTCCCTCTCCTATTGAAATCCCAAATAAATGGAATCATCTTTAACATCCACAATGCACATGCCTTATTTGATATCAGTGACCCCTCCCAAATCGCAATCATAACCTCTTTTTTGCTAAAATAAGAATTTTCTTGGCTTTTCGCCATACATTATGCTGATTGAGTAACACACAGTTTTACACTTTAACTAAAATACTGCAGAAAATTTTTTCTAAACAAATATTTTGTACACAGAATTAAGACAAAAAATTGGGTAACAGTTTAAAATGTTATTGACCAAGTAAACAAACCCAATTTTTTCTAATAAAAAAAACATTTAAATGACAAATTATATTCTAAAGTAAGATAACCACAAATTTAGAATAAACTAAGCTACACACAGCATAAACTATATATATTACAATAGCTACAAGATGGAATATAATGCAGAATACCCCTTCTAGGTCGCTCTTCTTCATATTCTTCTTCTCTGGGTGGTCTTTCCAACTCTCGGCCACCTCTTTCAAAATCTCGGCCCCTGTCATTGTAGCGATCTCTTCTGTTATACCTAAAAAGGTAATAAACTGTGATCAATATACAGTAGACTCCCTCTTAATAACCGGATCTCCGCTTTAACCGGGCTGAAAATTTTCCACCCTTAAAATGTTAAAAATACAAGTTTTTGGTTATTTCAATCGGTTTTCGGTGTCGCACATGTTTCAAACGTGTGGTTTGTTGGGGAGAATGGGGAGGGGGGACTTGTTGACCTTAGAAGGCTGTGGGGATCGACCGGACGTTAAAATGAATTAGCGAAGGGGTTGAAAGGGAGGATTTTGAAGGGACCCGTGACGATTGTTGTCCTTGTAGGATTGTGGCGATTGGTCGGACCTTCCCAAACTATTAGTGAGGGGTGGATAGGAAGGTTCTCAGTCAGCGTTTAAAAGTTGATTTTTTCTCAAAATGGCAAAAAGTGAGAAAAGAAAGCGTGTAGTACTCTGTATGGAATCGCGATTAGATGCCCTAAAAAGGATTGATAAGGGGAAAAGTTTGAAATCAATTGCTTTGTCTTTTGGTGTTGGTGAGAGCAGTCGGTTTCTTAAGGTATGTAAAATACTAATGATAATACATACCATCAATAAACAAAAGTGCAATCAAATAAACATCTAAATTTCAATTTATTTAATTTCTCCGGTTTAACCGGATTTTCGTTTAACCGGCTTACCCTCGGTCCCATTTAAGCCGGTTAAGAGGGTGTTCACTGTAGTATGTAGTCTACTTTCGTTCGATATTATGAAGTGAAAAAACTAATCTAAGGTTAATCTAAGTGTTAACTAGCTAGGTGTTCTTGACAAAAAAAGTCCGATATTATATACAACAATCATATAGCTCCAAAGTGTCTGAAAAAAAGTTCATATAAAGATAAAAAATTTGACATGAATGTATATTTAAACTTATCCTCAAGAATTACAACTTTGTTTATCATATCTCTTACAAAGAAAAATTAGGCAAAACCAATCTCGTTCAACAAGTTATAAAATTTAATTTCAAAACACAGCCTACCTATCATTCCTTCTCATTGGCTTATCCTCATTATAATCTCTCTCAAATTCCCTGTCGCCTCGGTCCCTATCTCTGTCTCGATCCCTGTTTTCCCTGTCCCGATCTCGTTCTCTGTCCCGTAGTCGCTTGTCCCTGTCGTTCCTGTCCCGCATAATCTTTTCGTAGTCGTTTGGCCAAAGCGGCTCGTATTCTTGTCTCACGTCCCATTCTCCTCCGAGCAGTGTGGAATTCCCTTTGCTTTCCTATTGGTGGAATAAGAAGAATTACTACAAAAATAATGATGATATAGGGGATTTTAGTATGGCTATGGATGAAAATAACTGATTCTTAGATAGATGAGAGTTTAAGATTCAATTAGACGATATACATGGTTTTCCAACTGCTCATCTATCCCTCACAACACTAAAAAAGATGATGCCTACACAACAAATACTCAAGAGAGTTTGGACAAGTTAGGATTTTATTAAAAATAATCCTTGTTTTCAATTTTTTTGTTATTTAAAACATAATGTATTCTTTTTTATTACCCATCAACTCAAACATTGAAGAGTCACTTTTATCATGCAGGGTTCGTACTCTATTTATGATAGTGAAATTCAGGAGTTGCTAAGGAGTTTTTCAGGAGTGCAGCGATGTAAATATAGGAGGGATAGCGAAATAAATTTGAATATGTGTTTATTATTGTATTGGTCTAGTGACTTAGACCAATAATGAAGGAAACAAGGGGTGTAAATGTTGTGGAAAATTTGAGGCTTCAGTGTAAAAGCCAACCCCCTTTTTTTTGGGAGGGGGGGAATCGCCTTAATTGGCTATTTTTAAAATTTTCGTGACCTTTCTTTTAATTTCATGACTTTTTCGACCGGTAGACATCCTGATAAAGTACGAGAGAAAACCGACTGAGAAAGGAGAAAAATTATTCATGTCGTCAATTTTTTCAGAAGAGGGGGGGGAAATATCAGGAGATATACAAATTTCAATAGTTATAAGGGCCCTTAAAAAATAAAAATGAAATTCAGGCGTTTTTCAGGAATTTCAGGAGGCGTACGAACCCTGATCATGTGTAAAATGCAACTATGTCTAGAAAATCCGTACCTTTGGCGCTAATCCCAAAATTGGGACCTGCAGTTCTTCAGATTCATCTTTTCTGGATTTCAAATCAACAACAGGAGGTAATACAGTGGTGCCTTTCTTTACTTGTTCACGCTGCATAACAAAAAGAAAATTTAGGCATGTGAAGTATGAAAGTGAAGTTTTTAAACTAAATCTACCGAAGAATATTTTCCTAATATATAGCCAAACAAAAGAAGTTAAGAGTGAAAAAATAGTAGGGGTAAAAGAATTTTGAAAAAAAGGGTTCAAAGCTATTTTAGTAACAATCAACTTATTTTAGAGTTTCATTTTTAAATGCACAGATTAAACAACAGTTATTCATGGAAAAAATATATCAATAACTTTAATATATGATATATTATAACTTAACACCCGCAAAATCTTATATTTTGTACCCAATTAAACTTAATAACTTAAATTATCTTTTTCATATATCCTTAATATCACTTAGTACTTTAACATCCCAACCACACCCTGTCAGCGACATACAGTCGCCTAGATCAATTCGTTCCCACAGAAACTGTTTAGTCATCACATTTTTCAAGTTGATCTTTCAAACTTTCTCATAACTCTGATTGGTCAGTGGAGCGGGGCTCGAGATTTTTCGCCATTTTTGTAGGCATTCGATCACACTCTCTTGTCGGCTGCAGACGACAAATTAACTTTCTCTTGATGAAGAACTCCTAATAAAAGATCTTTAATTACTCCGAAGTTTCCCTGTCGACTTATTTGACATATATTTGACAGATTGTATTGCAAGTCTTAATAATATAAATCATCATCGAGTTTAGCAGTATCTTTTAGCAAACATTTCAACATAAATCAACTTCACTAATAAACTAGCATTTTAGTATATGAACATATTAGAATGAAATAACATGGGCTAAAAATTAAATATTTTCTGTACCTTCACAATCATTTTAAACCCTATACCTTTTTAGAAAACTAAGCGACAACACAAAAAAGCCAGCAATTTCAATTCGTTTAAAAAATAATGCTATTATGATTTCCTGTTTCTTTAAAGTCATTTTTTTTCGTAGATACTTACTACCTTTGCTTGTGTGAGTGCAGCTTTCTTCAGTTGAAGTTGAGATTGCAGCAGCTTGATTCCAGATGACCAGCCAACTACACAAGCAATATACTTTTAGAAAAACATAAATTTTTTTAAAACTGATATTTATTTTAATTATTGAAAAATATCAGGAAATACACTATCAATAAAAGAAAGCAGAAATTTATAATTTTTATAAATAATAATAAAATTTAGTCCTGTGACCACATAACAAAAAATCCCATTCATTAAAACTTACCATTGCTTTTAAAAGCAATTTCTCTAAAATTATTGACTCAATAAAATGAAATTATGGTTTTTCAGAAGCACAATAAGGATATAGTTTATAAAAATGGCATGTCAAATACAATTAGTACTAATAGTAACAAGAGGTTGGTTTTTTTTCTTAAGGTGTGATCAACAAAAAAACACGAAACTTATATTTATAATTAAATTTTACAAATTATTATTATTTTTTAAAACTTTCTGCAATTCGTTTATTTTATTCCTATTTTTGGTATCAATAGTGAATGAAGAGATTTCAAACTAAACAGTAGTTTTCAAAATTATAAAAATAGGTTTTCAAGCATGGTTAATATTTCCATCGAATGACCCTTTAACATGCCAAATTCAGATTTGTAACCACAGCCACTATTCAAAAAAATGTATTTGTTGAATAAAATAGAATAACTGACTTATTATTAAAAGTTATTCATATTTCTATAGTAGTCCATGAACATTTTTTCGAAATCACTAGGGATGCACCGAATACCGAATATTCGGCCTACCTAAACCAATTTTTATTTTGTGTCAGATCTAAGTAAGTTGTATTTGTTATTCATCAATTTCAATTCAACACAAACATATAAGTACACAATCACACAATAATTTTAATACAATATAACTATTACATTTTTAATTAAAGCAACATGCAATAAAGTGGTACTCGTTTGTTATTAAAACTAGCCCTTTTGTAAGTGTAACTTGGAAAAATCACAACACGAAAATGAAGATAGAAGTATGAAAACATAAACAAAAGTAGGTGGATCCGAAGTAGAATAAAAATTAGAAAAAAAAAATAATAAAACCATGGCTTACAATTGCGATACATATGGTAATTATTGTTTTTTTAAAGCCCACTCACAGTATTTGTTCCCCTAAAGAGACATGTATATTTAATAAAACTTGAGTAAAGCTTGATTTAACATTATATATAACAAAAACTTAAGAATTTGAGTCTATCAAAAAAGAAAACAATTTCTGTTTGGGAATTTTTTCGACGTTTTAGAAGATGAATTAACATGAAGAATTTTTTAAAAAATTTAAATTTCACTATTCGGCCGAACAGTAAAGCTATTCAGCTAAAGTGGACGAATATCGAATAGTAACCGAATATTCGATGCATCCCTAGAAATCACAAACATTTTATGGCAGCAAATTCGTATTATGTTTATTATTAGAGTAATAGATTCCAAAATAATAAATTATAGACGTAGTAGTTACCTAAGTCAGATTTTTGATCCCTCTGAACTTTTTCTTTGGAATCAATACCCAAGCCATCATAAAGAGACATTTTTCAAAAGCCTGGAAAATAGATTGTGAGTGAAGTAAAAATATAACAAGTAGTAAAAATTATAAATTTTTAAAATTAATATTTAAATAAATCAGTCAAGTAGAATATTTTGTTGTGAAAATGACTTTAAGCATTGACTATTAAATTTGGAATCTTGCATTGCAAGCAAAAAAAATAATAAATGTTTTAACATGTTTTTATAGCATTGATATAAAGATCCAGTGGCAATTTTTAATTCTTAAATGCCGGGAACAACCAAGGAGTAAATAGTATATTCAAAAGCCGCATTTGACCGTATCATATGGTAGTGAGCGGACAGAGATACTTTAAACGATACAAAATTTTGAACTGCCCAGAATGTGAGCAAACTCAATAAAAGTTAAATGAGGAAATACATAGTAGCAGAAATGTCTATAAAAGTTTTTATGTCTGTTAGTCTGTATAATATTTAGTCTAAGAAGAAATAAGTTAACGTACTAACATAAAATGTTATTGCATTTAACATCTAAAATCAAATTACTCCTCAGACGACTCAACCTTCGCAGTTGAAATCTATTTTGAAGTTTATGAATTTTGAAGTTTATAAATTTTGAAGTTTATAAATAAATTACACTTCGCAAAAAAAGTATCTTCAATAATTTTTTGTTTGTTTGTTTACATGGATACGCAACAAGTGCTACAGAGCTTCAAAACTGTTTACGCGGTTAAGATTTTGAATCATCAGAAAATGGAAAATATGTTTAATAATTAAAAGAAACATGCGAATACATTCACTTTACAAACAGTTTCTTAAAAAATATTTTTTCTTGTCATGTCATAAGTAAATTTTAAAAAAAAATTAGCTAGTTTTAGGTGACGCTTTATTCCAGGTATCATGGGTATCACTGCTTCGATCGCTGCTGCGATTGGTACTCTGTTTCCACGTGATATGGATTCACCAATCGGGTTGGGAAAAGATATAACTTCTTTAAGCATTGCTGTTGCCAATCAGGATCTGAAATATGGCCATTGCAGGATATTTTTTGTGATCACGTGACTTTTGAAAATAAAATACCGGTTACGATTTTATAGCGTCGGTTGTTGAATGAACTTATCTCAGTATTCTCAATCAACAGTTTTATTATTTATTGTCTTTTGCTACTTGATCAAAATTATATTTGTTGAAAGAAAATTTTATTAAAATCAAACTTTTTACTTACATTTGTACCATATTTATATTTTAAGTCTAAGTAAATCTATCGAAACCTTTTGCTGAGAATCAAATAGCGGGGATTTTGATGTATTTCCTAAGTCTACCGTTAAAGTGTTTTGAAACTAAATCGAAGGTATGGTGAAGCTAAAATTGTTGTGTATAATTTAAATCGTGCTATGTTTATACCAATATTTAAGTTATAAATATTTGCTTATAGGTTTCAAAGAATCCTTTGAAGTAAATTTATAATTCTTTATTAAAAAGCATGTTTTGGTTTTATGGCGGCGCGTTTGTCGTTTAAAACTTCACTATTTAATTTTTTTGAATGACATAACGTTCATAATAGTTATAAATAATGGATTACTGTGTATTTCAAGTAATCTATGGATTTTGTAGCAACTATCTATAATCGTTTGTTTACTTACCCCTTTCCTGCCAAAGTTGTAGTGTTTACATTAACAACTGACAGTTTCTTTCTGTCCTGTCACCCGTGCGTTTTTCGGCAACTTTAATTCTTACTTTCAAGGAAAAGTATGTATCAGTTAAATAAGACTAATAAAAGTCTGTATCGGTTGTCAATAAATATTTGATTTTTTTATAATTGATAAGCTACTTTTAAACAGATCAGTTTAATTCAGATGTGAAAGTGTTCAGTATTTCATCACATTTCCATACATAAAAATTCCCTGGTTAAGCAACTTAAGTTTAAATTGTTAAATGGGAAGCTTTTGAATAATGCTATATTAATATAACTTTACGTGAACTCAACAAAGGTTTTCTGTATTTTTATGGATTTTGTATTAAAAAATTTTTTTAAAAATGTAGAAAACAGTTTAACCCTCCGAGACCCGTCTTTTCGGTATTTTATTCATCAGTCTTTCTTGCAATAATTTTAAAATTGCCTAATTAATAAATTTTTGTTCAAAAATGTACAATGTACTTTTTTCATTTGTAAATGTTTTTTAAGATCATCTCAATTAAAAAAAGAACCAAATTCTGAATTTTTAAATAAATATTTCAATTAAAATAAATTTAATTTAAACTCCATGCAGTGAAAACGACCATACATATTTGCCCATGTCCTAGCCGTTCGTAAGGTTGAGAACTAAAATTCAAATTTTCAACTGTAAGAATACTCGATACTCGTGATATTTTTAAAGAAAAACACAAGAAAAATGTATATATTTAGATGTCAAAACTTGCTTTCCATTGCTTCTTAGCTGTGTAACTGTTGACATTTATGGAACCTCATAGTTTTCACCATCTTGTATAATCAGATGGTCAGCTCATTGTCATATTTTTAGTATAGTATATTGTTTACCAAATCCTTAAGTGTTTGCTCCATTCAGTGATGATAGTAATCAGATATCTAATAATCTTTTGTTGTTGAGTTCACTTATTTTATGTGATTTATTTTAAGTTATTTTCACTGAATATGTATTGATTTTCTTTGACGTCCGTTAACCACTTTTTTGTATTTTTAATTTTATACTTCTTCTGATTACAAAGCAAGCTTCGAAAATACTTTTTCCCCCAACCCCTCATGTGGTTTTCTAGGGATTGACATGAGCATCGTTCTAAGCCTATCCTGTTTGAGGCTCCAAACCCAATAGGGTTGGGGAAAACAAAAACCGCAACACTTGCACTGTGTCCTGGAAAACCACACAAGTAGGTAGAGGAGAAACGTTTTTTTCGAAGCTTGTATTGTGATCGGTAAGAATATAGATGTTAGATATGTTGCATAGTAAGAGTATAGATGTTATATAGCACACTATAGTATATAAAGCACTTGCTTGTTATACTCTATGTGATTTTGTACAGTATGTATACATTGACTATTTAGATTGCTTATTTTGTCCCCCTCTACAGCACTGTTAAAACCTTTTTTCCATTAAGAGGGACTGTCAGTCCTATGGAGCTAATGTATTAGTTTTGGAATCACAACTTCCGCAGAAGTTTTGCTTTGCCATGTTAGCTCTTTTTCCCCAGGTATGGGAATCAACATAACATCGAAATGAAACAAATTTGAAACGAAAAAGGTATCTAGTTATTTAATTATCCTATACTTTTGAAATTTTAAAGTGCTCAAAATATACAGAAGATGGCGACACTATTTTAAGACTAAATCAATTAATAATTAAACAACCAGATGTTATTTTCTTTTCAATTTCGTTTTAAATTGCTGTTATGATGATTCCCATACCTGGTGAAAATGGGATAACATGGCAAAGCAATTCTTTTGCAAAAAAGATGTGATTCCAAAACTAATGCATTAGCTCTATGGGACTGACAATCCCTCTTAAAATTGGAACTTCCAAACATGGCTTGTATATATAAACCTCTTAAGATGGAACTTTAAAAACAAGATGTATTTTTAACAGGCCATTTATTGTTGATTGTGAAAAACTTTTATTGCTATACATCAAGGTGTATTGAGGTTTAACAGAAAAATTAAGATGTCTGTAATAAGTTCTTATTTAGTAGGAGATATCTGCTCATTTCATGTTTTGGGAGGGAGTTGTGGCTAGTGATGTAAAACACCTGGATATTTATAAATTAAATGTCTTAATTTTTCCCATGTTTTAAGTTATTTAAAATGCTATATGATAGGGTAAAATTGGGAAATTATTAGACAAGTATGTAATTTTAATATATATATGATATCTATTTATTATTATTTAATTATTTATTATGCCTTTTCCACCTTTCCTAGACTCCCTTAAGTAAGGTACTTATATTTTTAAAAGATACTTTATCGGGCGCTTATGTATTACAATTACTTAATAGTTTTCAATTTAATTTTCATAGAGTTATCTGTATCACTTAAAATAAATCAAATGTTTAACATACATTTTTTTACGTGTTTTTTTTATTTTTTGTTTTGTATTAGGTAATTTTCCTGTGTCAAGAAAGTTTGTTATATAGTAGCTATATTATAACATATAAGGCAATTGTTGCTATAATTTATATTTCTTTGAAGTTGTTTATAGCATGAATATTTTTAATTTTTGAATTACTTTACAACTAGTTTTTTAAAATCAATTAGTTTGTCACAAGCTTCTGGTGGGTATTTACAATTTTAAGTATATTTTTTTTAGAACACTGTAAAGAAATATAATTACAATCAATTTGTGCATAACAATATTTTGGTATTACATTTTTAAACAAGATTTTATGCTTACTAATAATTTACATCTCCACCTCGGAGGTACATGGATATGGAATTCCATTTCTCAACCCCCGATACTTTCAAAATCCCTTAAATTTTCATAACCTGTCATGATAGCAGCACATAAGACGCTGCTGAACATAGCGACGAACTTTGATTGGTTTTATACACCTTTATTCGCAGCTGTATGCTTATACCAGTTATTTTGGCTCTTCAGTGTATAATGTTACAGTCTCACAATTTTTATTATTTGTTTTTAGATATGTGCATACAAGGTTGATTCTTCGCTATGCAAAGCCCTGGGAAAACGAAATTGGTTGAACTAAACGAACTTTTGACATGCATTTTGTGTAAAGGATATTTCATTGATGCCACCACCATCAGTGAATGCCTTCATTCGTGTATGTATCATTTTACTACTATTTCCCAAATTATCTTTTATCAATGAGTTGCATCATATTCGCTATGACGTTACAAAGGTGTAAAGTCCATGTGAAAAGTTTAGACTAAAAACATTTTGAGTCCCAAAATTTGACTGAAAATGTTAATTGAAAAAAGTTGTGATAGTAAAGATCGGGAAAGTATAAAGAATTAAAAACATCATGAATCACAAAGAAAATAATACATTTTATTTGCATTAATAGTGAAAATTACCCAACAAATCTGTCTAAAAAATATAGAGAAATTGAATTTAATGCTCATTTAATGGCCTAATTTCGGTTTTCTATTGCTTGAATTTTATTTATTTTGTCTATGATAAATTAAAAAAACACAAAAGCCGGTTAATTAAAATGATTTATTAACACTCCTGGTTCAATTTTATATAAAAAAACAGCCAATATACCAGGGCTCGAAAAATCTCAGAAATTTTACCTGTCCCCAAGGCCGGCTTGGCCAACAATGTACTCGTCCTCCTTTGAAACTAACCCGTCAAACTCTATTTATATATAAATAGCTTCTAAATAAATAAAAATATCATTTTGTCTTATTTATTATAAACATTTATATAAAATATTAACATTTATATAAAATGCACAATGTATTAGTATTTTAATGGGATTACATTATACAGTAATAAAATAAATAAGGTTACTATGATAGCAACCTAGTTTTTCTTTTATGAAATAATTAAAATTGCAAAGTTCAACTTATCCAGGAATGTCAATTTATCCAAGGGTACTACGTTTAATTGATGAATCAAATATGGTGTTTGCCAGTTCCACAATCCAGACAATGATTTACAGAGGTTTCTGCGCAGAAATATGAAAGGGCTTTTCCATTTAAGTTAAATGTTCATAATAACATTAAATGCTTCTTGTTCAAGACCAGTGCATGATGGGTTTTGTGTGTAATTGTTATTCCTTCATTATGAGTCCATATGTACAGAGCAACTTTTTTTGTTTACCGATTACGTGAGAATGCGCATTTTATCTGACGAAGGAATCAACAGGATTTCTAGATTAAAGGTTCATTTTAGAAGTGAGCTCTAGACTCTTCTGAGATAACAAAAATTAACGGGGAAATGGCCGTCCACGAGGACGTAATCGAGTAATTAGTTGTCCACTGGGAATTTGCGACCGCCGAAGAGGCGGTTTTTCGAGCCCTGCAATATACCCATTTTAACTTTTTTACAGTGAAATATTACTGCCTGTTTGCATCAAATTTACAAGTTAACATATCTAAAACCAAACGGAATGCCTACCAGTCCATCACCAGAAAGTTTTTCCACAAATTCGTGGATTTGGCGACATGCATTGGCCGCTTTTCTTAATGTCACCTAAAGTCTTTCTCATAAAAAATCACAAAATCGCAACAATATGCACTTTAGTTGCAATGCAGAGGTAGTCTCCTCTTAAAAAAAACCTAAAAGTTCGTCCCTTCAACAAAAATTGACTCCACACCATTACGAAGTTCCATCTTGATATACTGCAGTTTGCAAATTCTTTAAAGAAAAAACGGTTTCTTTGTAACTGTTAAAATTTACTCAGTCTCTTTAGTGTTATTTAAATATATTTGGAGTAACCAAATATTGAAAAATTAGATTTTGAAAAGAAACCCGTTTTTCCCATTCAAAAACTCTACTGAATAATTTCTTGAGCGTAAGCGATACCAATGAACCAACAATCATTGGATTGGAATGCAAAGTAGATTAGCAACAAGGCGCAACCAGTTTTAAGATGAATCACTTTTAAATGACTCATTGCTTGTTTGAAATTTAAGTGTTAGGAAACTATAATCGAAAACCAAATTCTCCTTCTATCAGTCAATAAATATTTTAAAGCGAGAAATAAATTTCAAATTTGGTGACTTTTGGCATTATTTGCCAAATAACTTAAAATTTAAATAGTGAAAACGAAGGTTTTTTTTTTTTAATTCTTAAAGAAAGCATTTTGGATATCAAATAAACATATGTTTTTAGCTTTGTAGCCAAGGAGTTAATTAAAAGTTGTGTTGTAAACACAATATTAAAACATTAAGGTCTATGTGTCAAGGAACCGAACGTTTATGCCGTCATAAACAAGGTGTCGTTGTAACTGAATTGAACTATATATTATAGCATTCTTGCAATACAGTAGGAAGGAGCACCTGTTTGGAATATTTTTAAAAGTACTTCTAAGCTGGGAAAAAAAGGATGTTAAGTGACTTTCACTTTATGTACCTACATTTCATTTTTAAAAAATAAGCTTGCTTGCAGATTCTTCTTAATTATGTGTTACTTGTCCTAAAAATGTCAGGGTCTGATTCCTCGTTTTATTTTTATCTGATTTGTCTGGACGTAGTATAATTCAGAAGTTAGATTAGTTTATATATTTAATATTTTTATTTATTTTTTTTAGTTTGCAGAACATGTATTGTGCGTTATCTGCAAGATAACAAGTTCTGTCCCTCATGTGAAGTTCAAGTTCACAAAACAAAGCCTCTGCAGAATATTAGGTAACATACTTGCTATTGAGTTTGTTATATTTAAATATAATTTTTTATAGATATACTATTCTACCCTTTTAGCTATTTATATGTTTAAATCTCTTATTAGAGTTAAATAGTAAACGTTTTAATTTATTCTTTTGCAATTTTAGATCTGACCAAACACTGCAAGATATTGTTTACAAATTAGTTCCAGATTTGTTCAAGAGTAAGTTACGTCTATATTTATACATATGTATCTGTACCATTAAATGCCATGTAGTTGCCACATAATATTTCTAGGTTGTAACTTTTTTATTATTATTATAGATGAAATGAAAAGACGTAGAGATTTTTACCAGCAACAAGATGACTTGGGTAAGTTAATTAGGTTTTTGCTTATGGATAAAGTCAATAAGCAAGTCTGATATATTTTAGTGTATAAAAGTGAGGGATGCACCGAAATTCCAAATTTGGCCGAATAACGAATATTCGGCTAAGGTCTAAGCCTAATATTCGGCCTACCTAAACCAATTTTTATTTTTTGTCAGATCTACAAGTAAATTGTATTTATTATTCATCAATTTCAATTAAACATATAAGTACACAATCACACAATAATTTTAATACAATATAGCCAGTGGCAGATTTCCAAATGTGCCGCCTATAGGCTGAACCAAAAATTGCCGCCTATAGGGTAGGTGGGGGTAAAAATCGATTCAAAAGTTGATCACCAATGGTTGATTTGTCTCATTGTAACCCGTTGTTCAATGAAAGTTCGTGCCCCTAAATTATTAAAATAATTAAGTTTAAAAAATGCTGTAAGTATGTTTTTCATCATTTAGATGTAATTTTTCTCATCTCTTACTTTAATGCTACATAAAATAGGGCTTGAGGTGAAATACTAACAAATAATCCAATGTATTAGAGCACTTAAACTTCAGTTGAGTTTTGAAAGAATTGCCTTAACATGTCTCTAAAAATAAACAGTCTTGTTCTGCAAAATAAAGTGAGACGGGGCAAATACACGCAGATTCAAAACTTAAGGAATTCCCCAAAGGGATTATCTACCTCCTTTCGACCACAATATTAAAAGTACTGAGAATTGCGGGGCTCTTCCTCCACCTTATGCTATAGCTATATAGTATATATCCTAAAACACTAAATGTTTGGCAATAAAATAGGAAATAAGCTAGTTTTTTTTCTCGAAAGTTATTTTTATTAAGATTACTGAATATATGAACAAAAACTTTGTTAGAACAGAATATAAATAGTCAATTCCGCTTAATTTGATCACATGTCCAAGATCAGAATAAAAATATCAGTTTTTGATAATAAAAAGTGGTTTTATTCAATAAAATGTGAGTGTATGTACTGCTCCATATTTGTTTTTTAATTGCTAGCACATGATCTTATTTATGTGAGCGAGCGCAGCGAGCCGGTCGCAAAGCGGCCAATGAGAATTGTGCAGCAATTTCCAGGGGTTATTGAGCGATAGAGAGCAGGGGGCGTAGCCCCCTGCCGGCTGCGAAGCGGTCCAATGGAATTGCACAGCAATTCCTGGGGGTTGGCGAGCGATAGAGAGCAGGGGGCGAAAAGAAAGAATCAAAGAATGAAAGCTTGCGAGCCAGTGAGATTACGCAGCAATATCCAAGGGTACGAGCTTGCGGCTGAATACAACTATATTACCAAGGCTCGACATAATTTTGTCACAGATACAGACCTGGATTGCAAAATATGCATAGGCCTGTGAAAAGTTGGGTTGGAAAAGTTACGTGCAGCAATTCCGGGGGTTGGCGAGCAAAAGCGATCAGGGGGCGGAGCCCCCTAGTTTTCTAAGAATTTCTAAGGTCAAGGTCATCCTCACAACCAAAAACAAAATGCTATTTGGGGTGGAAATCTTGGGGGAGCCGAGCATGGAAGGTTTTGCGGAAGTGGAAGAAAATTTGCCGCCGTAAGCTCTAGCCTATTTAGAAATCCGCTACTGGAATATAGCTATTAAATTTTTAATTGAAGCAACATAGAATAAAGTAGTACTCGTTTGTTATTAAAACAAGCCTTTTAGAAAGTGTAAATTGGTAAAATCACAACATCAAAACGGAAGTATGAAAACAAAAACAGAAGTAGGTGGATCCGGTGTAGAATGGAAATCAGAAAAAAATAATAAAACCATGGCTTTCAATATTATTATACAATTAAAATTAATTTATTTAAAAAAATCTTTTAGTGAGAAAAGTACAATTGTGATATATATAGCAATTATTGTTTTTTTTTTAAAGCCCACTCATTGTAACTGTTAACTTAAAGAGACATGTTTATTTAATATAACTTGAGTAAAGCTTGATTTAATATTATAAATAACTAAAACTTAAGAATTTGAGTCTATTATAAAAGAAAACAAGTCCTGTTTGGGAATTTTTCGACGTTTTATAAGATGATAACTTGAAGAAATTTGGAAATTTTTAAATTTCACTTTTCGGCCGAATAGTTAAGCTATATGGCCAAAACGAATATTCGGCTAAAGTGGCCGAATAGTAACCGAATATTCGGTGCATCCCTAATAAAAATTCATCTTTCAACCTTAGTCTTTGATAACATCAGTATTATAATTGCAACACATAGTGTCAAGATTTTGTTATTCTGAAATTATCACTGTATGTAAAAAATGTGATTATGAAGGCGTTTAACATATTTTTTAAGATGAAGGTACAAGGTTTGATTGAATTCTGGCTTGAATGTAAAGTGCTTAATAAACCAAACATTAGAAGATAAAGTACAATAAATTACTTTTGTTAAAAGAGGTAGAAAATAAATTACAAATATTGACTAAAATCCTTTGAATGTAAACCTGTTTTCTTTTAGTTCTGGAATCTATTCCCTCCTCGAGTGAAAAACGTGGGGACGTGTGGGGCTGTGATCGCCTCATATTCACTCCAGATGATGTCATCAGTGTTTCCCTGGAGTATTCTCCTTTGTAAGTTTGAATGGAAATTATTAACAGCGTTATTTGTTCTATAAATTATTAATTGTTTTTTTCTTATACTGTGAATTTCTATATTTCTTGTGCATCAATTTTAAAAAAAGCAAGCAAGATGTGTTACTTAAAAGCTGTTTATTTTCCCTTTCATATTTTGTAGGGTTCTTATAACTATTCAATTCAATGTTAATTATTAAAACTTATAGACCTGTTTATAGCTTTTCAAATATTCTAAGTGCAAATAAAAGGCCCCTCATTTTGATGAACATTTCATGACAATTTTTCCTAGATTCCACTCTGAATCTAATGTTAATTAAATGACTCTTTTAGGAATGAACAACTTCCAGTAAACTTTCAAGCAAATGCATATAATCTAGAAGTATGTACTTTTGTAAAATATTTATACATTTTTTATTCAATTATATCTGTAACAGAAATGGACTCTGCCATTTCTTTCCCCTTAAGCTTTGTGGGTGAACTATAAATGTTTCTAATAAAGTATTGCCCAATTATATTTAAATATTGTTCTTAATCCATTAACGATGACTTTGTTAACTCCATTAACATTTTCAATTTTTTAATAAAAACTTTAAATTTGTTTTTCCTGTAACTTAAGTTGTCATACATAAAATGTTTAGGACTCTTGTCTTCATTTGTCCTGTATTGTTTTTAGATAAGCAGAAAGCTAATTTTTGTAAGGCAAATTTTTTGCCAATTGTTAGTGGATTACTTAAAGCTTAATTAAAAAAAAATTAAAGCATTTCTTTTTTATTAATTCATGTATTACTTGAACAATATCATTAACTTCTCTTTCCTGTCATATCAAAATTTGATAAGAAACTAATATCTTTTTAATTTTAAAACTCAGAGTGTGTTTTCCTATTTATTGATGTCTGTTTTTATTTGTTATAGAAGGAGAAATTGACGCAATATCCCAAGCGTTACTTCAACTGTCCTGGAGCTTTAAAAGTCTTTCATTTAAAGAAGCTACTTCAAGCCAAATATGGACTCATTGGGTCAAAGAAAAAGGTTCGTAAAATATTATTTTCACATATATTCTTGATAATTAAATTCATTGCTTTAATTAGTAAAGTAACTTTTTCATTGTCTTTTTTAGGTTGAAGTATTATACATGCATGATCTACTAAAAGACCAATATACTCTTGTTGATTTGGCATACATCTATTCATGGAAAAGGGTATGTACTATGTTTCCCATTAATTTTCTGAATTTAATAAGTTAATTAAGCGTCAGTCTTTATGTAATAATTTATGACTTGAGTGAGGTGGACCATTACAGTCCAAGAAGCACTATGACTGGGCTATTGTACTGACTTCATCTTTTAACCCTAATTTAATCATTTACTTTTAATTTATTTGTTGCAATATTGGATTTTTTTTTTATTTCAGAGCGAACCTCTCCGTCTATTTTTCAAGATCACTCAAGAACCACCGCTGAAGGTTTCATCAGAACTTCCTGAAAACCCTCTTCCTAGTCTCCCCCCTTGTCTTCCCCCCAAAATATCCTCTTCTATGGCAGCTGCCCCCTCCTCCCGACACCCTTCTCCGCCCCCCTCTCCGCAAATGGCGCAAGAACCAAATGACGTTGCCAATCAAGGAGCAAATGTGCCAAGTAAAGGATCTGCAACGCTGCAGAGCGCCAAATTCCAAGATGCATCCCTTCTGGAGCCAAAAGAACTGTCTGGTTCTGTGCCAACCCCCATCAAGGGCGAGCAAGGATCCAAAATGATACCTCTTGGGTTCGAAATCTCTGCAACCCAAGGAAATGGACACAAAGACAAAATTGAAAAGGCCATGGTTTCGGAACTTTCTAGTCCCAAGCGGATCAACGAAGTTTTGGCTGAAAGGATTGTGTCTGAGGCTAATTCTAATATAGACTCTCGAATAAAGTCTTGCACAATCCCATTAAGGTCTTTTGAGGCAGATTTTCCTCCTGGTTGTAATTTCACTGATATTGCCACTCTGCCCCAACTTAAAAGTGCCCTGAAAAAGACGGCCAACTTTGTTGATGCCGATAGACGTTTTTCTGATAGTCAGATGTTGAACCTAGATGTGACAAAAAGGCGCAAATCCAAAAAGAGAGTTTCTTTTAGTGTGAATCTAGTTCAAGGGGAAAAACGTAAATCATCTGACTTCTTCGATGAAGAAGCCACATTAGAGTTTGATCCGGTGAAGAAGTCTGAAATGATCCACTTGAGAAAGAAAGTTTTGTCCAATAAAAGTTCCTGACCCATTTATACCTAAACTGTAATCGAGCTTTATTTTTTAGTCTGTATTTCCTTAAGAGTTTAAAATACCAATGTAATTCAAATGCAAATAATAGCTTAAAGGTCTTAAATAAAGTGGTTACTGGACTTAAACAAGATACCGTCTTCAGTGCAAAAAAAGCAATATGAATTAAAAACTAAAAGATCTAACGTGCAACTATAAATGCAAAAATATATTTAGAAACATGTTGCCAAATAAAAAAAAAACTAAAACAACAAAAATTAAACCAAAACCCAGTAATTAAATAATTGTGGTCCAGACACTTGAGAAATTAACAAGGTAGGTATTTTTGTATGATAGCGGATTTTAAATCAAAAAGTGTGTTGTATTTCCAACAATGTTTGACTATTGGCTTTTTTTTTTAAGATCTTTTAATTTTTTGCATTTGAACTTTGTTGCTATTTTGATCTCTTATTAAAAATACAAGGATTTTGTACTATATACTGTATTTCCTTTATGAGTTTTAACAGCCAAAGTTTGAGTAGTTAACTATGAGAGTGATTGATTTTATGTAACTAGTTCGATACTTATGTGTAAATTGAAAAGCAACATTACATTGAATTGCAGTACTAATGATTTCAAATTGAAGACATATTCTAAAGACTATTCTTTGTTTACTTCATTTCATTATTTATTTTCTCTGCCTTACTTTAAAATCTTGCTTCCTTTTCTAAATAATACCACTTTAAACAGCATTTGATAATATATGATAATTTTTTTAATAACTGATTTCATACTTTCATATTATTAATAGCCAAATTTGTAAAAACCTTGCAATATTAGACATAGGCAGGTCTTTATATTTTTAAGTTTGGTCCTTAAACTGTATTTTATTTTCATTAAGTAAAATTTTTTGCAAATTCTGTGCACATTAAGAAGCTGTTAAAGTTTTTGAGTGTAAATTGTTATTTCTATGATCTTGGAGTAAAATTGTTAATATTGTTCTACAACACGACTTACAGAAGTCAACTCTATATATTTTTATGTACTTTTACAGTCATTTTATAAAGTGCTTTGTTTTCTTCTATGATTTTATAAAATTATGTTTTAATTGTTTTATTTTCTAAAAAGATGGATAGCTATTAATTTAGTCAATTTTCTAACCCTCAGAGGTCTTTAAATCCCATGATCTTAGGCCTCCAAACATTTTTATTGACTAGATTTAAAAATACTTTTGTGAAAACAGAGGTAAAACTGGAGACCAACTGTTCCGCAAGATGACTACTTGTATTTTTAGCATACATCACAATTTTCGTTTAGTTCTCCTCCTTGGTCTACATGTACCAAATAATTGTTCAGCCTTTTCTATAAATGAATTCTTGAAGTGTTAAATGTTTTAAATGTCTTTAAATGTTTAAAAATGATGTATTTTCTAATAAATCTATGAAAATGGCTGTTCCTTCAAAAAGCAGAGAGATTGCCAGCATTAATTCCTTCTGGTTGTGCTCACTTTTATTCAGATAAATGTTCCAGTGTGGAATTGCACCTCCCTGTTAAATGTGATATTGTCAAATATATTCCATTGCTTATTTATTTTATTAAGAAAATGACCAAATGCCAATATGAATTAGTATCGTGAAGCTGATCAAAAATTTCAATTGTACAAAAATATTTATACTACATATGTATACATGAAATTTTTACATGAAAAATATGCATTTTCATTTTTAGTTTTCAATGAGCATGTACCATACTTTTGAATACTTTTTGTGCTTAATAAGCTTTAAGTGAGCAAATTGTATTTATTTTATGCACAAAATGACATATAATATAAATTTTGCTAGCATTTTTTTTTAAATCTTGATGCAATAGGAAGTCAAATACATCCAATCCTTCATTTACTGTCTTAAGTTGCCAGCATTCGATTAATGACTTATGCTACCTACTCCTTGAAAAAATCCTTTATTTTGTGTACCAAATCTTGCAGAAAAAATGGTAGATTAAATGTATAGATTTAATTTTTGAAACACTATGCTGCATATAACATTTATTTTTAAGTGTGGCATAATTATAAAATCGAAAATTCAGGGAAAATAAAAAGTCAGAAAAAAATCAAAATTAAAATAAAATTATTATATTTGTAAATAGATATATTATGGATAAATGTTATATGAGTTATTGGCAGCATATTCTTTTTTTTGTATCCATTTGTACAAATTGCTGGGTATTTTGTATGAATACTTGCAGTTTTTTTAGTTCTAAGAATTTTTTTTAACTTAAAAAGCTTGAGTTTTATTACTTTTGAATTTATGAAAATGGTCAACTGTTTTTAGGATAAATAGCCTGATATCTCATTTTAGTCAGTAAGTGTTTGCCATATAAATTTGTGTATGGAACTTATACATATTTGTTTAGTTTTTATTTTGCTGGCCAAAGAAATATTTTTATTTAATAGATTTACAGAAATCTATTACTATTTACTTTTTAGATCTGTTAAATGGGAAAGTTGCCGGTTCAGTATTTTGTTTAACGTGTCTAGCTAGTTTCATTTTATAAATACTCTTATGTTGAAAACTTCCTGATGAAATGACATGGTATTTTGTAAATAGAACTCATACTGATTTATAACTTGTATTCACACCTTCACTATTGCTACATTCGTCCATTATATTATACATCAAAAATCATTTCTGAGTGTCATTTTTTCACTTATCAATTCAACTCCAATTACTGAAGTTTGTGATTCATGAAAATTTATAGTCAAAACTATTTTTACTTGGGTGTTCATTTAAAAAATTGTGTTGTATGAAAATCCAAATATCATTTTTTCAAGTTGTTTCAATGGAGCGTTTAAACTTGCATTGATTTGTATAAAACTGAAAATAAGTAGATGTAATTAATAAAATTTTGGGCTAATTAAATAAACCAGGATCTGAAAATAATTCATGAAAAATGTATCCAATTGTTTTTTCAAACTTATTCTCGCCTTAACTATAATTTTAATAAACATTATTTTCTTGATTGGTAGCATATCCATAGTAATCTAAAATTACTATGCATGTGCATTTGATTCAAATTATTTGAAGTTTTCTTTAGAAATCACTTAAACAGCATTTTAGTTAATTTAATCAAACTATGGTGCCACTGATGTGATTCAACTGAAAGACAGAAATTTAATGCATTTTTTGTTCACTTATATTGTACATTAAAGTACAACTTGCATTCTACTTAGTAATGAATTGGTGTTTTACAGGTACATGCAACATATTTTTGTACTAAAATTTACTTTCATTTGTATATGTCATCATTTAAGTGTCAAGTGATGTGTTGTTATAAATAAATTGTTGCTCAACTTATAATGTAGAAATATTTTATTTATTACATTGCTGAGTCTAACCTCAAATTTTCCACTGCGTTCCTACCAGTAATTTAGTTGCTATGGGTTGCTGAGGCAGCTATAACCAGTACGTAATTGTTAATTCCTTCTTTAGAAGTCTAAATGTGCACATACACAAAGAAACTTTTCTTTTGTTTGATGATAACGTGAGCATGAGCATTTGGTCTGACGAAGAAATTAACGGGATTTCTAGAGTAGAGGGTTGTTTAGAAGTGAGGCTCTATAGTTCCCGCCACCCTTATTTGTTACACTTTAGGGATGGAACCGGTATTTGAAAAACCGGTTTTTCTAAAAAAACTGCCATCCCTAACGTGTTCTAATTTGGTTGGCGGCGAGTATAGACTCTTGCAAGATAACAAAAATTAAAAATATATCACAAACATTAACATGGAAATGGACGTCCGCGCGGAGCGGACGTCGGATTCTAGAAATTCGTTGTCCTTGTCCGGAGGGAATTTTTGACGGGCAGTTTTGCACCCCTGCTGAAATCATATGGAGTGCCAGAACAATTCATGTTAATTGTCAGGTTTTATCAGGCGGTTTTTAGGTGATCAAGAAGGCGATTACAGAAGAATATATCCATGGTTTTATTTAATTTGAGAATATAGAATGTGTACAAAATTAGATTTAATTCTTTTGCAATCGATCCCAATGTGCTTGGAATAATACTAAGCATGATTTGAAAGAGTATATTATTTTTCAAATTATGAGGTAACTAAATCTTAATTAAAAATATATCTCAAGTGTAGGATGACCAGACGTAACGCATTTTTAGCCTACTTTTCTTTTTTTAATTCGAAAGAATTAAAAAAATGAAAAAGTAGGTATTGACATGCGGTCGATGTCCGTCTGTCTGTCCGTACCCCCTTCCAAAATCGGTTCTAATCATCGGATCTTAAAAATTCTTTTTTTGTTAGAAAGCTATGACCTCAGATACCCAACTTCCATACTTTTTGTCCTCCTGTCTGTACGTCCGGACGGACAAAAAATTACTATCTGTCGGCCGATTTCCCATTGAATTAGCATTGAAATTCAATTTTGAGTCATTTAAATCACTGTTGCCAAATCAACAATGGCATGAGAAACTTTATTTATTTAAACATATTTGAGGCAAAATAATATTTTCATGAATCAGTTTGGAATGACGTCATAAAATGTAGCACAATTTGATTATTCATTATCTACCAAGAAAGCGGCAAGGCATACTTTTGCATGCAATTATGCTTAGTTTTAATTTACATTTTATTTTTTAATGCAGTTAAGAGTAGTTTCATTACTTTTGTTATTAATAAATATTTAATTATTCTTCGAACTACAAATAAATCACGAGCAGATGATAAATAATATTTAATTAATTTGCGAAAGAATATTAAGGAAAATAGTTAATTTTGGCTTTTAGAAGTTTAAATTATAGCTGGGTGCTGTGTTTCGATTTTTTTTCTAATGTGTATAAATCTAGTGTAGAAACGGCTGTTGATGATATTTACTTTAGGAACCTAGTTTTTTTTTTCCCGATTAGAACTTCAGTAAGTATTTAAGTAACAGGAAAGTAGGCTATTTTAGTTCTTTATGAACTTCTTGTTTAATGCTGATTTCATAGTCGAAAAGTTAATCACTAAAACAAATCTGGTCAAGCTACTCAAACGCTTTAAAAAGTCCCACGGGAGAATGTTATACATCACAAGGGTATACCCATATTTTCATACAATTAGAAAATATCGAAAATGAATTTAAACAAAATATTAGAAATTTTTTAATTTTTGTTAATCAACGTGAACTATTACCTAATTGCAAAAGTTGTTTGGTGATATTTTGTTACAGGTATTCAAAACAAACATTTAATATTGATGGATTTAAATACAATATTCATCAGAGAACCTTGATCTTAAAGTCTTGTGATTGTTCCTGGCCTTGTCCGATCAGAAAAAGCCAAAGAATGAATACAAAAGGAGAAATAGACAAAAGTCAGCTTTTATTATGCAACATTAACATCTTAAAATTTAGAAATGGATGTGAAATACATGAAAGATATAAAACTCATTAAAGACTTTGAAACAATTAAACTTAGTATTAAATACTAGGAACTGTTGAAATGAATTTCAAGCATTAAAAAAATATGCTAATATTAAAATATTGTGATTTTGGTGACAAATGGACAAAATTATAATTAAAATTAAAGTTCATTTCAAATCTATCACAATTACTAATTCAATATAAAAAGGCATCCAAATCTTTTTTTTTTAAACACATACATTTTCAGAAGTTTTGAATTCATCAGTATAAAATAAAGATTGAAATAAACGGCAATAAATTTGGTTTATTGACGTGAATTTTCATAATTTTTTTCAATATGTATACTGTAGTCAAAAATGGGTCATTAAATGCTCCACTATTCCAAAAACCATTTTATTTACATTCCATGTTATTTAAAAATAATCTTTGTACAAGTAACTTAATAGTAAAAATTGATTATTAATTCTAATACATTAGTAAAGGATTTTGTATGTAACGCCATTAAAAAACACAACTTATGTGGATACTCTAAAAACTAAATGCCTTTAAGAAAATAGGAAGGTTTGTTTGAGTATATTTGGAAGGTTCTATCTAGAAGATTAATTATAAAACTCATCTACAAGAAAGTCATACAATTATATTTCATTTTAATAGTTTAGTTTAAAAAATGCAATTAGGGCACCAAAATTATATCAATTATGGCATAAATAAGTTAAAAGTTACAAAAGAGGATGATATAGATCTTTAAAAATAATTGCTAAAATGATAAGTCACAAAATCAAAAGCTTCAGTAAATTTTGATCTGAAGTATCAACAGAGGAAGGAATGTTGTTTGTAAATACTAATAAATACTTAAAGAAAAAGACAATCACAAAAAGCTGCAAATTTACAGACACAGATGCCAGTTTGCACAAGAGAGCTCAGTATTCTTTGAGTCAATCTGCTCCATGCTACACAGAGTAAAGGATTAATAAAATTCTTGGTACAAAAAATAAATTCTTCGACTAAATCCTGATCACCCAAAAATGAAATTGAATTTAACTTGTGTTTTATTTATACTCTTTGCTTGAATTACATGGGTTGGAAAACTTTTTTTTTAAAGAATAGCTGTTCAATGTTTATGTAAGAAATGTTGCTTAACCTCTCCTTATTAACATTTCTTTTTAAATACACAATGTAAAGAATTGCTTTAAGTACAAATTAATGAGAAAAATTTCTGTTCTTTAAAGTTTTCATGAAATAAAACTTTATAATTATGGCATTTGGATATCTTATTTACAAAATATTAGAATGGCACTTTTCGAAACTGATAACAATTCCAAAACAAAAGAATCTTTAAAAATTCTTTTTAAATTTAAGAAAAAGAACTGGCAAAACAGAACACACTGTTATTTTCCACCCTCGTAAATAATTTAACAGGGCTCCTTCTAATTGGCTGATTGGTTCTTCTCAACTAAGGAACACAGCTTCAAAAATTTTAAGCAAAAGTCAGAGTTTTTGATTAGAAGTCACTCATTTGGAGCTTCTGCACTTTCTTCAGGTTCTTCATTTAGTTGATCTTCTGTAGTTTTCTTGGGTGAGCCATCAGGTTTTGGTTCTTCTGTAAAAAAAATAATAATTAAAACAATATTAATGTTTGCAATACGGTATCATGTACGGTTACGATGAAAATATTAGTAAGAGACGTGTACACATCAGGTTTGAAGATGATTGCTATACGGTTAGGTCACATACAGTCAGGCATACTTTTTGTTTAGTTACATAACTAATATGGAGCTTTAGGCTATTGGAGAACAAAGGATTGTTTACTTTTGGAGTACATAAACTAGCTATAACACTAGCGTTGTACAAACTGCTTAAACAAAACTTAATTTTAGTTTGTTTTGGCTAAAATAGTGTCAAACTAGAGATTCATATGGGCTATTTAAAACAAACTTTAGAATTTTTAACCTTGAAACGCATCCATGATTAATTTTAAAGAAAAGGAAGATTTACCTATTAATGACATAAATAGCCTTTTATCTTCAGTTAACCTATATTTATATTTTAGAACAGGAGTTTTAATTTATGTTTTTCTATTGAATATAGTTAATTAATGTAATCTGAGATTACTGTAATTTTTATAAAATTAATCTATGAATAAATTTACACGCTGAGATATTTTATTGTCTTACAAATATAGACTACAGTCCCTGGACAAATTATTAGACGCACTGCAAGATTTCATGTAAAATATTAATTACCGGGTGATATTGTACCGTTTTATTATTTTAAATTGATTTGTTTTTTATTTTTATATTATCCAATCAATTACCGATTTATTTGACATAAATAAAACAGCATTAATTTAGAAAAGCCTAAGTTTATTAAGTTTTAAAGAAAAGTGAAATTAATGTTAGTAAAAGTCAATATTTAGTTGAGCCACCTTTAGCCGCTATCAAAGCTTTAATTCTGCGCGGCATGCTATCAATGCAAGACTGTACTGTCTCCTGCATTTGAGGATGATGATTCCACACATAAATAATCTTATAATACATAATTAATATAAATTATACATAATTAATATAAATTAATCTTAATCATAATTAGCTGAAAACAAATACAAATATGTATTCTACAACAATTCTTTTAATTAAAAATCAATATTGAGTTTAAATATACCATTATTATTATTAATGTAGTTTAAATATACCATTATTATAAGTAGTTTAAATATACCATTATTATTAATGTAGTTTAAATATACCATTATTAGCATAAAAACTCTTAAGAAACATAATATTACTATTAAAAAAATACAGTGCGTCTAATAATTTGTCCAGGGACTGCACAGACTTATGAGCTATGACTACATTTTACTAACAAACTGACAGCAAAACTATTGTATACTCATAGTTAGCATAAAAACAAATAAGAAAAATGACAAAATTATTTACTAAATTTAAATTTCAGTTCACTGGAATTTTAAACTGACCTGTATGTCGTAAAACAAGATAGTTTAAAATGTCAGAAAGCGAGATCATTCCTACTACATGGTCTTCATTATCTACAACAACAAGTCGATGAACCTGAAAGATGGGTAAAATAAATTTGAAATAGTAGGTCTTGTACATTATTTAATTATATCGAACATTTATGTATGGAAAAAAATGGGTTAGTCGATACATACTTCTGCTTTCACTATCCTTTGCAGTACAGTAGAGAAGGTATCGTCTAATGTACATTTCAAAACTCCTTCAAAATACTGCGGATGAAAAAAAAGTTAAAAGCATCATAAGAAAAAAAACAGCTAAACCTTTACTCATTACAAATGCTTTTACCATATTTACCACCAATATGATTTTTTAGTACAAAACCACTTTATAATAAAAACAGTCAGTTACAAATTAACACACAGAGGGACACGCAATTCGGTAGAAGTATAATAATGTTTTCACTGCAAATTAAAATTTAAACTGAAAATTTAATTTGTTTTAAAGTTTATTTCTTTAGCAGATGATTGTAAATGATGGCTCCACACTTTAAATTTCAAAATTATAAATTTTAGAATTTTTTTAACATATGTATGTTGCTAGAAAACCTGACAGTAAGGAAGGAGACAGGTTTATACGTTTGTATCCCTCGAAGGGTTAAAAAAATGTCTAAAAGATAAGTATAAAACTAAAAAAACCTAAGTAGTTATAAAAAGCATACATATAATATTAACAGCAGTAATAGATTCAAAATGAACAATAACTCATTTTTTATTTAGAGAAGTTCATTACCTGGGATCTATGTTCAAGGGCTTTTTTAACAGTTATGTCAAGGTTGTTGTAAGTTTTTTCAGCAGCGAGATTCTAAAAATAAAAGCTTGGTTTGAGTTTTTAAAAGTTATAACTAATAATTAAGATTTTTTTTAACTATGTAGAAATAAGTTATGTCGAAAATCATACTTAATTGAGACAAAGTTAAAATCTTTTGAAGTTGAATAATAGCACGTCTATTTAAAAGTGATATGTCAGCAATATTAGTAAAGGATTAAAACAAACTGCATTTTTTTTATCAGACAAAATGTAATACAGTATGCATGCAAGTTTTTAATTCAGAACAAAAAGTTGCTGTTAGGTGACACTGTATGTTGTTATTGCAAAACAAAAGTTGGCCATTTGAATGGAAAAACTAAACCTAAACAAGGGCTTTTTAGACAGACCTAGCAATTTAGAACCACGGTCAAGTCTTGTCGACGTAGGATTGATTAAACAAGTAATATATGAGAACTAAAATTAATGTGGGAAACAGAATGTGAATTCAACTAATATTTGCAATAACTGCAAAATTAAGTGAAGCAATAACTAAAACTAGTCTAAAAATTAAGGTATAGTTATATTTCATGGAAAACTTAAATTTAGTGGCAAATAAAAACTCTACATAAAAAAAAATCAATGTACTTACAATAACATCGAATTTGGCATAGATGTCTACAACCTTGTCATTATCATCGACAACTGGCAAAGCAGATACTCTCCTTTCAACAAATTCATTCAGGGCTGTGATAACAGGAGTGCTTGTTTTGACCTTGAAATTAAACATTAAATCCTTGAAATTAGATACTTAAAATATATAACACTGCAAATTGAGTTTTTATTGGCATCTACATTTAATACAAAGTAGAATCATACTTAAGTTTTTTACTCTTAGTTCTTTAGAAACACGTTTGAAGAGATTAATAGATTTTTTAAGAGTCCTTTAGAATTAAAAAAATATTCATAAAGTAAAACCTTTTAAGGTGCATAAAACCCCCATATTACTGACTATATTTTCCCTTTCATATAAAATATTGAAAATGTTTACACATTTTTAAAGTGCAGTTAGCTCTTTATTATCAATCTGCATACAAGTTACCCATGATCCTTCAAATGGATTTTTATTTGTTTAAAATAATACATTACTGAGCTAATGGACAATTACAGCGTTTTCCATAAACATTTTTATTCGATTAAGCGCATTTAAAAACCTCTAAAACTTAAGTATTTCTGGTTTTTAAGATGTATTTATTTTTAAATTCCTTTTTAAAATTAGTGATACCTCACTTCCGTTAAACTGGCATAACAAATGACGTCACATTTGGCTTCTTGTTCTTGGCGTGTTATTTCATAACACTTTTCACTGTATCGCTTTTGTAGCAATAAAACTTGCTATCATCCTTATCAAACTCTTTAAAAGTCTGCTATGTATTTTACAGAAACATGTTATGTTCATTCCAGTTAATTTCTTCAAACGTTCAATGATATCACCCGTCTATTCCGATCAGATTGAATAGTCAATAGTTCTACAATATAGCACATACAAGTAGGTATTTTAACTAAACAACCAAACCTGGAACAGACTGTCTAATTTCCTTAATATTAACTTGTTAAAATAATATTTTTTCTTCTTTCAATGAGGTTTCGTATGAATCGTAAGTTTTACTAGTTTATAAAGTGTATTCAAACATTACGCATTGCAGAAGATCGAAAAATCGCCAAGAGCATAACATTTGACGTCAATGCTTTTTCACTGACGTAAATTTTCGGCAAATTTTAAATGTAAATTTTGGTGAAATTAAACATTTTTGTGAATATTCAAGCTTATATTCGGAATCTGCAGACTCTAATCTACCAGAAAAAAATATATATTCTGCATTTTGCGTTTCATGCAACTTGTCCATTGAAACTGAACCACATCTGTTACAACATGCCATCTATGCAGGAATCAATTTGTAGAACAAGGGTTCCGGACATAATTCTAACAAGCCATAATCCCGACAGGTTCGAAATCTGAACAAATTAATAAATGAATATTATTCTTAATTAAGGGCAATTTAAGTACTAATTTTTGCATTTGGACAGAGGTATTTTTCTTTCATTGCTATGTAAACATAATACTTTTGGTTCGAAAAAAAGTGTTATATTCCAATGCATTATTTTATACGGAAATCAAATATAATTCGAGTATTTTAACCCTTTCAGTCCCAAGAGCAATTTGGCATCATCATTTTAGAAAAATTTCTGATCGTCTATAGCCATTTATGATATCAAAAAGCACATCATTCGATTCTTCAAACTTTTTCTATTAGAAAATATTTTTTATTAATCCCAATAGATGTCAGCCCTATTATTTAAAAAAAAAATTATGATCAGAAAAATGACGCCAAACGGCGTCACTGGGACTGAAAGGGTTAATAATCCATTGTTTCTGTTCTAAAAAATATCTTAAAGCGAAATTGCTTTAGGCGAAATCCCGCTTAACCCGAACAAAAAATTCAGAATTTGACTTTTTTCGTAGTAATTCAATTTCGAAGAACAAATGAAACGAAACAAAAAAAAAACCCAGCAAAGAACATTCTAAAAATAAATTGTCTTATAATTCTGTGAAAATCACAACTAACATGATTCGTCAGTTTCAATTGAATAAATGAGGGGGGGGAGGGGGGAAAGAATAGGATCCATTGGTTCATGGAAAGCAGAAATGATCCTCTACGGAGGTCAAAGCTAAAAAACGTGAACTTAAAAGTGGTTCGCATTTACACTTGGTGATTTTCATTCAAAATGAATCAAAAGCAGCAGACTATTTCTTTAGAGACGAAACAAAAAAAATTAAATGATATTGATGACAAACGTTTAAAAAAGCGGAACTTGAGTCTAAATATGATGAAGCTAAAAAAGCACATTATTAGTGTGTTACATTTTAAAATTAGTATACTTTTTAGATGTTTTTTAAAACTATAAAAAAGATTTCCTGACTCTTAACACGAAATGTTTCGGTGCTCTTCGAGTTCGCATTAACGGGGTTTGACTGTAGTAAGTTAATGGTGTTTTTCACCCCGAGTTCAAATATTTAATAGCACACAACAATTTTGAACACACCTTTTATATCATTTCTAATAAACATTCTAAATACAAAAAAAAAATCGAGGAATAAAAAATGTATTTCTAGTGTGGGGATTTTAAATCTGTCGGGATTATGACATGGCGGGGTTTCGGCTGTCGGGATCATGCCCTAGACCCATACAACAAATACCAGCCATTTATTGCAGTGCAAGTAAAAAACTTGCATTAGTATGGGGTTTGTAACTTAGAAATGTGTCAGTATTCACTAATCACATGATTTCCATACCCCATTATTATGATTGGTTTTATCATTTGAAGAACTTACTATAACTGATTAAATACTGTGAATAAGTTTTCGAAAATAACAATCAAGCCTTTAGAAACAATACACAGCAAAAGAAAAGTATAGAGTTTTTATTCTTCTAGTTTACTGTGGCTGTCACATCTTAAGTTTATACCACATAATGGTAACTAAAAATGTCTAAAAAACAATCATACTTACTGTAGCAATTTCGCTGTATGTGCCTATGTTCAATTCACCTAATGTATTACTTAAATAGCTAGGATGAGGTAACTCATTATACTGTAAAACAAAGACACAAGTTGTAAGCAATAATTGATAAAAGGTTAATGTTGGAAAAATGCTTTACATAAAAATTAATCTTACTGACAATAATTAAGGCACGAGATAAGACAACATTTTCAGATCCGAGAATATTATCTGATCAATAAGTAAATTCCAATTTATACAGTTTTGAAAAATTGCCTCACTGATGTAAAACGCTTGTATGACAGAACAATTTGATGCACTATATTTTAACATTAATTTTATAGACATTTCTCATCATTTAAGTTAAAAGTGTAAGTTTCTACTAGGCTTGAAAATTTTGTAAAGGGCAGCATTTTAAAGACTTGTACCATATAAAAAAAATTGCCACAAAGCCCCTGATCTACCCTTGTGAGTCCTGAAAGAGGTCACTATATCAAGATAGTACCCCTATTTAAGCAAATTAAGACTAACAACTCGTTTTTTACATATAAAGGATAACTACTTTAAGTAGAATCCAAACGGCTTGAGGTATTATAAAAAAATAATCATTTTAAAATAAAGTACACTCACATAGAGATGGAGGAACTTGAGAATTCTTTTGTGGGTGATGACATAGAGGACATTATTAGCGAAGGGGTCTATCACAGGCAGACGATGCACCTTGTTCTGGATGAGAGCTTTGATGGCATCGAGGAGACTGGGAAAGCGTTTGAACATATTACAATGTACACTGAAGTTTTGTATATAGGATATATCCACAAAGTTCTGTTTGGTTATGTAAAAAAAACATGTACAGATACAGAAACTAATTTCTTGCACAAAAATCCACAACTGTTAACTAATTTTCTATGTATAGCTTCTGAAATTTTGTAGGCACTTTGTTAGTAAATTAGGTAAGTCAGTGGATCATTCAATTCAACAGTTCTCATTTATTTCACACAGTAAATTAATATAGGTAAAGCACACAGCATTATACCCGTCATATTTTATGACGTCCGTTACTTTCGCTTAGCAGTAGATAGAGTGACGTGCGCTTCCCCCGGCGGTGCGCTTCCCCCCCGGTTAATAAATTTACAGTCCAAATAATATTCTTACACAATTCTGAAATAGAGAACAATTCAGCTTCACAAGTAGATAGACTTACACTCTTTTGTTTTTGGCATTTCCATGAAATTAACGAATCGCCTAATAAAATAATACTCCCACTAAATGACTTAGCATTTTCTGCATTTCCCCATGATGCATCTGAAGTACCAGTAATAAATCCCATTTCATTGCTATAAAACAATTTTTTGTCTTCAGTCCCTTGCAAATATCTTAAGACCCTTTTTGCTAGATTTAGATGTCTTTTTTCTGGTCTTTGATTGAATTGTGACAGATAGGTCGTTACAAATGATATGTCAGGACGTGTCCTGTTTGCCAAATACAAAAGTTCACCAATTAACTCTTGATAAACAGTTTGATCAATTAAATCATCACTTAGTGGAAAACTTTTATCTTCACCCCTTACAATTGGTGTTTTCACAGTTTTACAATTTTCCATATTATGCTTAATTAACAATGATTCAACATACTTAGATTGTGAAATACTAATACCATTATCATGATTTTCAATTTCTAGACCCAAAAATTTAGAACTCTTATTTTCATGCAATTCGAATACACTCTTAATTTTTGATATAACACTTTCATAAATTTTTTCAGATGTATAAAATATTCCCAAATCATCAACAAATGAACAAAGAATTAAAATATCATCATTATCAGTCATTATGAATACACAATTATCTGAATCTAATTGTTTTAGTCCAATACGCTGTAATTCACTCTTTAATTTTAAATACCAATTTTTACCACTTATTGATAAACCATATAAACTCTTTTTCAATAAACAAACTTTATCTTGTCCAAATATTTCCTCACAACCAGGTGGAATATTTACATAAACAGTGTCTTTTAAATCACTATAAAGATATGCTGTCTTAACATCATAAAATTTTACACTCATATTCAATTTAGCTGAAATTGCAAGTAATAACCTTAAACTTTCTATATTTACAACAGGTGAATAAGATTCAGTATAATTTTTATTATTAAAATCGGCTGCTACGAGCCTTGCTTTATAAATCAACAAACCATTTTCATTTTCTTTTAAAGTAAAAACCCATTTAGTTTTTATTATTTTGTTGTTTTCTGGAACATCCGTGATTTCGAATACATCATGTTTTTTCAAAGATTCCAATTCGCTATCGATTGCTTCTTTCCATTTATTCCAATCTGCGCGACCTTTAGCCTCTTCAATATTATTAGGAATAAGTTCAGTTTGATTCGCATATTTTAATGTTTTTTGCTTTATTCTTTCCGATCTACGCGGCCTTGGGCTCGGTGTTTCGTCAAGGTTACTCGCGTCTGGCTCCTCAGAGTCGGAAAAATCATTTGGATTCTCAACAAGGTCATTTTTATTTTCTAATTCGTTATCGAAATTTTCTATTTCCCATACTTCTGTTTTATTTTTTGATAGTAATGTACTACCTTTTAGATTCTCGTTAAATTTAACTGATCTCTCTTCTATTATTGCGCCACTAGATATATCATAAATTCTATAACCTATACGCTCTCTGGAATAACCAACAAAAATTCCAGTTTTTGCCGGGACATCAAATTTATTGTTTCTTTTTATTTTGGCTACGTGATAGTAGCAAACTGATCCGAATTTCTTTAAGTAATTAATTTTTGGTTTTTTCCCTGTCCAAATTTCAAGTGGTAATTTTTCTTTTCCATTTCTTGGTGTCAAATTAGTTACATGAGTACAGAAATTAACGCATTCCGCCCAAAACTGCATGCCTAATTGACTTTCATATAATATGGTTTTGGCTCTATCGAGTAAAGTTCTGTTCGCTCTTTCAGCTTTATTACTTTCTGGATTATAGGGAATGGTTTTTTCGTGAATTATTCCCGATTTAGCAAATAAACTATCTAATCTCTCATTAACAAATTCACCCCCATTATCACTTCTTACCCTTTTAATTCTTTTCCCAGTTTGGTTTTCATATCTAGCTTTAAATTCAGTAAACACATCATACACTTCATCCTTATTTTTTATGAAATAAGTAAAGTACATTCCACTGTAATCATCCACAATTATGAAAAAATATTTACTTTTTCCCAATGATTCCGTTTGCATTGGTCCACAAAGGTCAACGTATAGTAATTCTAAAATATCCGAACTTAGTTCGTGATTTATTGTGGGATGATACTTTCTTGTAACTTTACTTATATCACATGCATCACAATTAAAGTTTTTTACGTCATTTGTATTAACATCAATATCAATATAATCTTTCATTTTAAACATGTACTTCGGGTTTAAATGACACAATCGGCTATGCCACATTTTATAATTATTATATATTTCATTAGACAAATAACATTCCAAATTATCCAATGGATTCAAATATACCTCTAGTCTATTTTCATTTAGAATTGCTTTAAACAAGAATTTATTATCTTTATCAAATATTAAAATGCTATTTCTATTAGATTCAATTCTGCATCCTTTCTTCATTAAACAAGGTACCGATAATAAATTATTTCTTAAGTTTGGTACATAGTTAACCTCAGATATGGTTAAATTAATAGGATGTTTACTTACAGTTTTTGCTTGAACCGTACCTTTGCCCACAGTGCTTATTTGGGTGTCCTTACCAGCCAGGTTTAATTGACTAGTTTCAGGATGTATTTCTTCAAACCAAAATGTATCCTTAGCTAGATGATTCGTTGCACCACTGTCTAGAATCCAAATATTGTCATATACTGTTTCTTGTTTCGTCTGGTACTGCCATCTTCGGTAGTATCGTCAGTGCTGTTGATATGCTGGTTCGGTTTTCTGGTTTTAGATCCGCCTCCACGTCCACGGTTGTTGTTAGGGTTTTGATATTTGTTCTTGTAGAAACAATCCTTTGCCACGTGACCAACTTTTCTGCAGTTATAACATACTCGACCGCTATTTCCATGTTTATTATTCTTTTTAGAGTAGAACACTTCCGCGCTCGATCCCTCGGTATGTCGATTTCGGGTACTGGTCAGCTCTTCTTCACGTAGTATTTCGAGCACCTCGTCCATAGACTTGTCCCGTTGAGTTTTCAAGATGTCTCGGACTCTTGCAAATCGGCCACGTAGTCCTCGAACAGTGTGGTAGACGAGTTCGCGTTCTGAAACTTCCAGGCCCAGTGCTTGACATTTCGTCGCTAGTCCACGTGCTCTGGCAATGTAGTCATTCGAACTTTCATTTTGATGAATTTCGATGTTTTTTAATTCGTTTGCGACGTCAATTTTTCTGTCTTCTAGTTGACCGGTAAAGTTTGACTTTATTTTTTCCCACAAAGTTTTCGCATTTACTTCTGTTGCGTACTGGAGAGCTTGCTGGTCCGATAACGATAATTTTATGTAAGCTACTGCATCCGTGTTACGCTGTTCCCAGTTAGTAGATTCATCATCCTTTAAATCGTTGGGTTTTTCCTCCAATATTGCTTTATCCAGTCTTTTCAACGTGAGTGCGGCCTGTATTTTTACCGCCCATATGAAGTAGTTTTGTCCGTTAAGTTCCGGAACGTTGAGTTTTTCCATTTCACCAGGGTGTTAGGTCATCACACAAAGTATTTAAGTTCATCACACAGTCCTCTAAAATAGTTCACACAACGTTTTTCAGAGTTCAGGAGTTTAACACGTGCTTTATGTTACGACGCTTTTGGTTTCGTTTACAAACGCATTTCCATTTCGAAAACTAATATATACTTCTCAACCACGCATCTCGCTGCCATTTGTTAGTAAATTAGGTAAGTCAGTGGATCGTTCAATTCAACAGTTCTCATTTATTTCACACAGTAAATTAATATAGGTAAAGCACACAGCATTATACCCGTCATATTTTATGACGTCCGTTACTTTCGCTTAGCAGTAGATAGAGTGACGTGCGCTTCCCCCGGCGGCGAACCGTATCACGCATGTATACACGCGCGCATGGACACACAGTCCCGGAAAAATAGTACGCTCGCCAAAAGGAATCACACACTTGTCATAGAGTGGCAAGTTTTCGTATTCCTTCTTCATAGAAGGTTGCCGCTTGTGTTTTCAACCGTGTGGTAACACGTTCTTTAGGCATCGTCCTCATCGTTAAAGTTTTGAATACCAAAAGATTTTAGGTGTAAAAAGCTAAGAGATGAAAGTCACTAGGCGTGAGGTCCGGCCGGTATGGAAGATGATCAAACACATCCTAATCAAATTTCTGTAGGAGTTGTTTTGTCACGTTCGCAGTGAGAGTTTAAGCATTATCCTGCAAAAAAAATTTTACAGTACTCCTCGGCACTTGTTCAGTATTCGGTGGTTCAATACAGTAATAGTCTCGCAGTAAACATGTGCATATGTTCAACACTTTAACGATGAGGATGAGTTAAAAGAATATGTTAACACATGGTTGTAAATGTAAACACAGGCGGCAACCTTCTATGAAGACGCAATACAAAAAAAACATGTGCCACTATGACAAGTGCCCACAAAATTTCGGAAGCTATGTAGAAAAGTAGTTTAATAGTTGTAGATTTTTTATATATTTTATAATTACTAATTCTTCATGTCCTTGTATAGTTTGACATTTTGAACGTTTAATTTTACTTTCATTTCTATATTCTTTCCCCAATAACTTTGATAATTTTGCTGAATCTTTTAAGATTGTATAACTGTACAAACATATCCAATTTAGTGTGCCTGAGCATACAAACAAGAAAATATTTTTCTCATAACAATTTAACATGGTCGTTGCTTCACTCTTTCACAAGGTGGGTTATTATATTTACTTGATTATTTTGTGCTTCAACTTAATGAATTTACAACAGGAATGGGAATTGTTAACTGCAGTTTGGGACCATTTTTTAAGCAGCAAACTTTAAATTTAGGAGCATAAATGAAAGAAATAGTATCTGAAAAATTTAAATTTTGGCACTCTCTGGATGGTACAGAAATTCAATTCCTAATTAAGCAGCTTTGACTAAAAATCCTTAAGTGCATATGTGAAATATGATTATTTGAGTGTTAAATATATTGTATATAAAATATTGGATATAATTATTAATTTAAAATATTACCTGGCATCTGGTCCAATGCTAACTAATGGCTTGCTTTTTTCTTTTAGTACATCTATAAAAAAAAAGTTACTTTCAAATTTCCTATAAAACCTTTATATCTAAAATTAAGAAATTATGAAACATCAAAAACATTTATACTTCGCCAAGTTTCAAGCTTGTGTTCTTCTAGTTCTTCCATTTGAACCTGAAAGATTAATAATTTTTAAAACAGAAATACAGATGACAATATAAAATTACTCAATGTAGAATAAAGGGATTTTATATAATTGGGACATAAAAGCCAAATAAAAAGTACAAGCTGAATTAAAAATATATAGCTATAATTATAAAGTAGAAGATATTGATGTAATTCAAATACATTTATAAAACAAATTATTTGCCCAAAATGTAATAGAAAAATCAAGGTCAATTTTCAAAATATAATTTTGAAATAATTTAAAATATAATTTAGAAATAGTTTGAAAATATAATTTTGAAAATACTTACAAATGGAGACTTATAATAGGTCCTTAAAATGTTGATGAAATCTGTTATTGTAAGCATTCCTAAAAAAAGAACAGTTAACTAGCATTGAATGCAGTTTTATTATTAAGAGTAAACTGCACTAAGAGTCCCACTCCTTTATTTGCCTATTCCATATTATTAAAACCTTCTAGCAATTACAGTAAAAAAATGGCTTAAAATATATGAAGAGCTTAGTGGAAGAACGTGCTAAGTGACATTTTTGAAAAAGTCGAGATTTTTGTATCAATGAACATAGTACCAACATCTTTAACGATCACAAGTTTCCCCTTTTTCAGAAACTTTAAGTGTAACATATTTTACGCTTTACAAGTTCCATTTTCAACAGATCTGAATGCAAATGAGAAACTTTGAAGCGCATTTTCTCGTTTTCACATTTTTGTCACTTCGCACGTTCTTCCACTAAGCTCTTCATATGGCATATAAATATTATGTTCCATATAAATTCTGATACAGTAGAACCTCGATTATCCGATAGAATTGGGACAGGAGGTAGGTCGGATAATCAAAAATTCCCGTTTATAGAGAATATACATGAAATCTTAAAACTTATAGTACAAAGTTACACAAGGACCTTAAATTCGCCAATGTCTGATTTCCGCACTGGTTTTCCTGGCAGAATATTCCAAAAAATTTAATTTTCTATTATTATTTTTTTAATATCAGAGCAGAGTTCTGGGAAAAGTGTTTATTTCTTGTTTTATAGTAGAGATATCACTTGGAGTCTCATGATTTTAGAAGATTGCAGGAGTTTTCGGAAAATTTAGGATTTCCAGATGTTTGAAGTGATTTTTGGTGATGAAGATTTTGTTATCTTAAAATCACTGCAGTTTCCCGATTTTACAAACGCAGGAATTTCCCGATTTCGGCGATTTCACAATCACCAGAGAATTCAGATTTCAGAAACTCATGAGATTACCAAGCTGAAGTTTGCCAATTTAAATAGCGTCGAAGATTTCCGAGACTAGTTCTTTTGTGAACAACCCAAAATGACCCTTTTGGAGAAATATTTTGATGTTGACAAGGATGGTCGGCTAAGAGTTCCGGATAAAAGGGGGACAGATAATCAAGGTTCTACTGTATAATGTTACCATGTGGTGACAGTAGGCATTCATGAAGCCGTTTTTTTTAATCGGAATGTTTCTTTTGGAGATGTCTTGCCAAATATTTTACTTGATTAACTTTTAACCACCTGACCAATCTATATATAAACTTGTCAACTAACTATCATGTTTTCCAGCAACACAGAATTTTTACAAAAATTATTAATTTTATAATTAAAATTCAAGGAGTAATTTTAAACTATAGTACTTACTACAAGAATAAAAAAAGCAATATAAAATTTTAATCAATAAGTTGAAAATTTTAAACTGATGAAGGAAAACAAATTACACATTGGCCAAATCAGGTATACCTCATAAGATTTAAGATTAAGAGTAGTTTGTATATAGCATTTTTGTCTATGGCATAAAAAAATAATTCAGGTTTTTATGGATTAGTAATATTAAAAATTAGGATTAGTTTAATGAATATCTAAAAAGTTAGTTCATCTATGTTGTTTCAATTTAACCAATTGTGAATTTAACTGGAATTATTTGAGTTTGAATGGATACAGATCTTTAAAAATACAACCAATTTTTTTTATGAATTTTCAGTTTTTTAGCTGTCTGTTAATATGAATACAATTTTACAGCAATCTGTAATTTATCATCATTCCCATTATTTGCTGGTGTGTGAAAAATTTCAGTCGATTATACACACAATAAAACATTACTTACCTACAAAGGATCGTGAATTAGAGTCCCATAATGGAGCTGCTCGAACTCCTAAATATAAAAATATCTCTAAAATAACGAGTTTACCATTCATAAGTTTATAAAGTTATGAAAATTGTCATTTACTTTCACTAACAATTGAACTCTACCCTTGTCATAAAAAGATATTTTTAAAAGTCAAAATTAACTACTAAGTGAAAAGTTAATGTACAAGTTTATCTCTTAATAAGTCAAACAAATTATGTTATGATGCAGTGTTCTTGATTTTGATAAATTTAATTATTTAACTTTTAAAACTTGAATTTATGTAATTTAAAACAGAACTTCAGATAAATACATGGAAGTAAAAGCTATTAAAAGTACAGTATATACAATACATACCATAAGAATCTAAAATTAAAAAAGGGGACAGAAGCTAATTAGAAAATAGCTGATTGCGAGAATTTAACACATGCAAATGGCAAGAAAAACTAAAGTAAAAATTAAGATAATTTAATAGTTCTTTGCTAACTTTCAACAGTAAAAAGTATATTAGATATTAAGATTTACATCTAAAACATATTTAACAAAATTAAGAAATTGCTTACCATTATGAACTAAAGCAAAAAATGCCTTTTTTACCTAGAATGAAAAAAAAGTCATTTTACAAAACATTAACATATCCATTGGACAATAACTAAAAATTTGTACAAAATAATTAGTTAATAGTCCAGTCGCCAAATGGCAAAATATACTTGGACCTTGAAATAGGGTAAAACTTTTATTTTATGATTGATTCTAGTACTATTCAATGTGCTGAACCAGAATGGCACCCTTGAGCAACTTAAAATATTCAAGGTCAAAGGTCACGGAGTCCAAAACACAGAAACCACCCATTTTATTAGGATGAAAGAATGTTGGTTGACCAAACTAATTGTTGTTGTTGTTTAATAAATGTTTATTATGTGAATACTATGTAACATAACAGTTCTAGCTTTTATATGCCCGGCGTTGCGCGGGTGTACCCTGGACAACGGAGATTTGTATACTATGTAAACTTTTATTTTCTGTCCACCAGACCTCTTTACGATTCTAGTACTATTTGATGTACTAAACCAGAATATGAGAAGTGCCATAATGGCACTCTTGAGCAACTTAAAATATTCAAGGTCAAAGGTCATGGAGTCCAAAAAACAGAAACTATCCAACATTCGCGGATTGGAGTTGGTTAAACAAAATAATACATTTGTAGTTTAATAAGCGTTTATTATATAAATACTATGTAATATAACAGTACTAGCTTTTATATACCCAGCGATGCACGAGTGTACCCAGGGCAACGGTGATTTGTATATTACGTAAAATTTTATTTTCTGTCAACCGGACCTCCTCTCTACTAGTCAGGCACCCCTCAGGATGTTATAATTTTTTTAAAAAAATTTTCTTTAAAATTGAAAATAAAAAAAATTGCCATAAATCCTAAGCTTACTATAATGCACAATGCGATTCCAAAGGAGAATTTGGCTCATGTTTTGTACACGCCACATTTGAACGTGATCCCAAAATTAAATATTTGTAGTTATGTTAATTATCAATTTATATTAATAATGATTTTATTCAACTGTTAAGGTTTCAAAGTTGTAGAAGTGTTATGGGTTCATCTAGAAAGATTACTTTCATGTACGATTACGAGGAATGCACACCCTTATGTCATTTGTTGGTTGCGTTGGAACATTGATGTCATGTTCCGGCCTAGAAGATGTACTACAGGTTGCATTTACTGGTGTTGGAGCTATGTTGGTTGGAAAGAAGTTTCCACACAATGTTCGAACATTACGTACGACTGTGGAAGAACTACTTTCACCTTTGTTCTCAAACGAAGAAATAAATGACTTAGATTCGTTAATGAATTACATGGAAAATATAGCGTAAAAGTAGAACAGCAAAGCATTGGATAGACTGCCTAATAAAGCCAGTGTTCATCATGTTAATGTTCATACGAGCTGGGGGGAACGCGAAGGTAACTGGCCTTTGCATTTGTGGACACTTGAAGCAATGATACCTAACTATTTTGCTTCCGGACATTGGAACTATGCTCGTTATGCAACATATTATCTGCAAAGCATGGAGCAACTCCACCCCGTTCTTCGTAAAAAGCTTCCGAGCGATGAGCAAATTAGAAAAAAACATGTTTTAACCCTTTGGTCATGGATGATCACCCTCATGGTATTGTTAGTATACATAGTGGCCGTATTAGAAACGCAAAAGTAAATGTGGACAATGCTATATGCCTCGGAGAAAAGCAACGGCAAAAATTTGAGAAATCACTTCCTAAAGGATTTTATATTCCTTTGAAAATGAAAGTTGTACCTTTGTCAGATGACAAGAAACATATGTTAGTACAACAAACGAATGTCTATAACTCCGAGGCTATCTACTCACCTGCCCAACAGCTAATAACACGTAATGCTGAAATATGCAGTATGACAACTTTGTTTGGTTATAAACTGTCACCAGTCCCATCAGCACTATTTGATGAATTTAGGGACATGAACCCCTCTTCCCAGAAATCCCAATGAATCAATTAAGAGTGCAGGTCCCGTCAAGGGGGAAATTTGTAAGTGCAATTATTATAGATGCTAGTGCTCTCACAGTATGTTTATAATAAACGCTTATTAAACTACAAATGTTTTAATTTGATCAACCAACTCCCATTCATTCTCAATAAAAAGGGTGGTTTCTGTGTTTTGGACTCCGTGACCTTTGACCTTGAATATTTAAAGTTGCTCAAGGGTGCCATTCTGGCACTCCTCAGATTCTGGTTCAGCATATCGAATAGTACTAGAATCAATCATAAAATAAAAGTTGTACCCTATTTCAAGGTAACATGGCTTGGCGACTGGACTATAAATAAATAATTCCGAAACTTAAATAGTCATATCGTATCAGAAGATGTACTTACTAATAACTGTGTGTCAAATATAACAAGTTTAGCACTGACTGGAATTAGATCATAACAACGATAACACTTGAAAAATTTAACATAAACTAAGTTTTCATTTTCACCTAAAAATAAAATACAATACATTTTACATTTTATTTAAATAATTTTCTAGTCTAAATATTAAAAAAAGTTTAAAGTTATGAAAGAAAATTTTTTGAAATTAATACAAGTAATATTTTATTAGGGAAAAATAATACAGCTTTTAACTTACATGTAAAAACTTTGAAGTTTTTGTACATGACACTATATAAACTATTTTGGATATTGAGAAGCATAAATCCTGATCAGGTTGAAAACAAAATCATCAGTAATCAATTTAAAAAGGCCAAACCCCTGAAATAATGTGACCATTATAGGGTTTTTGATCATTCAGTGATACAAGACTAGTTTCAAGGCCATGAACAAAGCATTTCAGAAAGCAACCTAGGAAATATATTTACCATTTTGATTACCTAAAAACCTACCTAATTGTTTTTAATGTACATGTATGCCCCATGGGTAACTCAGAAAATAGGCGAGAAAGATATCCGACCAAAAATTAAAATCTAAGGACTTTTTGTTACAAACTATATTCCCCTGTAAATGAGGTCTAAATCCGGGGGTGGAAAAATACAAGGAAAAAAAACAGACTTTCATATGTATTTGAAAGCCTGCCTTACAAAAACTAATTAAATCAACAACCATCAACAAAATTTTAAATCTGTGTACAGGTTAAGACGGTAGAACAAAATATGTTTATCTCATTTAACAATAAAACACAACATAATGGATATTTCTTAATGCTAATATTTAAAAAATTAGTTGTATAAAATATACAACATACTAATACATACATCTGGTATTGATTATGATAACAGAGTAAGATCTTTAAATATGTATTCCCTGGAAAATAGGAGAGCTAGGGGTGATTTAATTCAGTTATCAGGGGTCGTAGTGGTACAATGCAAAATTTCAGGACAAAAATTTAAGAAAAAATCAGGACATTTTCAGGACATTTATGCAATAAAATACAGTAGAATTCAAGCAACGAATTTACTGACACTGCTATACTTTGCTCATACACTTGTTAGGGGGGGGAAATCAAGCCCTACTCAAGTACTATTAAAAAAAAAATCAGGAAAATTTAAAAAAACTACAAATTACTAATACCATAATATATGAATACTAAAATCGTGTATAAGCTGACTCCATTTTTTCCGTAATAGTAGCTAGTAATAGTAAAATCCGTAGTAGTTGGCAGGTATGAAATCATGTTTGTTAGTACTTTTTTAAAAATTTCAGGACGATGTGTGAAAATTAAGGACAATTCAGGACACAAAAAAAATTTCAGGACAACTACGACCCCTGAGTTATTCAAGTTCATAAAACAGGGAGACATGGAGGGCTTAGGTTTTACCTTAAATAGCCGGACCAGAGGACATGATCAGAATTTGAATAAATCATGCTTTAGAAGGAAAGTAAGAAAACATTTTTACAATAGAGTTGTCAATGAGTGGAATGCTTTACCAGATTATGTTGTGTATTCGAAGAAAGTAGAAGATTTTAAGAAGAATCTTAATAGTCATTGGAAACTGGTTAAGAGTCAGTAATTCATCGGCACGAACTCTTTTTCTATCTTTCTCGAAAACCAGATGTCGCCGTGTTTTCAAACTAGAAAAAACACTTTATCGCCCACTTGGCGTAATTGCAATCGTTCAGTGCGCTTTTTTATCGCCAATGAAATTCGATGCTCCCTAAGAATAATTGTCTTTGCCGTGGGCAGTTTAAGTGATTATCATCTTGGTTCAGTGACTGGGCTTACAACCCCCTCACCCCCTTCTAGAGGGGCGAAGAGATAAGGACAACTCTGAAGGAATAAACGAGAATTGGTTGGGGGATTAAGAATTTCTGGATTCTGGGTGGCTTTAGTTGTATTATGCCATTTTAGCTGGTTATTACGTGATTAAAAGTTTATCTTTTAGAATGATTACCCAAAGAAGAAATTTTTTAAGGATCCAAAAAAAATCTTTTCTGAAAATTAATTTTAATAATTATTTTAAAATGTTTTAAAATAAAATTGCTAAAATTTAAAGTATTTGACTACTCAACGAAGTTGATGCATTGGTTTATTGTAAAGTTTTACAGTATGTGCAGTATGAAAATCGTAGTGGGTACAAACCCCTGAATTTTAATTCTGATTAATAAATTATTTCATCGAAGCAATTTATCGAAACTGAAAAGGTTGGGTTTTCGACAGCTCGATGGGTGGCTCCAGTGGCGCCGGAACGTATTCTTTAGAGGTATGGCAAGAAATGCCTTTATCTAGCCACACCCTCCCCCTCCTCCCACTTCTTCTAGATGTTTTAAATATAAAATTCATCAACTACTTGAAATTATTTTTAAATAAAATTATTTTTAATTAAAATTATTTTTAATTAAAATTATTTTTAATTAAAATTATTTTTAATTAAAATTATTTTTAATTAAAATTATTTTTAATTAAAATTATTTTTAATAAAATTATTTTTAATTAAAATTATTGTTTAATTTATTTTCCATGAAAAAGAGTTTTTTACTGTAATTTAATTAATAATTTATTTTTTAAATAAAAAATAAGTTCAATACAAAAGAAATATCAATTAATTATCAAATATTTTTGTTGAAAATTTAATTACTTAGATAATGATTTGACTTGGAAAATATTTAGTCGTTTCTAAGAAGCAATTGTTTTCTTGATCGTGATGCAAAGATGTAATAAAACAAGTAGGTCTATAACAGAATCTGTCACTTAACCCGCTTCCACACATTTGTGTTTAACAGGAAAAAACGCGCCAAACACAACATTAATTCTATATTAAACATTTACAAGCTAAATTTGGCTAGTTTCATTTATTTTATTTCGAAAATTCAATAATTATTACTTATCGTTTGCAAAAATTAATTTATATTTTAAAGAATAAATATATCATATTCCTCGCTTTTAAATAGAATGAAAACATTTCATATCAACATACAAGGATTCCGTAGTGAAATATATTTGACGTCATTTCAAACTCATCGATGACGCAAAAATCAATTTATTTTCATTTATTGTCTAAAAGAATTAAAGTTTCTCAAGCGATTGTTGCGAATGGGATTTAATTCTAATAAAAACAGGGCCTTTAGCTGTTAGTAATTCAAAAGTTTTAAACGCCAAAATTAACTATTTTCATTAATCTGCTTTCTCAGATTGCATATTTTTTTGTGCCAAGTAAGAATTCTCTATGCATCTTTCTTCATACATATATAATGAACCATCAAAAGAACTCTATTGTGATACTACAACAATCCAAACTGAATTATTACACATAAATAAATATTCTTTAAAAAGTATTTATTTTTATTTCAAATAAAGTTTCTAGTACGTTTAACGAAATGGCAACAGTGAAAATATTGAATAAAAATGGAATTTGCATGTTATTTCAATGTAGATTAAATTTTTTAGTTATTTAAATTTTAAATAAACTTCTAATTAAAATTTTTTTAATGAAATTTGGAATGTAGCCTAATCTGATTTTTTGCTTCAAAATGACGTATCCCACTTGTCTGTGGGACTTGTGGTTCTTTCTGTGAAAGTGGGTGACAGACGGACGGACGGACTGAACGATTATAAAACCTTCCACTTTTTACGTTATAAACTTAGTGTGGAAGCTAAAAAGAAGTGGCTCGATAATTTTAGAGATGGCAAACTGGAACAGTTCATTTTATGATTTGACTTGGAAAATATTTTCAGTCATTAGAAGAAATTATTTTATTGATCCTGATGCAAAGATGTAATAAAAAAAGAAGTGCCTTGATAGTTATAGAGATGGCAAACTGGAATAGTTCATTTTCTGATTGTGTTAATTGAACTTGAATAGGGTGGACTAAAAAATATGACGATTTTTTTTTAAAGTTTCAGTTATATGATTCCAAGAGATTTGGGCATCAGATAACATTCATTGAGGCGTGATACGGCGGCGATAACAAGTAGTTTCATAAAGCATAATAACATTTTTTTAAGATTTGCTCAAAATTCGATATTTACTTATGGCATTCTTATGCCACTTTTGCCCCACTGTGCACCGTGACGAAAATAGTGGTCATGCACCGCATTTTCACAAAAAAAGTACAAACAATGGCACTTTTGTAATGTACTTTGTGCAAATACAATATTTACAACCTATAGTTTTTGTAGTCAAACCAAAAATTTAAAATTAAAATAACGCAAAGCCACTTTTGACAACCTTGAACCCTTGAGCTTTATAACTAGGTACACTTTTCCCATTCATATAGAGATTTTATAAATCTGCTGTTCGATTCAAAGTAGATTTCTTTCTGTGGGTTGGCACACTTTTTCACAACATAATCCATTTATGACTTTACTATTCGAAAATGGCTTTACATGAACTAGTACATTGATGTAGCATACATATATAGATCAGCTTGACATGAAATTAAAATAGGATTTTTTAAGAAACTAATGGATAAATACATTTTAGAAAATAGGTAATAAACCTCATAACAAAAAGTATAAAACCAACACTAATTATGTTTCTTAGTTAATATTGATGTCATAGGGAAAACTGTAGCGATAAATATATGTTCACACAAACAAAATTCAGCTTTGTAGATCTTCCACATTTAGCGTATCTCGACATAGCGAAGCTGAAGACAAGTCGAAATAAAACTCGATGCAACACTTACGATATACGAACTACAATCTGCAAAGATTTCTCATTATTCTAAACTGTCCTTCTCGGCCGAACAATTAGAAATAGTGTGTCTGTGGACAAAACCGGACCCATTCAACAGTTCACTTCTTTCTTAGAATTAGAATCAATTCAACTTTACCGACTCACACCTGTTCCCTCAAAGTGTACAAATAATGAAAACTTATCTTTGTAAATGTATTTTGTATTTTATGTAAAGCTACACATTTTTCTGCATTTTCTCTTAAAAACATTTTTTTTTTTTTGAAATCTCAATCGCATCTTTTCACGAGTTTTTCATGTAAAGCATTGAACAAGCCCAAAATTGACAAGAGTCGTATCTCTAAACAGAAAATAACTAACCGCAAAGGTTAACCTATGCCCCCCCGCATTCTACGAAATCACCAGGGGTTAGAGCTCCCCTCCAGCGTCTTTAGGTTGTTCTATTCAAAGTACCCCCCACCATATGTTGACAGATAGCGTAGACCCTAATTAAGTTGGCGACACTTAGCAGGTGATAGCCAAATGTGGGGTTGCCATAATTCGCTTTCCCAAAAATCGCAACAGCTTTTCTTAAATTTTTAAAGAATACAAATATTTAAATTAAAATTTTTATTTCGTAATGAATTGAAAAATAAAAATTTCGATTGTGTCCAAAATATATAATTATTGCAGTATCTTTATTTTTTATTGAGATACATCGTCATACACTAAGGACATTGTATTCTTCACTGATTTTCAAACTTAAAAAAATTATTAAAAATACTTAATATGTGATTTTCAATTTTTTTTTCTGATAGTCTATTTTACTTCTTTTGTTCTTTAAAATGGTGTCAAAAAATAGTGGCCTGTATTAAAATTGTGGCGGCAATTAGTCTGAGAAGATTCTCCATAGGAATACCATTACGATTTTCAAGGGGTGAAATTCGGCTTCACGACTCTTAAGTATTAGATTTATTTAAGACCAACCTTGCTGGGCCACTGGCCTGTTGTTGGTCGACAATTTTTAGTATTTGTATCACTCAATAAGTATAGCAAGCCTACGTTAAATTTTTTAGCTCCCCAAAAAGTCACCAATGAACAGACTCGCCATTATTACACAGCTCTACCAAATAGTATTTTAACCGCAAAACTTTGATGTGAAAAAAAATCTAGGGTAAATGCTTAGTAAATAATATAATATACTAAAATTAGTAAAGGATCAAAAAGAAAAAAGTTCCCAGAAATAACTATATTATTAACCTATAAACTAGCTAAAAGTAATTGGAACTAATTAATCACCTCTTATAAAGTTTAAAAAAAATCATTGTTTATATCAAATTTTTTAACAGTTTGCAAGTAAAAATCATCTAAGACAAATTAACAGATTTTCCTTTTACCTAAGTCTTCAATGTCTATTTTATCTTTTAAGGGATCAGCTTGGAGAGGAACCTAAAAAATAAGAATTGATTTGTTTAGCAAGAAACATATCAAAGCTAGTTCAATCCAACAATAACTCGAATTAAACTTTTTAAATCTGCATATAAGGCAATATAAAATCGAGAAATTGTCTAAAAACCAACAAAGTTTAAGTTTTGAATTCGTACTTCTCCAATAAAAAATGAGTCAGTTAAAAATTGATAAGTTTTCAGCAAGTAATTTATAGCATTATAGTTTAGATTTAAAAATATAACTAAATGAAACGAAAGAAAATCAAACAAAATGAAAATATGTATTGCTGTTTATTTATACCCCAGGAAATAACGTAAAAGATGCTGTTGTTTTGTGAATAACTTCGCTCGCCGTTATATTAATTCTGCCCAAAGCAGAGCTCAAATTTTCTCGCATTATGATTAAAAAGGATTTCTAATTAAACTCATTAAATAAGTTTTAACTTTTGATTTTAAGTTTTGATTGCAATTTAAGTTATTAAATACCAGCATCGACAAGCATGTCAAAGCTAAAAATCAAGTTGTAAACAAAAACAAGGTGCTTGCGATTTCACATCTACCGGAGCAAATGACGTCAGAAAGACATAATCGAATGGTAAAAATTGTAGCGCCATCTATCCCATCAGTTCTTAAGCAGAGACCGATTTGAAAAGTTCGATTTAAAATGAAATGTATTTTTTTATAATCATTTTTCAATTCGTCTCCACCTTTTCAAAATTCTTTCGACTAAACAATTCTGGCAATTACAGAATTATTTTTATAGAAACTAGTCAAAACTGATTACCATGATTTTTTAAAATTAATTGGGCTAATTCATTCAGTTTTATCTTTAAAATTTTCTATAGATTTAAAAAAAATCCTTTATTTACACCTCCTCTCCAATATTAGTTAATTTATGAAAAATTTAAATGTGCAATTATTTTTTTAAGTAAAATATTTTTATACTGCAAATTATGTATATAAAATTCTGGTATTTTTTTTTTTCAATCTTTAATTATTATACTACAGATTTAATATATGTATCAAAATATATTGTAATGAAGGATTTTACTTAAAAGTATATTAAAAGTAATTTGAAGCATTTGACAAATTTCTCTCTGAAATAGAATTTTTTTTAATTCTTCCATTTATTTCAAATATAATGAATAAAACAGTTAGTATTTACAAAAAATAATTTAAATCTGGTACTTCATTTCTTTTTAAAATAAAAAAAATGGAATTTGTACTAAAAAAATAAAGTTATAAAAGGTTTATTAAATTTGACTAGCATTGTGCCTGCATAGTGTAATACATTTTATTTCCTACGGTTAAAAAAATTATTAAATGATTGAAAAGCCAGATAATTTTCAAGCAAAAAAGGTACACAAGATTTGAATTTAAGACTTTATGTTTTTTATAATAAAATTGTATACATATTATACATAAGGTTGCAAATTTCGTATGCATAAAGGCACATATTATACGTTTTACATGCGTTTCATATGAAAATTTATATATATTCAAATATTTTTAGTTTTCAAGGATATTTACTTTCTCTTATGAACTTAGTTTGTAGTGTTTTTTAGTTTTTATTGAGTGTTCAATTTTTATAAAGTAAATGGAATTTTATTTTTCATGATCTTTATGAAATAATATGAAATTGAAATGAAAAATACATATCTTTCAGTACAATCGTTAGTACACTAATAATCTAAAATAATTCTATGCACAATATATAAAGAGACAAAGAAAATTTATTTTAACAAAAAGGAAAGAATAACATTGAATTGATGACCTTGTAACAATGATGAATGACAATTAATAATGTAAAAAATGTCAACGAGGCTCAAATTTAATAAGTTTATAATCTGGATATATATCAAGCTTGAAGTTGGTGAAAAAATGGAGATCGGAGATCGAGATGAACGTTTGTAGCATCGACGCGAAGCGTCTTTTCTACACATCGAAATAGTCCTAATAGGCAATAACTTTAGTGGGTTCAAAAAATGAGCATAAGCTCAAAATAGTTCGAATGTTGCGGCATCCAACTTGGAGCCGTCTATAGGCACTCTATGGGAGAGTAGCTCTAGCATGGCTGCCATCTTAAAGCCTTGTCGGTAGCTGCACTGATCTTTGCAACTTTGCCGGGTGAAAAAATGTAAAATGTTACTATATATTTATATTCATGATAAATAATATAAAATGTGATATATAATATAATTATATAAAAATATATTATGTATCATGTAATTACACATAAAAAAAGCACAGAACTACCGACTGTTCATACATTTGTAAATGTAGTTTTCCCTACTGAAAACAACTTCTGTGATCTTTGCACATTTTTTGAATTCATTCATTGATAAAAACTACAATTAAATCTACGAAACCAGGGCCTCCTAGAAGAAGAAGCGAAAGGGGAAAAATATTACTATTTTTTCCCTTTCCCTTCTTCTAGGAGGCCCTGACGAAACACGGTTAATGAAAATATGTATTTTTGGAATTTAAAACCTTAAATTAAAAGCTGTTGAGCACGAATATTGTGTGGAAGCGGTTTAAGTGATATGTTCTGTTACAAATCTACTTGTTTAATTTTAACACTAAAAAGAGAGAAGAGTTTAAAAAAATTCGTCTATTTCGCTTTAGTGTGTAAAGATGATTCTAATATGTGTATCTATTTTAAACAGCACATACCACCCTATTTTGCAGCTAACCAGCTACCTTTCCCCGAAGTGGGAGAATATTGTGACTGGGGCGACAAATCGTAGCCTACAAGCGGCAAATCTTTAAATCCGGCCCTGGCTTAGTGGTAAGCTTATGCACTCAAGGTCAATTGATGGAGTGTACGAACTACGATTGAAACGAAGCGAGCATTTTGCAAATAATAATCTTTGTATAGTCCTTTATAAAATGCCTATCTTTAGTTTAAACGCGTTTACTGAGAAATGTAAATTTTTGCTTTAAAAATTTTCACGTAATGCATGATTTCACAAAAAGTTTTATAGATAACTTCACCAATTTTGTTTCCAGCATATTGATAAAAATGTTTTATAGGCTCTGAACTAGTAGAATTATAGGGTTCTATATGTAATTTCATTTTTATAGCTGGTTTTTCAAAGTAAAATTTTTTTTTAAAAAGGCAATTTTTAACGAAAACTCTTAGTATTGTGTCTCGATGAACAATATTTTTTCCCTTTTCAATATATCAATATATTCAATTTTTTTTTTATAATATAAGATTTTGCGTAACGACGTTTTACTCCCTAATTTAACAACATAATAGCTAAAAATGTATTAAAGAGGGGAGAGTTTGTATTCTCGATTTTTTTTCTGTATATTTTATCGATATAAGTGTTAAAAATATATTTATATGCTTAATAAATAATGGTTTTCAAAAAATTTATCTCGAATGTAGGTGGATACCTTAAAAGGGTTATGTTTTCCCGGCATCATAAGTTCGTTTTACCCCGACGGCTAGCCTTGCCTGACCGGGGAGCTGAGTCCCCATAACCCCCCACTGCCACCATCCCTGTCTGGGATTTGAGAAAACATATTCATTAGTTTGGGTTTAACTTATTAAATATAAATGCTAAGATTTTTTTTGCCATTGAAATGATAGATGGCGCCACGATTTTCGCTATTCGCTTACGTCTCTCTGACGTCATTTTCTCCGGTAGATGTGAAATCGCAAGCACCCAAAAAACAAATGCCTTTAACTTGTTGCCAAAAGATGAAGTGATTATACAAGAGATAAGTGATAAATACAAGTTGAAATCGCATTTAAAAAAAGACAATTTTTAAGAAATTTAAAGCTGCTTTTTTACATATTTTTTTTCATTATACAAAAACAGGCGTGCAAATTCAAATTGGACTGTTTCAGATGACGTAAAATTCTAGTTTTCACTCTTGCTTTTCTGCGATTTTATTGGTTGTTTCGGTTTCACTCTCAATGTGCGGTAAAAACAGCGGATGTTTATAATTTAGGACATTTCATATTTATCGGATATTTTATCTTTACTATTTTTCAGGATTTAGATAAAACTATTCTTCAAATTACAGTGTAATAAATTACACACGTAAAAAGAACAATAAGAGAAAAAACACGACGAAACGAACACTAAGAGAAAATAAAATCGAAATTCGATATGAAAACATACACTGTAATATTATTTAGAAATTCCAATATTTTTTAATATAAAATTGAAATAATTAGATCGAATAAACACCAAAACAAATATAATTTCAGAAATTATAAACATGAAAACAATACTGCTGAAACTGTTGTCATTCTTCAGTCACGACGTGAAACATACCCCTTGAAACTTAACGGAAACAACTTTATATTCTAATAATAAAAATATATCCAACTAATTTATTTTTTTAAAGTTTATAAAAATATCACGGTGAAATAATAAACTACTACCCCAAACGAAACTGAAACCACGGATAAATGAGCGCCAAATAACGCATTAACGTGGTGGAAGTGGAAGGTTAGGTTTAGTTAAAATGTCGTCGCATTAAAGCTACAGAAGGGCTATTGACGACATGCGTCTTAATTTAGGACCGCCGTCAAGTGACGAGCCGACACCTGAATAGTCAATAGGCAGGCACCCAACGCAACCTTTAAGGGTGAAATCGTACGCGGCATCGGGAGCATATTTAACGTGCACTCACTCTATACGGGGTAGACGCGGTGGAACGAAAATCAAGGAATGAAAACAGGTGATGTGAAGCACTTGAAAGTCCCAGATTATTATTAATGAAACCTACACTATATACACATGACCTACACTATTTTTAAACAAGTACAGCACTTCGGCAGTATTCTATAAAAGGCAACCAGTCACATCTATCATACATGCTAATATTATCTATCATAATTTTTTTTAACCTACTTTTATTTTAATTCGAAAGAATAAAAAAAAATTAAAAAGTTGGAATTGACATGCACATGCTGACGTCCGTCTGTCCATGCGTATACCCCCTCTTTCAAAATCGGTCCTATCCGTCAGATCTTAAAAATTCATTTTGTTAGAAAAGTACGACTTCAGAGACCATACTTTCATACTTTTTATCCGCCTGTCTGTACGTCCGGACGGACATCTGTCTACTGTCTGTTGGCGATTTCCCCAATGAATTTAATTAGCATAGAAATTATTTTTTAGTAATTTAAATCGCTGATGCCAAATATTAGTAATAGCATAAGAAACTGTTTAATATTAATAAGTGAAGGAAAATTTATTTTTGTTATAAATCAGTTGGATTGACGTCATAAAATGAGCAAAATGCGATTCTTTGACTGTTCAGTATTTGATTACAAAGTGGCAAGGCATTAAATTATATTTGCATAAAAATTTGCAATTTTTTAGTGCAGTTCGGGTACTTTATTTTTTTTTTATTAATAAATGTTTAACATTCTTTGAATTGTAAATAAAATAAGCAAACGATAAATAATATAAATTTAATTTGCTGAATAAAATTAAAGAAAAGTTTTTTTGGCTTTACGTTTAAATTACAAATGGATGCTGTTTGGCGATTTTTTTCTATTGTGTATAAATCTTGTATAGAAGCGGTTCAAGGTGACAGTTACTGTGTCTCAAACTTGTTTTTCTATAAGATGTTCAGTAATTATTTAAGTAACAGGAAAGTAGGCTATTTTAGTACTGGTTGACTAATTAGGTTGACATATTTACAGTAATTTTAATCTTCACAACCTATACTTTTAATCGGGTAAATTTTTCTTATTCTATATTATCGGCTATATTTTATCTTTCAGGGATTATTTTCTTGATACAACAAAATTCTGTAAAAACTATAATAGGAATATTTCTTATGATGTCACGTTCTCTATACTGCGAGTTCATTGGTTGTTTTGTTTTCTTTGACAAAGTGTTGAAACAAGCATATTAGCTTTCTAGGCTACATACATTGATCAGACCGACGCACGCGCCGTTAAAATAACTATAAAAAAGAATGTCGTAATTGTAGACTCCGATAAGATTAAAAAAATTGGGATATGATTAAATATTCTTCTATTTAATTAAATTTTCAATCAATATGTGACTTGCAATTGTTCATAGTTACGAATAAGTAGCCATGTCATCTGAAATTTCGAATATGTCATGCAAACAGTCAAAATTTCTATGTTATATTAGATCGTAGCTAAGAATCAGGTGCGCTGTGTTCAAAGAGTTGGTGGTCTATTAGCTTCTTTTTCTATGATAACAGGCGAGCCATTTCAGAAATAAGTGGTAATAGTGAGCCATTTCAGAAATAAGTGGCAATAGTGAGCCATTTCAGAAATAAGTGTCTATGGTGCAACTTTCCAGCAAACAACTTCATTTATTTGCATTTTTAGTCGCGAAATTTTGGTAACTAGTAGTAACAGTTTGGTAACAGTAAGCCACAAAAGCAAACGCTTTTTCACTTAAGTGATAGTTAAAAGTTTATTTGATAACCAAGATACTTGTCAATCATACGCATCAATAATTACGAAGGTATATTTATTTTAAGTTACAATTATCTTCTCTTGTTCTTTAATTTTTGTCATGGGACACGTGAATTTTGCCAACTATGCTTTTTTAAATGAAATACCTAACTTTTGTTTTAGTATATTTTATTTTAAAAAATATTGGATATTAAAATATTGGATATCTTGGTACAATAACTTAAAAGTATGTTCTTTTATGCAGTTCAAGTGAAATTTCTGTAACAATAAAATTAAAAATACTACAAGCAATAGAACCTGGGGGCAGCATGTTACAATTTTTTTGAGAATGACCCATTCATGAAGGCTGAAGTGAGAACAGAACAGCGAAAGTAACCTCCATGACATAACACCTTAATCCACCTATCCACGACGGCCCTTAATAAAATAAGCCTAAATTTGAATCAGTGAATTGAGGTTTTTCCAATGACAACACACAAAAAAAAACACTATAATCTTTCAATAATCCGGTCAAAATTTCGGTCAAATCATACAATCAAATAAATACTATTGTCTTACACTTCCAAACTCTTTTTCTCAATATAGTACAATGTACAATTACATTAAGGAGATTGGTTCTTTTGTTCGGGTAACTTATGACACGTTTCAGTAATGCTCTTTTCGCTTAGTTTGCAGGCGCTTGTTTGATAAAATAGCTGGGATTGTCACATTGTTAACCACTTATTTTTTGTGAGCTATACCTATGCTCATTTGCACACAACTGAAATCTAAATAGTGAAGCAAAAACAACTTATATATCATATTATACTGCGTCTTAGTCATGATTCATCAATTGGTATATATGTTACGAAGCCCGAATTCGGCCACTTCGAGAATTGCCCTGCCAAATCGCGAAGTGGCATGGGAGGATGAGCCAAAGTTGGAAGAAAAAAATCATTTTCACGTATTATTGGCTCTGTATAAAACCATAATTTCATTCTTATTACTAGCTGCGGTACCAGCAGATAACTACGGTGGGATGCGCCGATTTGAGAGAAAGTAAAAAATTAAGTATTTTTTTTATTAAATTTTTAGCCTACTTTTTCTTTTTTTAATTCGAAAGAATTAAAAAAATGAAAAAGTAGGTATTGACATGCGGTCGATGTCCGTCTGTCCGTCTGTCTGTCTGTCCGTCTGTCCGTCCGTACCCCCCTTCCAAAATCGGTTCTAATCATCGGATCTTAAAAATTCTTTTTTTGTTAGAAAGCTATGACCTCAGATACCCAACTTTCATACTTTTTGTCCGTCTGTCTGTACGTCCGGACGGACATAAATCTACTATCTGTCGGCGAATTTCCCATTGAATTAGCATTGAAATTCAATTTTGAGTCATTTAAATCACTGTAGGTATTGAAATGCGGTTGATGTCCATCTGTCTGTCTGTTCGTATGTCTGTCTGTTCGTATGTCTGTCTGTTCGTATGTCTGTCTGTTCGTATGTCTGTCCGTCTGTCTGTCCGTTTGTCTGTCTGTCTGTCTGTACCCCCTTCCAAAATCGGTTCTAATCATCGGATCTTAAAATTCTTTTTTTGTTAGAAAGCTATGACCTCAGATACCCAACTTTCATACTTTTTGTCCGTCTGTCTGTACGTCCGGACGGACATAAATCTACTATCTGTCGGCGAATTTCCCATTGAATTAGCATTGAAATTCAATTTTGAGTCATTTAAATCACTGTTGCCAAATCAACAATGGCATGAGAAACTTTATTTAAACATATTTGAAGCAAAATAATATTTTCATGAATCAGTTTGGAATGACGTCGTAAAATGTAGAACAATTTGATTCTTTGATTATTCATTAATTATCTACCAAGAAAGCGGCAAGGCATACTTTTGCATGCAATTATGCTTAGTTTTAATTTACATTTCTTATTTTTAAATGCAGTTCGGAGTAGTTTCATTACTTTTGTTATTAATAAATATTTATTCTTCGAACTACAAATAAATCACGAGCAGATGATAAATAATATTTAATTAATTTGCGAACGAATATTAAGGAAAATAGTTGTTTTTGGCTTTTTTGAAGTTTAAATTATAGCTGGGTGCTGTGTTTCGATTTTTTTTTCTAATGTGTATAAATCTAGTGTAGAAACGGCTGTTGGTGATATTTACTTTAGGAACCTAGTTTTTTTTCCCGATTAGAACTTCAGTAAGTATTTAAGTAACAGGAAAGTAGGCTATTTTAGTTCTTTATGAACTTCTTGTTTCATTTAAAAACTTGTTTTTTAAAAAATATTTGTAAAAGATTTTTTTAAATAAAAAAACAAAAGGAGCAATATTAGAAATTGCTTAAATAAAACAAACTTCATTCATTATCTTGAATGAGCACATCGTGGCCATTTCGCGAAAGGCAGACCAAAGTAGAATACTCACTGATCGTTTCAATTACAGCGCCATACCTCTCGGCCAAAGTACGAAATAGCCGGCCAATTCGCTAAGTGGCCGGACTTCGGGCTTTGGCCGTAACCTATGTACTTTTAGCTCTTAATATAAAAATTTAGGTTTATGATTCGTTAATGCCATTTAATATCAAAAGTAAATAAAAATAATACTCTCAAATACAACGAAGGAGAGTATTTGAAGAAAGAACTATATGGGTCGATTAAGTTTACGTTATGAATACGTTTAAAGGTTGTTATATACCCGAGAAGGTAATTTCATAATAACTTTAAAAGTTTCATGGCAGCTATCATTTGCGCATGCGCGATTTTCTCAAAATCCTTTTTTGACGTATGACCAGGGGCTGAGAATTCGTGTACCAAATTTGAAGCCTGCAGCTCTTTTAGTACGAGCTGTAAGGGGGTTTCAGCCAGACAGACGGCCCAGAACGTTCAAAAACCATTTTTTTTTAAGAATCAGCATCCTCCGAAACGTGTAGAAAAACAAAATCTCCATTTCGGATTTTCAACTTCACAGCAATACTTTTATAACCTTATATTTCATACGGTTCGCTATCGGACTGGCATGAAAATTTGCTAAAGGCCCCGGGTTCAAAACCGTGTCGGCTATATACCTCTTCAATAGAAGCAATGGCTGTTGGGGAAGTTAATTTATTATAGTTTACAAACTTCTTTCGATTCGCTAAAAAGGAAACAATAACACTTAATTTGAAGGAATTGATTGCAATCAGGGCAGAATCTTCATTTGACATCAATGGCCATACTACAGGGTCTTGAGTGGCAACAGAAATGCTGAATGAAAATAAATTATTTCTCAAGTCTAGATTGACAAATCTGAATCAATATTAAATAGGAAATCTGAATCAATATTAAATAGCATCAATCGGCGCACCGATTGAAGGAACTTCAGGAATAAAACCTGGAAGGAACTACGTCACCTGAAACAAGCCAATTGGTTTATTAAAAATACCAAAATCCTAAATTACGAGATGTATATTATTGGATTATTGGAACTCTAAGCCTATTACCGAGGCTAATAATTGATAGATGAAAACATGACCACAATCAAGATGCAAGAAAGCAACCTTTTTTATGTGAAAGGTGTGGTTCCTCTTAACTATATTCAGCTCACGCAAAATAGTTGCATGCATGCGATGTCATTACCTTTATGAGTTTATATATACTAGTTTTGGAAATTTTAATATAATTCTACGCTGTTTTTGGGTGCTTATACAATTTTTACAATGATTCGTGTGAATCTATTGAATAGGTTTACTGTGCCAGTTTATACTGAGATAATAATCATGGATAAAAACAGATTTTTTTTAATTCAACAGGCCCCGTAACAAATAAGACTAGAGTTTACAAATACGTTTGTTATTAAGCGATTGTTAAATATGTCACGCTTAGATTTAAAAAAAAAAACAATCGCATTCCAAGGAAAAGGCCCTTAATCTAAGAAATGTTTTCAATATTCACAGAAAAGCAGCATAGATTTGGCTGTGTTTAGACACGTTTAAATATAAAAGTACGTAAGATCTTCGGTTAAATGTTTATATCAGTACAGTAGAACTCAAAATATCCGAAACGTTGCTAATTATTCGAGTTTCAAAAAAAAAATCATTCCGGCCCATCTGTTACTGTTTGTGTTATAGTTCCCGCCACCCTTATTTGTTACACTTTAGGGATGGAACCGGTATTGGAAAAACCGGTTTTTCTGAAAAACTGCCATCCCTAACGTGTTCTAATTTGGTTGGCGGCGAGTATAGTTGGATGTCCTACCGATTTTTTTTCTGACTGTCTAGGACTTGGGACTTTTTGGAGTTTCAATAGTTTATATACTGCATATAAACTATTGTACTTTCTGTAATTTCTTTTATTTTATGTACTCATCTGTTATTTATGTAAAGTTTAAAGTTTAGTTTGAATTATCGTCGCACTAGAGCTACACGAGGGCTATTGGCGACGGGCGTCATAATTTAGAACCACAGTCAGTTGACGAGCCGACATCTGAATAGGCACCCAATGCAACCGTTAAGTGCGACATCATACGCAGCGTCGGGACTTTGGAGCATATTTAACGTGCACTCACTCGCTATACGGGGTATTATTCGTCGGACATTTTTTTGGCTGCACGAGCTGTTTATAGGTCGGCTGTTAGTTTTGCGATGCCCGGACACGAACCTGGGACCTTCCGCATGCAAGGCGAACGCCTGACCGACTGGGCTCCCCAGCCCCGTTATTTATGTAAAAATTATCCTTTGAATACATATAGTTAAGTAAACTTCCAATACCTATCATTCACCATGACTTAAAAGAAACCAACATACCAACATAAGTTGAATATAAAATTGTTACAAAAGCTATAACTCAAAATACACCTTAGATTTGGTTGATGACGACCGAAACTAACTACATGACCTCACAGCCCAACAATTGATTAAAATATCCCCCTTTTTCCGATTCACTCCAATTATCCGAATTTGATAATCCGAATGCAGTTAGATTCCAATTTTTTTTTTATGGTTATAAGTGCATTGGAGTACTACTGTACCTAACAAAGCTCTTCTGGTGAAAATTATTTTTTTATTCACCAGAGCATAGAAAACTAAGAAATACCTTTTTTTTATGTACAAAGCCAATATTTAAGTTATCGTATAGAAATGGATTTTTGACATAACATAGATATGTTTTTGTGGATACAAGTGTGTTTATATTCGCATGCAAATCTGCAATAAGCGTTTTTTTAAATATATATTTGTGGAAAATGTCATCCAAGATTTGAGAGTTAGTGTTAGGTTGAACTATCACCGCACTAGAGCTACATGGGGGCTATTGGCGACGAGTGTCGTTATTTAGAACCAGTCAAGTTATTAGCCTACCCCCTGAGTAGGCACCCAATGCAACTTTTAAGGGCAGTGTTCGAAATTGGATAAAGAAATTTAGGAGCAATCTGTGATACCAACTTAAAAAAAAACTAGGAGCAAATGCACGCTACCTAGGAGAATTTTAAAAATAGTGAAAAAATACTTTCATTAAAAAATTATTCACAAACTTTGGAGTCTATACAATACCCAAATGGGCTATTCTAAGATCGCCGGAGTTGCGTGCTTATCGAATTCGGAATTTCGCATTATAGGATAACTGGAGTTTAACAATTTAAGAAATCACAATTTACTATGGCCGGAGTTTCTGAATATTACGGTCGACTGAGCTTTTTAAAAATATTTTTGGATCGCCTTAGTTTCTAAATGTGACAATCGCCACAATCTTGAATTTTTAATTTGTTCGCAATTTATGGATTTCGCAACTGCCGATTTTATGATCCCAGCAATAGTTTCAAAAATTTAGGATAATTGAAGATTTGTGATTTCAGGAATACTATTTGTCGTTATTTGATCGTTGTAAATTACGACAAAAAAGTTAATATTGCCGATTTTTTAAAACTAGTCGCGATAACTGCGACTAAGTTTATTTTGTTATTGAAAAATTGTGGCATTTTCCGTCTAGCGACCGTGAATTTCGAACCCTCTTTAAGGGTGATATCGTACGAGGCTTTGTGCGTTTGAATCATATTTGAAGGGTTCAGAATACAAGTGAACCAGTCACTTGTGGACTAGGTTCAGAATACAAGTGAACCAAGTCCACAGTGGACTAGGTTCACTTGTATTCTGAACCCTCCATCTAACGGGCACGCCCCCTTCACGGGGCATTGTTGGTCGGACTTCTTGGCCTTTTATATAACTAGGCAGTTATTCCGAGAGTTGAGAGAAGAGCCGCCTTTACCCCTTAGATTGTGCGAGATATTCGCCCACGGCCACTAGCGGGCTTTTATTTTTACTTAATGAAAAATATTACCAATGAACTCAAACGTTAAATTATTCATAAGTTATCATTTTCTTTTTAATAAAAAGTACTAATTTAATAGATCGTACATGCATAAGTACACTGATCTTAAGGCTATTTATTTAAGTCGTATGGATGCCTAGACTCGTTCACATTAGAAATCTCAACTTGCCTATTTATTTTTGATTGGTTCTTGTTTCAACCTCCGACCATAATTGGGAACCCTAATCCCTAAAAATGGCGTATGCCGGCCGAATTCTGTACAGTGGGCATAAAAGAATGAATTTGGTGCATTTTTAACGAATAGTTCTGATTAGTCTTCTTTTAGTCTTCAGACAAATATGACGTTGGACATAAAAAAACCGGAAATGAGTCTTGAATTATGCTACAACATCCTGGGAATGTGAAGGTTAAGTATATAAAGTTTTATTATAAAAAAAGTCTAGCAAGCATGTTTATAAATTTGTAATGATAATGTCAAACAGGTTTTACGATAAGTAATAATTAGTAATAACGTCAAATTTATTTTACTCCGATGTTTTGACTTTTTGTTTTTGACAACAAACTAAACCTAAACTTATATTATAATTTTACGACGCTTTAAGATTTAATGTGTTGTATCTTTTAGGCAACATTGTTTTTTTTAACGTGTTTAGCAGAATGATGCAATGAAATATATCTAAAGCGCAAGAGTGATCGATATCTGCAAAGTAAAAAACGAAATGCAAAAAAAAAATTAGGTAAACATTACAAAAACAATACAATATCACTCACGCTATCAGACCTAGACCTCCTCCTTACAAGTTGACAATAAGATTTTTTAGAGGAACTCATAATAATCCCACTTGGCACAAACAATTAGTAAAAACCACCGATACGAACTGACCAAGAACACTATCGCGATAGACTTGCACCATGCTACCTCTCGAAGGCAGTGTTGATTATCATCGAAAGGTCATATGATTGCCACAAGGTCCTTGCATAATAATTATCGCCCCAGAAATAATTTCCGGAATATCGTTTGACAGGACCATCTCAACCGCAGGATTTTTATTCGAACGGGGCTTATCCTGCAGCTCTGTCAATGTAGCCTTATTTTGGGTACGCCTGTGCCATCTGGCGGTGTGATCTGTAATTTTTCCGGAGTAACTTAAGTTGACCAACTGTTTGTGCCTGCGATCAATATAACAAAGGAATTGCTGTTAGTGGAGAATTTTTGAATGGGTTTGATGTATCGTGTCTTGTTTATAACTGAAATGCCAAATGTCAAAAAGGGTCAAGTCTATTGAGAATTTTCCTTCTACGCTTCTTCCTTCCAATATTGTTAGTGAAATACAAAGCATAACGAAATCTTCCTGTGCACTTGAGCCATTGTTACATTTAGCGATTTGATTATTGTTTTATTTGTTTAGATTAAAGTAGTATGAAAGCGAATGTCGGGGGGAACACTGTAAAAATGGCGGATTATTGGATGGGCTAAACACAAATAAGATTCCACTACTTAGGCGAGTCAATTACCGCTCTAAAAATGCAGACCCTTCAAACTGGTGCACCAATACTTTTGATGACGCTATTAATTTTTCAACAAAATAAAATAATAAGATTCCTATTTAACAATTTTAAGATTGGTTTTGATGAAATTTTTAAATATTTTTTTGTTTGTCTATAATTAAGGCTATTAAATTTTAGTGTATATTTTTAATGATAAAAGCTGATCAAGAAAGTCGTTTGCCTGCTGCTATACTGTTATCCTCACTGGCGATGGTAACATTGCCCTGGCACGTGCAGACTGGGCGGCTGAATGGTCAGGCAATCAGAAAGTCTCGGGTTCGAATCACGGCATGGGCAAGGATGTTTGTGTTGTGTGTTTGTCTGTATTTGTCCTGAGTATACTGCGACATAGTACGTGCTGATTAAATCTGTGGAGTCGAAAGTCCTGAACAAGCTCACGAGGGCGCCACTGGTTTTTGCTTTGGGTGCCCGCTCAGGTGTCGACTTCGTCACTTAACTAGGGTTAAAAATAACGATGCGTCAGCGTAATTAATGTGTTAAAGCTCCATGGAGGCTAGAAATAGTCAGCCGAAAACGTACAACCTAACCTAAACTAACATATAGTGTAAGGCGTCGCTGATCGGAGGCATCACGAAACTGATATGCGATATGTCTACCAACTAACTAAACTAACATGAGTGCAGTGCAAGTCGTGTGTACGCGAACCAAGCACACAACCTGAATATATAGTCTACAACAACACACATGTATGCAGTCATCTTGTACGCAACTGATCAATATGCTGTTCGTGCTTTACCAAAGCGTCCTAGATTAGTGCAGTAACCACTTTAAAGGGATGTTTGGTTTTTAGAAATATACCGGTTTTCTGTTCAACTGGTTCAGCCTAAGAACCGGTGTTTGCCAGTGTAACTGAAGCCAAACACCGATTTTTCGATTTAACCGTTTCTAGCTTTTCATCCCTTATCCATGTCTTTTAAATCCCTAAACCTTTCTCGTTCTGAGAAACCTTTTCCACCCCGGAGAACAACACCGGTTGACACACTACCTCTTTTTGCCACTTTAGTTTCACCATACTATAATGTTTTTACAAATTGTGAAAGAACGTAATTACATAAATGAATGACATTTTTAGGATATCTTAGCTTGAACCTTTTAGAAAAAAATCCAAAACAGTCATATGACGGATTCAAAATGGTCACTTTTTGTGTTTTCCATGTAACTTGATATTCATATTTTTAGTTTCTACACTACGTTCATAACGTAAAGATTGGAAGGTATTATAATCGTTCAGTCCGTCCGTCTGTCTGTCCGTCACCCACTTTCATATACCAAACTACAAATGCTACAGGCAAGTGTGATACGTCAAAAAAAAAAAAAAATTCAGCGCATCGAAATTAGAAGACATTGAAAATCTCAGAAAAAAAATCGAATTCAAAGTACTTTTTAAAAAAACCTGCAAAATTTAATGCTCATTTAAAAAGCATAAAAAGCCATTTTTATTAGAATTAAATCACCATTGCCATTCGCAATAATCACTCGAGAAACTTTAAAATTCTTTTAAATAAGAAATTAAAAGACATTTATTTTGTGACACCAGTCAGTTTGAAATGACGTCAAATATATTTCACTAAGAGATTCTTTGTTTGTATGTTGATATGAAATGTTTTGGTTCTATTTAAAAGAGAGGAATACATTATATGTTTATTCTTTTAAATATAAATTATTTTTTGCAAACGATAATAATTATTGAATAACTATTGAAGAAATAAATATGAATTTTCGAAATAAAATAAACTAGCCAAATTTAGCGTGTAAATGTTTATAATAGAATTAATATTGTGTTTGGCGACTTTTTTCCTGTTGAACACAAATGTTGTGTGGAAGCGGGCTGAGTGACATATTCTGTTACAAACCTACTTGTTTTTTATTTAAAAAATGACATATTAAGTTACAGAGACTTATTTAATGTTATTAAATGTTTAAAAAATAATATTTAAAAATGCAATTACTTTAATCAAAATTAATTATTTTAAATTAATTTATAATAATTTTATTGCTTCATTTAATATAATAAAAAACTTTAATTAAATAATAAATTAAACTTATTTTATTTAAACTATTTTTAAACTAAACTTATTTTTTTAATTTTAATGAAAGCAAATTGATTAACAAATACTTTTAATAATTTTTGGAGCTTGTAACTTATAATTACTTAATTATCCATAAAATATTGAGCAAAAATTACATTGCCATCAACGTTATTAGAATATTAAACAAACCTAAAATATAATTAGGAAGATTTAGTCAATAAATTAAATTAATATATTTGTTAATCAATTATTAATTTTTCTGTAATAGGCTATTGTTTTATTATTCTACTCAACCCACCATAAAATTTAATACTTAAAATTAAGTTACCAGAATAATTAGTTTTAATGACTTTTACCAATAACAATACATCAGTTTTGGTTAATGAATTTATAACTTTAAATAAGCCCCTTTAAATTAAAAAATCTTTTTTTTCTTAAATTGGAAAAATTCAATATCACGTTTCACGGAAGAAACAAAATGTGGAAGTTACGTCATTTTAAAATGAAGTTTGTAAGTAAACTTTAAAAAAAATTCTATGGCTTGGTCCTTTATGTTACTTTAAATTCATTTCTCAGGTTTCTAAAGTTAACAATTAGGCTTCATTCTAACATACCGCATTAAATTTAGACAAAAACCCGATTTTCGGTTATATTGACCATCATAATTCCGTAATGAATTTAATGTGCGAAAAGTTAGGATTGCTCTTCTCTTGGGATTTTTTTTCTTAAAGTTCAAGATACCATATTCTAAATATTTCATTTAAATATGTATTTAAGTTCATTCATAACCTGTAAGAACATCAGTATGGTGAAACGCCATAGGAGCTATACTGCAAATTCCATCCCACTTGGATATCCAGTAGGACAAAGTGCCATTTGAAACCATGCAATCATATAGAAAAACGAATCATTTTCGTAGTTTTAAGTTTAACTAATAAAAAAAGTAGTTTATCATTAAAAATATACAACAAAATTAAATAACATTTAAAATTTTAAAAAAAATATGTAAAAACTTGTCAAAACCTGTTTTAATATAAAAATCAAGTTGGGTGTCTACCCAGGTGTTAGCTCGTCACTTGGCTGTAGTTCTAAATTACGACTCTCGTCGCAATAGCCCTCGTTTAGCTCTAGTGCACGTTAATTCAACTCAACATAAACGTCTGCAATAAACAAGTTTCCTCTAAATTGAGGGCGTAGTGAGCCTAGTGTCATCGTCTCGGTCTCGGGATCGAAGGTCCTGCGATCGAGTCCCGGTACACTGAAGACCTACCGATATATGCGGAGTACGTGCTCGTTAAATCTGTTGGTCCGAAAGTCCTCTAAGTTCCCATACCAAATCAATACCTCTGGGGGTGACAGCCAATTCTGGGGATCCTCTAGTGGCCTCTGTCTCTAAAAATTAGATGGATCCACTTATGTGTGTGTGTTGTCTGTCTGTTGTGTCTGTCTTATTTGACGAAGGTTATAAGCGGTCGCTGACCAAGCACACAAACTGAATATATATGTCTACCAACCAACCAACCAACTCTAATTTGAAACATTACTTCCGAAACAGCAACCTCTTTCCGATTGACAACCTGTCAGAGTGCAACCTAAAACAATGTCGTATCGCATCAAATCTCGCGCAATTAGCCTGGGTAGTAAACTTTCCCGCTATCTCCCGATTTCACACACAAAATAGTCATTGAAATTGGCACAGAGCCAGCCAGGACCTTGTTCGACGATAAGGTGAATCGACCGCTTCCGTGTCCGGACAGTACCCGGAAATATAACAAGGAAAAAGTCCTGTTTTCGGGAAAAGTATTTTTTTATTATCATGAATCCGATATTATAATGAAATACCAACGGATGGAATTTAAAAAAAAAGAATAAATTATATCGCTCTGAGAGATAAAAAAAAAGGCAATTTAGGAGTTTTCACTTTTTTCAACAACATAAAAAATGCATACAAATTCTTTTATGTTCGTAGATGTGTTAGCATTTTCTGGTGGCTAGAAATACACAGCCGGAAGCATTTTAAAAAATGTAAGTTTTTTTATATTTAGCAGTTAGCATAGTCCAGTAGTAAGAATACAACCTCTCGTTACTATCCTTGGATTGCTAAAATTAATTTTCGATTATCACACCAAACCATGATCATAAGTTGCGGATAGAATTAGAGAAATTTGTTGAAACTAATCCACAAAAGGATTACATTATATAATAAAAGGAATCTATTTATTCCATTAATTGAAAATCCCGTCTTCAAGATCACAGTTTTGCGCTTCTCCCCGTGATGATTTTGTATAGATTCGCCAGATTGTGAAAATCTTAAGAGGGACTGTCAGTCCCGTACAGCTAATGCATTAGTTTTGAAATCACAACTTTTGCAAACGAATTGCTTTGCCATGTTATCCCATTTTCACCAGGTATGGGAATCATCATAACATTAATTTAAACTAAATTGAAAAGAAAATAGCATCCGGTTATTTAACTATTAATTGATAAAGTTTTTAAATAGTGTCTCCATCTGCTGTATATTTCTGGCATTTTAAAACTTCAAAAATATATAATTAAATAACTACATAACATTTTCGCTTCAAATTTGTTTCATTTCGCTGTTATGGTGATTCTCATACCTGGGGGAAAAGGGATAACATGGCAAAGCAATACTTCTGCGGAAGTTGTGATTCCAAAACTAATGCATTAGCTCTGTGGGACTGACAATCCCTCTTAAGTGAGTCTTGAAAATCTTAGCGACATAGCAACACGCATTTACTAAGCCCATTATTCTCGTAAACTGAACGTACTTAAAAAAATTAATATTTATCTAATTAAGCGTTAAAATCTACAACTTAGAGGGTCCTAAATTGTCTTCGGCGTTAAAATCTAGCATTTGCCAACGAGCGAAAAATGGTAATTCATGTGACCCTGCGTACGAACGCTGCTCAAAACAATTAGGGGAGCGCATGGTTTAAACACTTTCACCCCCAATGATTCCATTTGGAATCATCAGCCAGCGTTTTTTTTCTGATTAAGTTAAGCTCGTTAAAAGTAAAATTTTAAATACACTGCTCAAAACAATTAGGGGAGCGCATGGTTTAAACACTTTCACTCCCAATGATTCCATTACTAATTATCAGCTTTCGATTTTTTTCTCACTAAGTTAAGCTATCATCTTATGTATCGTTACATGGAAGAATCATGTCTTTTGAAGAACTAAATAATGTTTGTTTTAATTAAATGACAATATGAAAAACATGGTATAATAAAATTCACTCTAAAACAATTTTAGCAAATAAATTGACCCTAAATTCTTTATGCGTGCATTTTTTAGATGTTTAAAAACGGATTTTAAGTATTTTTTAACAAATGAAGTTTTTAAAAAATTATTGTTATAATTTATTCAAAAGTTATTATTCCAATTTTTCCCCTTAAATTTTAGTTTAAAAATTAAGATTTTCCCCCCTGTTTTTTACTTTTTCATTCTGAATGCATATAATGAATCTATTTCACGAATTTTAATTTTTAGAATAAAAATTAAAAAGTTGGTACTGAAGGGGTAACAAAAGTATGCAAAGTGCTCCCCTAATTCGTTTGAGCAGTGTATTAGTAGTACAATAAATATTGAACGACCCTAGTTTTTTAGGAAACGGCAACCAGCGACAATGGGATAAAAAGCGGATGATCTTGAAAGGGATATTCTCATTAAATGGACTATAAATAGGCAAAGATAAATATCGCACAGCGAGCGGAAAAGTGACCTATCGGACAAACATGACTTTTCGGGTTATAAATGCTAAAATATTCAAAATTTAAAGATCTAGCGATTAAAGCAAATCTTAAATCAATGTTGGGATACAGTTAGCGGATCCTTATTTTTCTATAATGATATACAATGGAAAAAAATAAACTTCAGACGATTTTTCTCAAAAACTAGCTCTTTGACGATAGGTCACTTTTCCGGTGCGAGATATTTGAAAGCGTTTTAAATTATTTGTAAATTGTACAAAAATGTCGCTCACCCCCCTGTGTATGAGGGAAGTGTGGTGGTCGTCTGTGGATTTGCCAGCGGCAGCTTGGAGTGCCCGCCGTCGATCGGGGTCGATGGAGTGGCGACGCAACAGGGCACCTGAAACAAAACAAGTTGAGAAAAATTGCTAACCACTGCGTATGATGACATAACTATTGAGTATGATATAACTATTGAGTAATATGAACTGATGACTAGCGCTATTGAGTATGAAATAACTATTGAATGATGAAATGATGACTAACTTTTAAGTGATGAACTGATGACTAACTTTTGAGTGATGAATTTGACTGAGTGATGAATTGATGACTTGAGTATGATATAACTATTGAGTGATGAACTATGACTAACTTTTGAGTGATGAATATGACTAGCTATGAGTATATAACTATTGATGATGAACTGATACTTTTTAGAGTGATGAACTGATGACTAACTTTTAAGTGATGAACTGATAGCTATTGAGTATAAAATAACTATTGAATTATGAAATGATAACTAACTTTTGAGTGATGAACTGATGACTAACTTTTGAGTGATGAAATAATGACTAGCTATCGAGTATGATTTAACTATTGAGTGATGAACTGATAACTTTGTTATTGAGTATGATATAACTATTGAGTGATAAACTGATGACCAACTAATAAGTTTGATTTAACTATTGCGAAGGCGAACTAACCCTACAGGGTGCATACTGTTGTCGTTTTGCAACATATATACCCTTTAATCAACTTTATGACTTTAAAATATTATTGATGTTCGTAAACTTTAGCAATTTGTCATCTATTGGAAGCTATATTGCTGTTTTAGAAAAAATAACTATTTAAAGAAAAAAAATAATGTTATGGTGCATACAATTAAAATGACACAATTTCCCCAAATTTAATGCATCGTCCTCAATGCTAAGTCTATGGCGATGCCAATGTTTCAAAAATTCATAGAATTAGGTTCTAGTCAAAGATATTAAAAAATATATATATATATATTTCACGCAATGTATAACCATTAAAGATTCAAATATATTTCTTGGAGTAAAAAAAATCATGCATTAGACTTAGAGGGTTAACACCTTTATATCGTATGATCCCTTGAGGCATCAAAAACTAAGGTTTCGATAATGTTATCAATATGACGTGTTACGCGGCAAAAAAAATCATAAGCTAAATTGTTGAGCAACATTTTATACAATATTTTAAACATTGTTTTAAACGGTCAAAATTAAGTTCCTTTTAGTAGTTGCTATATTTTATTATATGCATACTTACGTTTATTTTATATAACTACCAAGCACGAGCCGAAAAGCACTTTAGATAATAATAAACTCTTCATTCAAATTTTATTTTCCATTACAATTCGATTAAAGTGTACCTTGTTATAACATTCAACTTTCCAGAAAGTTTCGTGTCTTTACACAGAAATCAATTCAAACATTTTATGAGCAAAAACAATTGTTTTTAGTTTAATTTTTCACAATTAGCTAAGTCTCCATGAATATATGGTAGCTGTGATGCAATTTATAAAAACTTTTAACGTAGTTAGTCAAGCACTCTAGCTTCTAGTTTTAAAAAAAGCAATAAGTCATAAAAAAAACAGCAACAATGTGTCGAAATGTGTTTTACATTTTAAATTAAACGATTAATAAATTAGGAAAAATTATAGAATAACTTTCTTATGTTCTTCATCGAACACTGCTGTTTCTATTGATTCAGCAGAAATTCGAATCTCTATACATTTAGACATCGTCTATTTTCTACCATGTTCTGTTCTAAAAAGAAAAAATATATCTAAAATAAAAGGAAATCCGTAAAAGGACTTAGGCGGTAAAAAATAATGCTGTAACAGCATTAAAGAATGATCAGTAAGGAAAAACTCCCGTTCGTTACTATTTAGGATTTAGCCTGGTAGCTTTACTTCGTTGCGAATTCACTTTGGTGAAAAAACAACAAACTAATATTTTTCACCCGTTTTACCAGTGCCGGTAAAATATTTTTAAAGCTATTTTTAAAGTTATTTTAATTTAAGTAAAAAATAATTTTGTATACTTATATTAACTAAATTTCATCGTTCTGATTATTAAAATAATGAGGAAAATGGGTGTGCTGTAATTAAAAATTCATAACCAAACTTTAGGATGACTTAGCAAACTCGAACATATGTGAATATTGAAAAGAATTTAAATTACGATGCAAAGTAATTTCGAAACGAAAAATACAAACTTTTAATTTTAGCATCTACAGCAGATCCATTTTCCTCATTATTTTAGTAACTCCACTCAAATTAAACTGTTTTTTTTTAATTTTGTTAATTAATATTTTATCTAATTATTTTTTAGATTTTGAGTTTCTTGAAATATGTAGTAGGCTCCTAATAACTATGCTAGTATAATCGCACGCAAAAGATTTTACTTTAGATCAAGAACTTAAAAAATCCAATAATTACCAAATATGTACTTTTAATTACTCCACTATTTCCCCAAAATATATTACACTTAATAAACAACTAAAAAATAGAAATTCACCTTATATTTCTATTTCTAACTATTTATCCAAAATTTCATAAAAATCCTATTAAATTCAGATACATCACATGCGGTTTTAATACCCTACATGATTAACACGTTAACGCCGGCGCGAGCCACCGGTGGCCCGCGCTAGATTAGGGAACTTTCGCATAGCGTTATGGGGAAACCGTAACGCTAACGCTAACCTTATAAGGCGGCTATTGCGCATGCGCAAGCATTAACGTAATCTTCGCGAAAACACCCTTTTTGCATAGCGTTTAACGATAACCTTATCCTTATTCTAAGAAATCATGACCATGACTGTAAAATTAATATTACGAAACGATTACTGGCTTCGTTAAATTTCTTTTGATATAAGTGGGAATACGTAGAAACGTTTATTTATAACGCGATGTATATTTCTTTATGGTTGCTGTAATTTCGTGTATTCTTTGCCGCGTGGTACTTATCATAGTACTTATATTAAAAGAATGGACGACTTATTTCAATTAAGAATGTTAGGAGGATTAAATGACGATGAGTTAGAAGACGCAATATTAATTGGACTTGGAGAACCCCGGGAAAGTGGCTATTTGCGCTCGTCGAAATATTCCCGAATCAACTTGAATACGTTTACCGATGTTGAGTTCCAACAAAAATTTCGATTTAGAAGAGAAAATTTTGAAGAATTGTGCCATGGGCTGGGAATTCCAGGAAAAATACAACTTAGAAATCGGTATTCAACAACAGGTTAGTATTTTTTTCATGGCTTCAATCTTTCAAATATGTAACATTTAAAAGATAAAACTTGATCATAATTTAAGGTTTATTTTAGAATGATTTTTGTATAAAATTCATTAAGTTTGTTCTCCAGTTTTTTTAATACAATCTCTTGCATAATCGAAATACTTAATATCTATTTTCATGTTATCTTCCTATTTTCCAGGAATTGAGGGTTTAGCTATATTGCTAAGAAGGATGGCCTATCCAAACCGTTGGTGCGATTTAGAATCCCTGTTTGGATTGTCCTCGAGTTATTTGTCGGCGATTAGTAGCCATGTGATGCAGATCATTATTGAGAAGAAAGGTGTGTATCAACATAAACATGCATATATTCTTGTAATATAGTTATTTTCAAATTTTCTTTTATATACAAAATTTAATTATCTTTTATATACAAAAAGTATCATCGGGCGGCGCGTACCACCGATGGCCCGCAATAGATTGTCTCATTAGGCGGCGCGTACCACCGGTGGTACGCACTAGATTGTGTTATTAGACGTTGAAAATTAAAAGAATAAAAATATAACGTACTTTCTTTAAAAAACTGTGGCGGATAAGTTTTGTTCAATAACATAAACATAATAATACAGTTTATAAATGTAACTCAAACTCTACAAAATTAACATAATAATTCTACATTGCTCTATTTATAACATTTTTTTTTTTATTTTTTGTAATTTGTTAAAACAAATTTCAAGCAAAGTGCTAGCTGACCATTGCGGTTATGCCGGTGTGAACAGGCAAAAATCGCGCTCCGCCAGATGAAGCGCCGCCTTAATTTGAGTGCCGCCTCACAGAAAAACAAATTAAAATAGGCCCCGGCGTGAACGTGTTAAACCCGGCTTAATTTTTTTCAAATATCTTAATATAATTTATAATCATATTAAATAAGATCTTTTATGGATAATCAACGATAATCCTTTAGACTTTATAAACAATAATCACGTTCCCTCAATACAGACTTAATATTTTAAGGATCTTTTTTACAAGCATACCACTAATTAAATTAAAAGCTTATTCACCTTTTTCATGAATTTAATATTTTTTACATGAATCTAAAATACTTGGAAGAGTTAAATAATTTTTGTGTTCAATAATTTCATATTTAACAACGAAGTTGCCCACTGTCAAATAACACTGGTCAACAGTGAAAATGCGACTGAGATGAAAGTACCAAATTCTGAATGATTTCAACGTGCTAAACACGAATATCACCTTAAAAAATGTAAGTTAGCTCTTGTTTTTGAGTTACGGTCGTTTTTTTCATTACATAGAATGCGGCGAAATGCATGGGCGCACCAAACGCAAAATTAATTAAAGTCAATTTTGTTTACAGAAATAACCCTCCGAATTTTTGCTCATACAATAAATTCCTTGTATTTCGTACTTAGTTGTTTTAGAAGCTGTAGAATATCAAAAATTAGTGTTTTTGATAAATCTATAACTGTAATGCCTTGTAAATGCATTACACATATGTAAAGAACTTGTATGTACGAATATTGAAACCAAGAAATTAACTTATACTGGGAAAGAAGCTCCTCATATTGGAACAAAAAGACTAAAACGTTTCTATACATATTCCATTTTTTTGTTCTAACAGTAGCATTAAAGGCCATTGCACACTCATCATATGCAGTGGTTCCTCCTACTAGAAACCTTAGGAATGGCCAGTTTTTCCAGGTTAGGAAATTAGAATGGACAGAGTCACCTTCAGAGACAGCCTGGAGAAATGTAATTCACACTGGCCAGTGAGTCCATCAAATGAAACCGTTCCGACATTTAATATTGTTCTACAAAATTTTAGGAAATAATTAAAAACTTAATAATCACAATTAGTGTTAGAGTTTTATCAATATTTTTGTTGTAAAACCAAAGTGAAAGTTTATTTTTGTATTTTGCCGTTCTGTAATATGTTTATATATCTTGTAATCGACCATTTGCCAGATTTGTCATGTGTGTTTGGTTTTGGTATTCTCCACCTTCTATATGAGTAGTAATTCGTAATGTGCTTTATTTATTTTCTTTGTTAATTTCGATTGTATAATTTTATGTGTTGTCTCGACGGGAACTGGAGCCCCTTGATGGCTAATGTATGTGCAAATTTATTAAAGTTTCTTCTCCATCTTAAAAAAAAAATTTAGATTAGTGTTATGAAGTGTACATCGAAAATAAAACATATTGTTAACTGTTTTCATGAAACACCATTACATTATCATTTTCACTACTCCTAATTTTCAGTAAGTAACTGTTACACAAAAATAACAGAAGACTTTCCTCCTGACCATTTCCAATCCGCAGACTTTCCTAATTAAATATAACGACAAATAGATGATCTAGAAAAAATATATATAACAAGATCGTTTTCCCGGAAAGTGCCCAACTTAGATCCAATCAAATAAAAAGAAGAGAAATTGCTTTTTCTTACGCCTCGGGATATATATCCGAGATTACTTATTTCCTAGCTAAAAGTATGAGTAAATTTATTAGATTGTGTTGATTCAGCAAAGTCCTTAGGGTTAATATTCCACGTTATATTGGGTTCGATCGGGCTCAAGATGAAAGAATAACCAATCATTTTTAAATTCAAATATTTTTTACCGGTGTTTTCAGTTACTGATAGATTATACTGTATTTTGTTTCACATTTAGAACTTAAATGTATTTAAATATATATAATAATAAACGGATTCTTAACTAGTTACTTTAAAGTACTATGAAAGTAAGTGATAAACTCTAAATGGTGATTTATCTCTAATGGTGATGACTTAAAAAGGATGAACTCTAAATTTATTAAATTTTACGCTGCAAATCGTTCTGTCTTAAATTAAGCAAAAAAAGTGTCTTAACCGTAATTTTAGTCAATTAGGAGACAATGTAAAAGTAAAAATCAGAAAACAATCAGTTTGAGACGTTTTCAAATTCAGACGTGAAGCGTTATTTCAGACGTGAAGCCAAATTTATTTTTAAGATGTGGTAAGTGTTTGATTGTCTGATTAAAAATGACTGGTACTTTCAAATTTAGATAAGCTTAAGATAAAAAAAAACAACATGATGTATATGATACAAGTAGCTCGAATATTAAATTTTCTATTGCAACAGATTTGCAGCTGTTTATTTACGCTACACAGTTGCGAACTTCAATCAAGCGGCTTGATAAGAAAGGTATATTAAAAATGTCAATAGTATTAAAAAAATGATTAATTAATGAGATTATAAATCAAACACACATTAAATAATAAAATCAGCATATCTTAGTGATTATGATGATTGTACTAAAGCGTCAGTTTTTTTTATATAATATGCCGACACCGACAGGGTCACTAGAATTACATATTTTTTGTTTCTTTCTCGATTTTTTCGAATTTAGAATGCTTATTTTAACATAAGATATAAACTGTTTGTTGTTAAAACTTGTTGTGTACTGTTAAATATTTGAACTCAACGCGAAAAAACACCATTAACTTACTAAATTACCTATTATAAGAAAAAAATATGTCCATCGGGACCAGGCCACATAATAAATAAATCCAAATTATAAAACTAAAAAAAATTAAATAAACAATTGACTATTTAAAATACTCCTATTGGTAGAGAGAGTTGCCTAGATGGTGCCCCAAATAATGGCTCTCAATTCTGGGGAATATGCCGAGTCTGCAAAGGCTTGACCGCCAATATTGCAGCCCCATTGGAGAGAAAAATACTCCTAAAATACTAAATTAACTATGCGATTTCCGTATAAAATGCATCTCTAATATAACACACATTTTTTAACTAAAAATATTTTATGATTACATAACAATAAAAGATAAATCCCTCTTCCATCATGCAAAAAAAAAAAATATTGCAAAAATTAGTACTTAAACTGCCGTAATCAAGCACAGCGGCATTAATTTATTGGGATTTCGAACCTGTCGGGATTTCGGATGTCGGGTTTATTTCTTGTCGGGAAATCGGCTGTTGGGATTATGTCCGGAACCCACTGTCAAGCATATCACCAAATATTTACTATCGCCAATGCATTTAACTTTATACGGTGCTAAGCCAACGAAACATTCTATGAAACGAAATTCTAAAAGTAAATATTTGCTTAGGACAAATTAAAGCTTTTAACACCTTTGCAATCGGCAAATAGTCAGGGTTTAGTGATATATATTAAAATAACATGGAGATTTTGCAGCGTCAAAAGCAATACAAAAACAGGTCGCCAAGTGAACCGTATCAGAGCTTCTGCGATAACCCTAAGTAAACGCTTGGTTAACTATTTGGCGTTGCGTTGCATAAAATAAAATTAACGAATTTCCAATTAGACCTTTAGCGTGAAGGGAAATATATGAACATTGTATTGATTAGGAATTTTAAATACAGCCTGTCGGCCCTGTCGCTACGCAAACAGAAAGCAAAATAAAATTACACTACAGCAAAATAAAGTTAACGAATTTCCAATTAGACCTTTAGCGTGAAGGGAAATATATGAACATTGCATTGATTAGGAATTTTAAATACAGCCGGTCGGCCCTGTCGCTACGCAAACAGAAAGCAAAATAAAATTACACTACAGCAAAATAAAGTTAACGAATTTCCAATTAGACCTTTAGCGTGAAGGGAAATATATGAACATTGTATTGATTAGGAATTTTAAATACAGCCTGTCGGCCCTGTCGCTACGCAAACAGAAAGCAAAATAAAATTACACTACAGCAAAATAAAGTTAATGACTTTCCAATTAGACCTTTAGCGTGAAGGGAAATATATGAACATTGCATTGATTAGGAATTTTAAATACAGCCTGTCGGCCCTGTCGCTACGCAAACAGAAAGCAAAATAAAATTATACTACAGCAAAATTAAGTTAACGAATTTCCAATTAGACCTTTAGCGTGAAGGGAAATATATGAACATTGCATTGATTAGGAATTTTAAATACAGCCGGTCGGCCCTGTCGCTACGCAAACAGAAAGCAAAATAAAATTACACTACAGCAAAATAAAGTTAACGAATTTCCAATTAGACCTTTAGCGTGAAGGGAAATATATGAACATTGCATTGATTAGGAATTTTAAATACAGCCTGTCGGCCCTGTCGCTACGCAAACAGAAAGCAAAATAAAATTACACTACAGCAAAATAAAGTTAACGAATTTCCAATTAGACCTTTAGCGTGAAGGGAAATATATGAACATTGCATTGATTAGGAATTTTAAATACAGCCTGTCGGCCCTGTCGCTACGCAAACAGAAAGCAAAATAAAATTATACTACAGCAAAATTAAGTTAACGAATTTCCAATTAAACCTTTAGCGTGAAGGAAAATATATGAACATTGCATTGATTAGGAATTTTAAATACAGCCGGTCGGCCCTGTCGCTACGCAAACAGAAAGCAAAATAAAATTACACTACAGCAAAATAAAGTTAACGAATTTCCAATTAGACCTTTAGCGTGAAGGGAAATATATGAACATTGCATTGATTAGGAATTTTAAATACAGCCTGTCGGCCCTGTCGCTACGCAAACAGAAAGCAAAATAAAATTACACTACAGCAAAATAAAGTTAACGAATTTCCAATTAGACCTTTAGCGTGAAGGGAAATATATGAACATTGCATTGATTAGGAATTTTAAATACAGCCTGTCGGCCCTGTCGCTACGCAAACAGAAAGCAAAATAAAATTACACTACAGCAAAATAAAGTTAACGAATTTCCAATTAGACCTTTAGCGTGAAGGGAAATATATGAACATTGTATTGATTAGGAATTTTAAATACAGCCTGTCGGCCCTGTCGCTACGCAAACAGAAAGCAAAATAAAATTACACTACAGCAAAATAAAGTTAACGAATTTCCAATTAGACCTTTAGCGTGAAGGGAAATATATGAACATAGCATTGATTAGGGATTTTAAATACAGCCTGTCGGCAATGTCGCTACGCAAACAGAAAGCAAAATAAAATTACACTACAGCAAAATAAAGTTAACGAATTTCCAATTAGACCTTTAGCGTGAAGGGAAATATATGAACATTGTATTGATTAGGAATTTTAAATACAGCCTGTCGGCCCTGTCGCTACGCAAACAGTCATTATTTGAATATTAATAACCGATTCTTAAAGTCATTGAAACTTTAAAGAATACTTAACACCGTCTCTCCTTGAGATGGGTGATGCGGAGAGAGAAGGATTGTCAGAGGGTGTGTAGGTCACGTGATGATGTAAGGTAAGGTAATCGTTTCCGGCTGCCTATTTCTCCTTCAGGAGCTTTAACACAGCCAATAACGCCTCGTATTTTAGAACCCTGGTCAAGTGACGAGGTCGGCACCTGAGCTGAGCGGGCACCCAACGGAACTTCGAGCGACATCGTACGATAACGCCGTCGGGACTTTGGACTCCACAGATTTAACGAGCACGTCTGTCCCTGTGTACTCGGGCCCATCCGTGATGAGGATTTTCTACTATTTCCAGCACAGATCCGATTTATAGGATGACTGGCAGTAAGTGGGATTCGAACCCCCGCACTCCTGAGAAGGTTGAACCTCTAGGCTGATGCCTTAACCACTCGGCCACGGACGGGCCACGTAATGACGTGAAAAAAGAAGAAACCTAAGCACGGATTCAATATTTTAAGTGATTTTAAGGGCTCAAAATTAAGTTTTCTATTATCGGTTTCAGAAGAAATTTTGGATTTGTGCTTACTTGAAATAACGAACTAACGTCGCATTTGATCTAAGCGAAATCCGCGTCCTTTTCAAAGGAAAATACACCCTAGATTAATGCCTCAGAATTGTGACAAACAACTGTCAGAAAACTTCTTTCAGTAAACGGTGCTAATATATGCAAAAACGTCCGTCAACCTGAGTGGGCATAAGTAACAACAACATGTGCAAGGCAGTATAGGTCTGCCTTAAAGAAATTAAGAATCTTTACGAAATTTACCTTATTTTAATTTACCTAATTACCTAATTTTTATTTACCTTCAAGAATTTTTTTTAATCACTTCTCTTATAAAGCTATGTATAACGTAAGGTTGGAAATGTATATCGTAAAATACTATTATAGATATACGCTATAAAATTCAACGGTATGTGGCGAGCCACCAGCCTGGATCTCAAGTTCTACTAAATCTCAAGTTCTACATCTACCTTTTTTCTCTAACCCTCAAACAAACCAAAATAGTATTCAACCAAACTTAAATTTAATATATCCATTCATTTTTGCAATAGCTAATTCTTTTATGCAAATAATATTCATGTTTATTTAAACCCTCTTAAAACCCCTTGTACTTGTAGTTCCCTAGTTGTTCACACGCATTAACTGGTACATGTAAATCGTAGTTCTTGATGATGTAAATAAATAGTCTTAATTCATCTTTTACAATTTCCTGTCATTACTGATTGAAATTATACCACTACCACCTTAAGCAGTCTCTTACAACTTCTGAGTAGTTCATGGAAGCCTAATATACATATCACCTTATGCTACTTCCCGAGCCGCTTCAGGTATGTCTACGAAACCTTTTATAAGCGAAGTCATAAGCAGTTATAATATTTAATCGTACATTAGGAAAAGCTATAACCAATCGATTAAATCAATTCGAAAAATATGGAGTCAATTTAGAAGAGTTACGAATGCAGCTGTTGCATGTTATGTTGCGATGGCGACATTTTCAACACATAAGTATCATTTTGATATCATTAACTCGGAATGAATCAGACGTAATGCAAATGGGTGCTGAATGCCTTTTTATTTTGAAACCGTTTAAATTTTGACAAAGATTCATTTAATACATCGGATATATATTTAAGTAACTTTAAAAATTTAATAATGTATTTTACCACAATTGATAGATTGTTTTAGTTAGTACATTTGTATACAAGTATTTATTTAACAGATTTTATTTGGTGTGGTTTGCTCGCTAAGGTCTTTAGAGAATGGAAAATCGAACCGATTTATTAAACAAAATAGTTTATTTAAAAAATACTTAAACAGTTTTTAGATATGTAAAAAGTATTTAAAATCATCCAAAAGAAGCAGAAGTTAAAATTCCAATAAAAAATTAGTTTTTTCGTCAAAGCAATATCAGTTTATGATTCAAATACGAATTTAAGTGTCATTTAAGTCATAAGAAGCAATCAAATTTGCTTAAAAGTAGTTACATCTTATCATTTGAATTTAACCCATTACCGACCCATCTGTGAACAACACCTTTCTTACCGAATAAAAACATGTATTTTTAAGTTTTTAAATTCTTTTTTCGTGTAACTTAATTTATCCTACATAAATTATTCTGTACTGTGGTTTTCATTTGGTTTATAATTTGTTTAAAACCTAAGAAGGAAGCTTAATTGAACAAATGTTCTTGCCAATTGTTGTTAATTGGTTACACTAACGGTATCAAAAACTCTTACTTATTACTTTTCTAACGTTCAGAATAATCGTTCAGTCCGTCCGTCTGTCACCCACTTTCACAGAGCAAACCGTAAGTCTCACATACAAGTGGGATGCGTCATTTTGAAGCAAAAATTCAGATTAGGCTACATTCCAAATTTCATTAAAAAAATTTAATTTGAAGTTTATTTAAAATTTAAATAACTAAAAATTTAATCTACATTGAAATAACATGCAAATTCCATTTTTATTCAATATTTTCACTGTTGCCATTTCGTTAAACGTACGAGAAACTTTTTAAAATAAAAATAAAAACTTTTGAAAGAATATTTATTTATGTGATATATAATTCAGTTTGTATTGCTGTAATATCACAATAGAGTTCTTTTGATGGATTTGCTTTTGTTTTTAAAGCATCAATTGTACTAATTATATATATTTTTCGAACTGTAAATTAATTTAACAAACGATAAATAACTGAATTTTCGAAAGAAATGTAAATGGGAAACTGTGGCGACACAAAGATATTTATTAAAAAAAGATTACATCATTATTCTTCGAACTTCAAACAAATTTAGCAAACGATAAAGTCTAATTATTAAATCTGAGAAAAAAGATTAATGAAAATAGTTAATTTTGTCGTTTAAAGGTTTGAATTTCAACTAGCTAAAGGCCCTGTTTAGCGAATTTCTTTCTGAGGTGTATAAATAATTTGTTTTCTGTTGAGCACAAATGTTGTGTGGAAGAGGTTTAAGTGACAGATTCTGTAACAAACCTACTTGTTATATTTTTTCCAGCATGTAAACTATTAACAAGTAGGTTTGTAACAGAATCTGTCACTTAACCCGCTTCCACAAAACAGTTACTATGTTTAAAATGGCAATGGTGATTTAATTCTAATAACAATTGCTTCCTATGCTTTTTAAATGAGCATTAAATTTTGCAGTTTTTGAAATAATTGAAGTACTTCAAATTCGAATTCTTTTCTGAAATTTTCAATATATTCTAATTTCGATGCGCTGAAATGTTTGACGTATCACACTTGTCCGTAGCATTTGTAGTTTGAGCTATGAAAGTGGGTGACAGACGGACTGAACGATTATAATACCTTCCACTTTTTACGTTATAAACGTAGTGTGGAAACTAAAAAGGTTTGGTAATTTTGTATTAGTCATTAACTTTGATTTGACGTATGAAATTTTTCATAGGTGTTTGTAGTTAGGGCAGTTAACCGAAAAAAGAGAAGGGGATAGAGCAATTCTCATGTTTTTCAATTTTTATGGTATATATGTTGTGCGGAATTATAAAAAACGGTAAGCAAAATACAGTTAAAGTATTCAACATTTCTAATTAAAGATATTGTTTACAAATTAATAATAAGTATGTATCATTATTATCGCTAAAAATATCTTTTTTGTCAAAAATTCAAACAATATTATATTCGGAAAAGATTAAGTAAATGATTTTATCAGCATTCCGTTTTTTTCCCCAGAAAAATAAATGTATAAACATTTACGAAATTTATTATTGTCCCATATGGTATTTAATGCAATTTGGTTAAACAATTACACATCATTAGAGAAGGTAAAAGTATTGGTTTGCGTGGTAACAGTTTCTTTTGAAGAAAAGGAATTGAATGTGGTATTGTTAAGAAAATAAAGTTTCCATGTATTTATTCGTTAATTATTAACAATTATACAGTTAGTTGCGTTTCATATTAAAAGTGCGTTTGTTTTGAAACACATAAAAATAGAAAATTGAACTTGATATAAATAATCATGATTAATTAATATCTAATAACACTTTAATCAATTGCAAATAAAATTCGAAGCCCACTGTAAAACGTTGTTTTTTACTTGTTTTTTAACTACACAAATCATATACGAAGGAACCAATTTCGATATTCTTTTAAGTTTATTCGCGTTTTACGAACACAATTCAACACTCGCTTTTACCCCAAGAGTGACACATAATAAAAAAATAGACTTATAATAACTTATAAATACAATTAAAAAGGAAATAGCTATTTTAGAATCGTTTGTAGAAAATGCAAAAAGCTTTCCTTTTCTTTTTTAATAACTCATAACTAACTGTAGGCCTCCAATTCAAAGAAACTCAGCTAAAGATGCGATATTGTGAAATAAACAAGAAGTTCATAAAGAACTAAAATAGCCTACTTTCCTGTTACTTAAATACTTACTGAAGTTCTAATCGGGAAAAAACTAGGTTTCTAACAGTAAATATCATCAACAGCCGTTTCTACACTAGATTTATACATATTAGAAAAAAAATCGAAACACAGCATCCAGCTAATAATTTAAACTTCTAAAAGCCAAAATCAACTATTTTCCTTAATATTATTTCGCAAATCAATTAAACATTATTTATCGTCTGCTCGCGATTTATTTGTAGTTCGAGGAATAATTAAATATTTATTAATAACAAAAGTAATGAAACTCCAAACTGCATTAAAAAAATAAGAAATGTAAATTAAAACTTAACATAATTGCATGCAAAAGTATGCCTTGCCGCTTTCTTGTTAGATAATTAATGAATAATCAAGGAATCAAATTGTGCTACATTTTATGACGTCATTCCAAACTGATTCATGAAAATATTATTTTGCTTCAAATATGTTTAAATAAATAAAGTTTCTCATGCCATTGTTGATTTGGCAACAGTGATTTAAATGACTCAAAATTGAATTTCAATGCTAATTCAATGGGAAATTCGCCGACAGATAGTAGATTTATGTCCGTCCGGACGTACAGACAGACAGACGGACAAAAAGTATGAAAGTTGGGTATCTGAGGTCATAGCTTTCTAACAAAAAAAGAATTTTTAAGATCCGATGGATAGAACCGATTTTGGAAGGGGGGTACGGACAGACAGACAGACGGACAGACAGACAGACGGAAAGACAGACAGACATAAGAACAGACAGACAGATGGACATCAACCGCATTTCAATACCTACAGTGATTTAAATGACTCAAAATTGAATTTCAATGCTAATTCAATGGGAAATTCGCCGACAGATAGTAGATTTGTCCGTCCGGACGTACAGACAGACGGACAAAAAGTATGAAAGTTGGGTATCTGAGGTCATAGCTTTCTAACAAAAAATAATTTTTATGATCCGATGGATAGAACCGATTTTGGAAGGGGGGGGGGTACGGACAGACAGACAGACGGACGGAAAGACAGACAGACATACGAACAGACAGACATACGAACAGACAGACAGATGGACATCAACCGCATTTCAATACCTACAGTGACTTAAATGACTCAAAATTGAATTTCAATGCTAATTCAATGGGAAATTCGCCGACAGATAGTAGATTTATGTCCGTCCGGACGTACAGACAGACGGACAAAAAGTATGAAAGTTGGGTATCTGAGTTTATAGCTTTCTAACAAAAAAGAATTTTTAAGATCCGATGATTAGAACCGATTTTGGAAGGGGGGTACGGACGGACAGACGGACATCGACCGCATGTCAATACCTACTTTTTCATTTTTTTAATTCTTTCGAATTAAAAAAGAAAAGTAGGCTAAAAATGTGAATTACAGAAAAATAGTAAAGTCGGATACGCAACCAGCCTAAGAAATACATAAGAATAGACGGCCAGTATGTTTTTTTATTTTTAGTTTAAATTATCGTCGCACTAGAGCTACACGAGGGCTATTGGCGACGGGCGTCATATTTTAGAATCACAGTCATTTACGAGCCGACACCTGAGTAGGCACCCAACGCAACCGTTAAGAGCGACATCGTACGCAGCGCCGGGACTTTGGAGCATATTTAATGTGCACCCCCTCTACACGGGGTATTATTCGTCGGACATTTTTGGCTGCACGAACCGTTTATAGGTCGGCAGTTATTTTTGCGATGCCCGGACCCGAACCTGGGACCTTTCGAATGCTAGGCGAGCGTCTAACCGACTGGGATCCCCAGCATTTTTTTAAACCTTTGAATGTTAATTTTTTTTAAAGTGTTTTAACTAATTAGCTAATGGATGTGACTAATTACTGTTTATTTTAACTTGATGCACCTGCAATTCCTGCCTCGGATGCGTTGCCGAAATCGTACAAAAGTTGGCTCCGGAATTGATGAATACCTGCATGCGTGTGTCAAACAGAGAGGGTGGCTGGGTTGTTGCCGGGCCTATTTTTAGAGCTCTTCCTGAGAAGTATCGCACGAGATCTGGCCAGATAACACGACCGGAAAAGCATTTTCCATGCCTGGCCCGCTCGCTTTTGCACTACAAAATATCAGGGATTGGAAGGTTACTTTTAAAAAGTAACTCTTACAGTTACTTAATATCAACAGTAACTAGTTACAGCTACTTAAGGGGGAATGGGCGCGCTGGATCGCGGGTCTCCAAACTCAAGTGCCTCAGTGTTAATTCAATGGCGAAAAAACTATGTTCTCTGCCACATTTCTTCGGCTGTATTGAATATTTTTACAAACGGTTTTTTTTTAAATAATAGATGTAGATAACTTACAGGTCTCTATCTTCCAACTTTTTGAAATTGCTTAGAATATTTTGTGTAAAATTATTTATAGAAAATTAAAAAATATATTCGAACCAATTTCAAAAAGATGGGAAGGTCGGGACCTGTAAGTCAGCTACATTTATCACATAAAAAAATCCGCTTGTAAAAATATTCAATACAGCCGGAGAAATGTGGCAGAGAAAATATTTTTTTCGCCATAGGATTAACACTGAAGCACTTTGCTTTGGAGACCCCCGATCCAGCACGCCCATTTCCCCTTAATTAGAAAAGTAACTAACTACAGTTACTTTTGGAAATTTTTATTTATAAAAAATTGCAAGTTAACCATTTTACCGTTTTTTAAAGAGAACCGAGGTTAAAGAAAGCTGGAAGGTTAGTGACAATCTGAAAAAAGGTTAGAACGAAAATTTAAAGTTGTTAATAGTAAAATTTAGCCCTAGGTCACGTAAGCTGAAATGGGCACGGCAGGCCTTGGCCCTCTAATGGGCTGTTGCGCCGAGGAGTTTAAAAGTAAAATTTTAAATAAGTTTAAGCCGAACGATGAACTGCCTAAAATGTCCATGAGGAGCACCGTGAGAAGTAACGAAATTTTACGTTACTTCGTTACCGCTAAACGTAACTAAGTTACTTAAGTTAGTCTCAATTACTTTCTGAAAAATCTAACGACGTTACTCAGCGTCACCTAAAAAAAGTAACTGTTACAAGCTACGGCGTTACAAGTAACTCGTTACTCCAATCCCTGCAAAATATATTGCGTAAACTTTTACGGTTTAAAAATGGAAGAAATTTTAATTTACGTAAATTGGATATTGTTCCATAAATAAATAAACCATATTAATAATGTTAATTGCAAAGGCACTTGAGCAATTGCATTCAATGACCCCTATGTGTCACGCAGTGACGCATGAAGTCCAAAGCATGATAAACAAGCTGTGGTCAGAGGTAGACAAACTAAAATTAAAACAAGAAGCGTTCAAAAGTTCATCTGCATCGTAAGTAGTCTGCACATCAAATAAAGAAACCAAGAGTAAAAAGACTATATATATGAAACGGATTCAAATTGTTTTTTTTTTCGAATTGTATCGATTAAGACAAATTTCTTTTCAGAAGGAGCCCGATATTACTCAGCAAATTCTTCTTTAAGATTGGTTAATACTACTAGCACCAAATGCTACAGTTTTAAAATACAGACGAACCTCGTTAACGCGAACTCGAAGGGAGCACCAAAACATTTTGTGTTAACCGAATTTGAGGCTAAAAACGTCAGGATTTTTTTTTACATTCAACAAGTGAATAACATCTAAAATTATTCTAATTTTATAATGTAATACACTAATAATATACGTATACAATTAATAAAGTTCATTAGGAGTAGAACATACTATAGAAAATTAGGAAATTTTTTAAATAACAGCAATCGGACTAAAACTGACGAATCATGGGAGATCTCATGATTTTCTCAGAAGTAGAAGACATAATTAATTTTTATATCTTTTGTTTGCCGCTTTTTATTTTTTGTTTCATTTGTTCTTCGAAACATCCAATCATACTAAGAAAAAATATGTCAAATTAATTTTTTTTTTGTTCGGGTTAAGCGGGATTTCGCCTAAACGATTTCGCATTAAGAGATTTTTTAGCATTAGCTCGAAGCTTTATAGGCCGGGGAAATGCTTTCAGTTCATCTTAAGCGAAATTTCATGTCGGGATTTTTCATAGTTAAGCACACTTCTCGACAAAAATTACTTCATTAACAATTTCTATTAACAATACTGTAACCGTCTTCGAATCGTGGGATGACAAAAATTGGAAATCATTAATTTTGTAACGCGACCCTCAAACAGTAGAAGAAGTACAATGTTTTCCTTCCAAAAGAAAAACAAAACTTTTCGAGGCTTATTTAGGATCCAGCGGTTAAAATTGAAATAGGAAACCAAATTGCAATTAGCAAGATCCATTATCTTCCTACGCTTCGCAGCGCCAGTTTAGAAAATGTAGCCCAATTAAAACTACCTCGCATCATCTGTACCTTTGAACCATAGGGGTGTAAGCACTTAAGTAGGGTTAGCAGATATCCGGGAATGGCCAGAGCATTCAGGAATTTAAACAATGTCTATATAGGTTTACGTTTGGTCTAGGTTTACGTCAGAATTTTAATTTATCCGACTGTTTAAAAATGATTCATTGAATTATTTAAAATAATTTTCAAACAATTTTTACTGAAGGAACCCTTAAATATGCTGCAAAGATAGAAATCCTTCAAATCATAAATATACGTTGAAGGGAGGGGGGGGGGGGGGGGACTCATTTTTTATTGCAATAAATTTAACTTCTTATGAGTTTCCGGGATTAAAGATTTTCAAAACCTAGCTATTTTAAGATCTAGCCATTGATATAATTCTTAAATAAATCCGCATGATAGTAAGGCTACAATAAACAAATTCCTATTTTTCGACCATAAAATGTAATGGAAGCACTAAAATTCAGATGATTTTTCTGTAAAATCGTTCACGACACTTTCGCGTATATGACGCTTTTGAGTGCACGGAGTGACCCTAGAACTGAGTTATGAGTATCTAAGAAGCGGAAACCCCTCATTCAAGAGTCCCAAAATAAGGGGCCGTAGTGAGCCTAGTGGTCAGCGTCTCGGTCTCGGGATCGGAAGGTCCTGCGATCGAGTCCCGGTACCACTGAAGACCTACCGAGTATATGCGGAGTACGTGCTCGTTAAATCTGTTGGGTCCGAAAGTCTCTAAGTTCCCATACCAAATCAATACCTCTGGGGTGACAAGCCAATTCTGGGGATCCTCTAGTTGGCCTCTGTCTCTAAAAATTAGATGGATCCACTTATGTGTGTGTGTTGTCTGTTGTGTCTGTCTTACTTGATGAAGGTTTATAAGCGGGTCGCTGACCAAGCACACAAACCTGAATATATATGTCTACCAACCAACCAACCCAAAATAAGACACGTGATGACTGACAACGTTTCGTTGTCAGTCACGTGGAGTGCCATAATTGGCAACTTAGAACATGCTGTCAAAACAAAGTTATCATTAAAACAAGAAGTTCATAAAGAACTAAAATAGCCTACTTTCCTGTTACTTAAATACTTACTGAAGTTCTAATCGGGAAAAAACTAGGTTCCTAACAGTAAATATCATCAACAACCGTTTCTACACTAGATTTATACACATTAAAAAAAAAATCGAAACACAGCATCCAGCTATAATTTAAACTCTAAGACCCAAAATCAACTATTTTCCTTAATATTCTTTCGCAAATTAAGTTAATATTATTTATCTTCTGCTCGATTTATTTGTAGTTCGAAGATCAATTAAATATTTATTAATAACAAAAGTAATGAAACTACTCCAAACTGCATTAAAAAAATAAGAAATGTAAATTAAAACTAAGCATAATTGTATGCAAAAATATGCCTTGCCGCTTTCTTGGTAAACAATTAATGAATAATCAAAGAATCAAATTGTGCTACATTTTATGACGTCATTCCAAACTGATTCATGAAAATATTATTTTGCTTCAAATATGTTGAAATAAATTAAGTTTCTCATGCCATTGTTGATTTGGCAACAGTGATTTAAATGACTCAAAATTGAATTTCAATGGGAAATTCGCCGACAGATAGTAGATTTATGTCCGTCCAGACGTACAGATAGACGGACCAAAAGTTTGAAAGTTGGGTATCTGAGGTTATAGTTTTCTAACAAAAAAAGAATTTTTAAGATCCGATAGATAGAACCGATTTTTAAAGGGGGGTACAGACAGATAGACGGATGGACAGACAGACGGACATCGATCGCATTTCAATACCTACAGTGATTTAAATGACTCAAAAATCAAAATTGAATTTCAATACTAATTCAATGGAAAATTCGCCGACAGATAATAGATTTATGTCTGTCCGGACATACAGATAGACGGACCAAAAGTTTAAAAGTTGGGTATCTGAGGTCATAGTTTTCTAACAAAAAAAGAATTTTTAAGATCCGATGGATAGAACCGATTTTGGAAGGGGGGTACGGACGGACAGACGGACAGACAGACGGACAGACGGACATCGACCGCATGTCAATACCTACTTTTTCATTTTTTTTAATTCTTTCGAATTAAAAAAAAGAAAAGTAGGCTAAAAATAGCGTTAGTTTTCCGATTAATTTTCTTCTACTAGGACATAAAACTAAAATGTCATAATCGTATTTTGAAATAAAAAGTCATAGTATACGTATAAAGAAAGAAGGAATCCAAGTTTAAGGCCTTTGATGAAAAGGCCTACAACGAGGAATAGTGTTATTGCGCCTTTACTTCAATCCCTTCTCTAAAGGCGTGATAGGCCCTTTAGTAGAATTCAGACAACTGAAGATGTTAACATGTACCTCTTTGGCTGTGAGGCACAGTCAAGAACTCGTTTCCCCTTATGACGGTAGAAAGTATCATTTTCAATAATAACGATTTTCCGAGCTATCTTTTTGTTAATCATTATTTCCTGCAGGGAACGAATTTATGCTTTAATTACGAGGAAAGTTTTAGCTGACAAGGTATGTAGTTAGTGGAGCCTTAGTTTGTGTTCGTTTATCAACGTTCGGTTTCATTGTATCCTGCGAAATGAGTTATTCACGAAGTTTTTTTTTAGAGAGAATGATCTGCGAACTTAGCCTCGTACTTTAGAACCACGGTCAGATGACGAGGATAACACATGGAAGGATATTCAACACTGTAATATAAAGAGGAATAAATCTGTCTAAGAAAAGTCAGATTTTCCAACTACACACAGAACTTTAACACTCTGAGGGATAAAAAAAAATTGATTACTGTGTAAACTTGTTTTCACTGAACGAGATTGAAGTTTTAATTTTTACTGAACATTTTATCTCTTTACCTTTTTAAAATAATATTTCTGTGGCAGATGATTATAAATGACTCCTCCATACTTTAAATTTTAAAATTTAGTAAAACTAAAAAATTTGGGAGTTTTTAAAAATTATGTGTGTGTCTGGAACACCTGACAGTCAAGTGACGAGTTGTTCATCTATATCCCTCAGAGGATTACAAAAAATTGTGAACATTACAATTCTATTAAATTATAAAATTTAAAGTATTGAGGAATATTTTAAAATCTTTTATCACAGAAATCTACTTTTAAATTGATAAGTTGAAAAAACAAACTTGAAATTCATGTAGTGAAAACAAGTTTATAATTTATAGTTATCTATCTCAGAGAAAAAGACATTAACATGCGTGACGTAATAACCTATGAAGCTTCATTTAATATTGTTTAGTTAAATGTAGACGTAGAAATGCATGATTAGATGTCCAATGGAAAAAGTTGTGTAGAAATGGGTAACTACTAGATGTATCATTCTTACTAAGGTAAAAGTGACAATTCATTGAGTTACTCATCCAGTATAACTTTAATTTTCTCAGGAATACAGACGTAAAAATCCGTCTAGCAATTGTCAGTTTTTCCAAACACATAGGTGGGAAAATTAAAAGAAGATTTAATTTCGTTTGTTAAAAAAAAACAATAAATATTGTGCCGACATAAATTCTTATACTTTTGCTCAAATCCACGGTAATTTGTACGTTTTACTGAAAGCCTTTTTTACGTCATTAATTGCACATAAAAAAGTTATAATTTGATACGCTATTCGAACTTTTCCTTCCCTCTTATAATCTCAAATCTTTAGGGAAATTATGTGTAATGGCCACAGTATTAAATGCATGATAACAAAATGTAATCACATTTAAAATTTGCAGGGCTCGTTTTGCACCTAACCACGGTACAAAATATCCCATCAAAACACAGTTGCAAAATATTTTATTTGTTTGAACTGAAGAAAATAGTAGAACTACGAGAGCGCGTAGGATTTTCATGCCGTCTTTTATCAGAATGTTTGGAGAACCCTCACTAATATACCCACAAAGTACAGCTTCGCAAAAAACGGTTCCACTCCTCATTAATACGAAGTGGTGGGATTTTTTCTTGCATCTGTACTTCTAAATAATACTAAACGACAACATCTTCCAAAATTCACAATATTTTAGTTAACCCATTAAGCCCAGCGTTGCTATATGGTCACAGCAAACAATGATTTACAAGGACCATAAAAGTATATATTTTGTTCCTAAGTCATTTCTAATTTGCACCTGTACGCTTTCTAATAGTTTAAACAATCCATATCCTGGCCGAGGTTTTAAACTATAATTCCAGTATATATTCCTAAGAGATTTCTCTAGCAGAGTCTAGGATTATTTTCGTTTTTTTGTTATTGCGTTAAAAAATTCACAGTAAAAAAATATTAAACGGCAAATTACATACCTTTCTGAAGCTGTGTTTATTAACCTACAAATATAGCCCAGATGTTTAGGTAAAGATAGCATAAATTATAATGTAAATATAGAATATTTTTCCCAAACAGACGCCAACTGGCAAAGAAACAAATGTGTTTGGCGAGCAGTATGGAATCTATTTCTCCGTCATTGACAACTGCCTTCACGGTGAAAGACAAAGTCAAGGCCAATCAGTATGTATTCAGAAATTAAAACTTTTGAATGTCAAGTTCATTTCCTTTCGTTGGCCTTACAAATGTATTTCCCCCTTAAGTTAACTTTTATTTTAAAAAAATTTAATATGTAATATATAGAGGGTTTTTTTCCGTCAAACAACGGAGATCTTGTGTTTTCTACACGTTTCGGAGAGTGCTGATTCTAAAATCATGCTGTTTGAACACTGGCCCGTCTGTCAGATTGTCTGTCTGCAATTCTCTCTGTCTTAACCACCTCTACAGCTCGAATTAAAAGAGCTACGGACCTAGGATTTGGTATACGAGCTCTCAGTACTTTTGTCGAACGTAATAATACGGTTTTCGAGAAAATTGCGCTTGCGCAATGGCTAGATGCCCTAGACTTTTTAACTAATAGAGGGTCGTGTGGTGTGACGCATCCCTAGTTTCAATTCCAAACGAGAGAATTCCACATAATATGAACATCACACGATATCTCTCTCCCCCCCCCATTGCAAAAAAAACCCTAGCACTTTTCAGAATTCCACAAAACTGATTTCAACATAACCCCATGGAGAAACAATATCGTTATGTAATCCTCAACAAAACACATAATGTTACATCCATAAAAATGAGATCACAAGGAGTTAATAACCGTTCTTTTAGATCCTCACTGACACCATTGTATCAGAGCGATACGCAACTCATCCTATCGATGACATACAGACTGTCATGATGAAATGACACAAGGGGATTACGTCGAAGCCTTGCAAATGACGAACCACAGAGTAAACGCTTGCGGGTCTTCTTCAGAAATGTTCACCACTCAACGAAATAAAAGTGGTACTTGTAATGGAGCTACAGATTTAGTGTTTCATAATTTTGTGTAGACGTTATGACATAAAAACTCAATTTTGAATTTACAAAATATAGGAATAAAAAAAGGATAGCAATATTTTAATGATCTGGTAAGGGTATTTTAAGTCTAATTAAACAAGGTATGTTATGGTCATTAAGTTAATTAACGTTTAAGTTAAATCTAATTTAAACAATTAAGATATGCTAGTAAATAAATTAACTGATTATGCATCTACAAATTATAAAAGCTTGACGTGCAATAAAAAATTACGGAAATTTGTGGTAAGTAGTTTGACAACATTATGGTTTCAATAAAAATATTTTTAGCAATTTTGTAAGTTAAATAGTAACTGTTGCGCTTATTCTATTTTACACACACAAACATGTGGCACTGTAAAACCTCGGTGTATCGTTACTCCAAGTAGAGTTATGTTACGCCGAATTAATGGAGTACGTCACACTAATTTTATAAGGAAACGTTACATAACAAAATATGCGTAACGTTAAACTCTTGTGTAACGGAAACCGGAGATAGCTCTGCAATATATATATATATATATATATATATATATATATATATATATATATATATATATATATATATATATATATATATATATATATATATATATATATATATATATATATATATATATATATATATATATATATATATATATATATATATATATATATATATCCATTTTTAGCCTACTTTTCTTTTTTTAATTAGAAAGAATTAAAACAAGAAGTTCATAAAGAACTAAAATAGCCTACTTTTCTGTTACTTAAATACTTACTGAAGTTCTAATCGGGAAAAAAAACACTGTTCCAAAAGTAAATATCATCAACAGCCGTTTCTACACTAGATTTATACACATTAGAAAAAAAAAATCGAAACACAGCACCCAGCTATAATTTAAACTTCTAAAAGCCAAAATCAACTATTTTCCTTAATATTCTTTCGCAAATTAATTAAATATTATTTATCATCTGCTCGTGATTTATTTGTAGTTCGAAGAATAATGAAATATTTATTAATAACAAAAGTAATGAAACTACTCCGAACTGCATTAAAAAATAAGAAATGTAAATTAAAACTAAGCATAATTGCATGCAAAAGTATGCCTTGCCGCTTTCTTGGTAGATAATTAATGAATAATCAAAGAATCGAATTGTGCTACACTTTATGACGTCTTTCCAAACTGATTCATGAAAATATTATTTTGCTTCAAATATGTTTAAATAAATAAAGTTTCTCATGCCATTGTTGATTTGGCAACAGTGATTTAAATGACTCAAAATTGAATTTCAATGTTAATTCAATGGGAAATTCGCCGAAAGATAGTAGATTTATATCCGTCCAGACGTACAGACAGACGGACAAAAAGTATGAAAGTTGGGTATCTGAGGTCATAGCTTTCTAACAAAAAAGAATTTTTAAGATCCGAGGGATAGAACCGATTTTGGAAGAGGGATACGGACAGACGGACAGACAGACAGACGGAAAGACAGACAGACATACGAACAGACAGACAGATGGACATCAACCGCATTTCAATACCTACAGTGATTTAAATGACTCAAAATTGAATTTCAATGCTAATTCAACGGGAAATTCGCCGACAGATAGATTTATGTCCGTCCGGACGTACAGACAGACGGACAAAAAGTATGAAAGTTGGGTATCTGAGGTCATAGCTTTCTAACAAAAAAAGAATTTTTAAGATCCGATGATTAGAACCGATTTTGGAAGGGGGGTACAGACAGACAGACAAACGGACAGACAGGCGGACAGACAGACGGACAGACATACGAACAGACAGACATACGAACAGACAGACAGATGGACAGACAGACAGTTGGACATCAACCGCATTTCAATACCTACAGTGATTTAAATGACTCAAAATTGAATTTCAATGCTAATTCAATGGGAAATTCGCCGACAGATAGTAGATTTATGTCCGTCCGGACGTATAGACAGACGGACAAAAAGTATGAAAGTTGGGTATCTAAGGTCATAGCTTTCTAACAAAAAAAGAATTTTTAAGATCCGATGATTAGAACCGATTTTGGAAGGGGGGTACAGACAGACAAACGGACAGACAGGCGGACAGACAGACGGACAGACATACGAACAGACAGACATACGAACAGACAGACAGATGGACAGACAGACAGTTGGACATCAACCGCATTTCAATACCTACAGTGATTTAAATGACTCAAAATTGAATTTCAATGCTAATTCAATGGAAATTCGCCGACAGATAGTAGATTTATGTCCGTCCGGACGTACAGACAGACGGACAAAAAGTATGAAAGTTGGGTATCTGAGGTTATAGCTTTCTAACAAAAAAAGAATTTTTAAGATCCGATGATTAGAACCGATTTTGGAAGGGGGGTACGGACGGACAGACAGACGGACAGACGGACATCGACCGCATGTCAATACCTACTTTTTCATTTTTTTAATTCTTTCGAATTAAAAAAAGAAAAGTATGCTAAAAATGAAAAAGTAGGTATTGACATGCGGTCGATGTCCGTCTGTCTGTCTGTCCGTCCGTACCCCCCTTCCAAAATCGATTCTATCCATCGGATCTTAAAGATTCTTTTTTTGTTAGAAAGCTATGACCTCAGATACCCAACTTTCATACTTTTTGTCCGTCTGTCTGTACGTCCGGACGGACATAAATCTACTATCTGTCGGCGAATTTCCCATTGAATTAGCATTGAAATTCAATTTAGATTTTTGAGTCATTTAAATTACTGTAGGGAAATTGAAATGCCGTCGATGTCCGTCTGTCTGTCCGTCCGTCTGTCTGTCCGTACCCCCGTTTCAAAATCGGTTCTATCTATCGGATCTTAAAAATTCTTTTTTTGTTAGAAAACTATAACCTCAGATACCCAACTTTCAAACTTTTGGTCCGTCTATCTGTACGTCTGGACGGACATAAATCTACTATCTGTCGGCGAATTTCCCATTGAAATTCAATTTTGAGTCATTTAAATCACTGTTGCCAAATCAACAATGGCATGAGAAACTTTATTTATTTCAACATATTTGAAGCAAAATAATATTTTCATGAATCAGTGAGTAGTATTTTCATGACGTCATAAAATGTAGCACAATTTGATTCTTTGATTATTCATTAATTGTTTACCAAGAAAGCGGCAAGGCATATTTTTGCATACAATTATGCTTAGTTTTAATTTACATTTCTTATTTTTTTAATGCAGTTTGGAGTAGTTTCATTACTTTTGTTATTAATAAATATTTAATTGATCTTCGAACTACAAATAAATCGAGCAGAAGATAAATAATATTAAGTTAGTTTGCGAAAGAATATTAAGGAAAATAGTTGATTTTGGGTTTTAGAAGTTTAAATTATAGCTGGATGCTGTGTTTCGATTTTTTTTCTAATGTGTATAAATCTAGTGTAGAAACGGTTGTTGATGATATTTACTGTTAGGAACCTAGTTTTTTCCCGATTAGAACTTCAGTAAGTATTTAAGTAACAGGAAAGTAGGCTATTTTAGTTCTTTATGAACTTCTTGTTGTTACTGACGAATGCACATGTGCGCTCCTTTCAAAATCGCTATCAAACGATTCGTAAAATACCGGGGGTAAAATTGTCTTTGACGGAAATGGAAATTACTTGTGAAAATAAGAAAAAAAAATCTGTTTTTTTTCTGATAGTGTATATACACGGCAATTTTATCTCTAGCACCGGTGATAAAACAAAACTTTAGAAAAAATATCCCTCACCTTTTCTTTCTTTGGACCTAGATGCCCTGTCGTCTGTGCCACTCGTGTGTCTCCGCCTCAGGTGAAGTTTGAAAAGTTTTCCCTTTTCGGACATCTTCGAAGATAAGAAGGACATCGGTGGAGGTTTCATGAAACCAGGAAGATTGTTGCTGGCCATCTTATCTCTTCAAAAGACCTTGGTTTCGTCAAAAATTTAAGACAATTTTTTTTCTTCTTTTCTCCACGAAGATTCAAGAATATTTTGAAAGTTTAGAAAACACCTGAGACAGAATTCAGTACAGCATTCGTGTTTAGGAAATGCCTTGTCTTCTCCACAAATCTCAAGGAAAATCGGTAAGTAAGTTCAGGAAAGTTTTCTTCGCAAGATTCAATATATAACGTGAAAATATTTTGTTTACTTCCCAAGTTTCAGGATAAACCTTATTTACCACAAGATTCAAGACAATTTGTTATTTTCAAGAAACAGCTTCTTTTCTCTACATAATTCAAGAAATTTGACTGGTTTAGATAATATCTCAGGTATATTTTTCACAGGTTTTAATGTGTTTAAGATTTTTCTTATTTCTACATGAGCTAAATAAAGGAGATCAGTTTTAACTGTGAAATAAATAAATCCGTGAAATAAATAAAAAATCAATCAACTAATCAATTCCGTGAAATAAATAAAAAATCAATCAACTAATCAATTCCGTGAAATAAATAATCAATCAACTAATAAATTCCGTGAAATAAATATTCAATATATAATAATAAAAGTATAATGTGTAATACTTTTTATCTCCTGCTAATGCACCTTGCTTTCCAAAAGCTACCTTTCTTAAAAACACTAAATATCTATTAAACTCCTCCAATAATTACTTTTATTATTAATCGTTGCAACACAAAATGTCTATTTTCTATTTAGCCTGAAGGCCGTAAATGACTAGAATAAAATACGAAGTTGATACTCACTAACTACAGTCTCACTTTAATGTATCAATAGTGAAAGAATTTTTTTAAACAAGTTTTTCAACAAGGATTTTCCTTGTTTCACAATTGATCGTTGTCATGGCACCTTACAATTTTAAGTATCGACCGATTCTTCCTTGATTAAACAACTTTATAGAAGTGCCAATCTTTATCAAATAGAAGAAGTAAACGTGACACTCCTTTTCATTGCAATTTTCACTATTCAATACAAGTAACTATTCATTCAAAAGAGGACTATGTCTTAAAGATAAAAGATAAGGACTTATACCTGATGTGCTGCTTTCGTCAAAGTAATATTTACCTTTGAAAATAAATTAATAAATTTCTTCAAAGTCAATACATTAATGTATGAGTATCTATTAGCATTAAAAATACCGAACTTATATTTCAGGCACTTCTTTTCAAACACAACAGATCAAATAATTAAAAAAAACATTTAAACCAACGGGAACAGTCTTTGGTCTTCCACCATACTATCTTTTTACCCTACTTATTAATCCTTTTCGAAATGAACACTATTAATTGAATGTTTTAAACAAATTGAGATCCTGCTTGGCCGCTTATCTTTCAGCTAAGTTGTGGTCAGATAAGGCTTGTTAATGTTGAAGCTATCTCAAGAAAGTGCGTTAACCTTATTTGATGAATTGAATATGGGGCATAATAGAGCGAAGCCCGAGGCATTTGATTATGGTCATTATATTCAGATATATCCTAAACACATGGCGAGGGCCGGTTTTTGCATTTACCTAGATTTCGAGTTAAATTCTTGGTAATTCGAGTTAAATTCTTGGTAATTTGAGTTAAATTCTTAGTAAATAGTCGTAAAAAACAATGACTACGACTGATTTATAAGAAAAATGCTTTCAAAATTTGTTATGTTGGTCAGTCTATCGATGGAACTAAAATAAACTAAGTTTTCATGTTACATGAGTTTCTTGGTAAACTAAACTTTTCTTCTAAATGTGTTCTTATATTATTCAACTGTTTTCAACAATTTTTGTAGCAGACGAAAATTCAATTCCAATTTATTAATAGTAGCATGACTATTTCATTCTAAAATTGTTCTTCACTGCGTGTTGCCATCAAATAATCTCTAAGATAAATACATTAAAGTTTTATTCCATTATTCTCTCCTACTTTTTCATTATGTCAGTCACACTCCGCTGAAACTCATCAAACTTGGGATGCAATCTGAACAAAAGTACAAGTTGCAGTTAATAAATTCTCATCATTTTGAATAAACTGACACTTTTGCTTCAAATTTGATAAGCAATTATTAATTTCTGTAATTCAAAATCCAAATATTTATAAACCTTATACGAACAATGTAAACAAATCTCTTTATATCCACGGCAATATTGTAAATATCTAAATAAAATTACTATCTAATATTTAAAAATAAATCTCACATATGGACCGGCAGAATCGGCCTTTGAGTATAGCAACAGACGTTTTCTTTTCTTAATCTACATCAATTACACACATTCCCAAAAGAAACCGCAGTCCATTCACATATTTTGAAAAAGTCACACTGAAATAGCATAAGAAGATTTTTCTTGAAGAACCATTTTAGATGCTTCCTATTCTCGTTGAGAAAGAAGAGTGCGGAGCGGAGTGGAGATTCGGAATATCCCACATCAGAATGATAGGGTTGCTATGATAAGAATAAAAGAAGCTCGCCAAGTTTGTTGAGTTTCGCCAATCATGGTGATCGAGTGATTGATTATCGTCCATTTTATATAGCCTCAGATTATAAATTCTAGAACAGTGTTGAAATTTTATTTTAAATTTGATGAGTAAAATTAAAATGAGTTTTAAAATAGCATTCAAATATAGCAATAGCAATAGCTATAGCAATAGCAATAGCAATAGCGAATAGCAATAGCAATTCGCTAAGTCAAATATTTCAAGGAATATTTATATAATTTTTATATTACTAAAAGGTGACACTTATTTGATTGTACAATGAATTTAAGTGATCAGGGGAAAAAAAGAGACTACAACAACTTTGATTCGCCTTGACGGTAAATCGTAATTTTTCATGTTTTAAAGAATTACTTGCAAACAAATAAATTCTCTTTTTTTTTAAATCAGAGTTTAAAGTATCATCTAACCAACACACCTTGGTTAGGATTTATTTTATTTGTACTCAAAAGCTGATACACTAAAAAATTAAATGCCTTTTTATATAGTTAAGACAATGAAATATTTTTTTATAAAAATAATATATACTATTGAAAAATATGTATAAATGAAATAGGGCACATAATTTTATCGTGATAACTTTGGCCATTATATTAAACAATCCATCATAAGTCAAAACTAAGAGTTTCAACTCTAAATGAGTTTTTTCTGTCTAAATTACGTCTTTTTCCCCATGGAATAAATTTTGATAAAGTCAATAAAACTTTTATGACTTAAAAATCAAAATAATTTAAGTCCGTGGTCAAATCCAAAAGTCTCCTATGGTTTACATAGTGAAGGCAATTGTTCGAGCACATCCGTACACTGTAAAAAAAAAAGTGTTGTTTTTACAGTTAAAAACTGTCAACTTAGACGCCAGTTAATAACTGTTTTTTTACAGTTTAAAACTGTAATTCTTTTACAGGAAAACTGTAATTTTAACAGAGAAAAACTGTTAATTTAGCAGGGAAAAACTCTTAATTCAATGGTTTTCCTCTGTAAATTTAACAGTTTCTCCCTGCTAAAATAAAATACCCAATACTAGCCCTCGCGACCGAGTAATTACTTAGTCGCAGAAGGTTCAGTATTGGGCTCGCACGCAAGAAGTTCCTGGAAGAGGTATGGACCGGGCCCGGTTTTGATCCAGGAACCTCTTGCGTGCGAGCCCAATACTGCACCGTCTGCGACAAAGTCATTACTCGGTCGCGAGGGCAAGAATTGGGTATTTGTGCTGAACGATGATCTCAATCACGTGACTCTTTGCTCGTCTTCAAATTTCCCCCGCGGGCAGGTGCATTTGATGGATTGTGAGTGTGACGTCACGTTAACGAAGATAAATACAGTTATTAACTGTTTTTCTAAAAAACAGTTTTTAACTGTAAAAAATAATGTATTTAACTGTAAAAACAACAGGTTTTTTTTACAGTGTAGGCTAAACGGAGGCATCTCGCCAATTTATGGCAACCTTGCAAAGTTCCTGATGATGGAGAAAGAGCGAGAGCGAGACCAGTTTTTTCATCCTCAGGATCTTTTTCCGTAAATATTACGCAATTTCAGCGCGATTGTTTCTTAACTTGTTAAAAGTTGAACTATGTTATATATGAAGCACTGCTACGTGACTATCCCCCATTACCGAGACTCTCAGTATTTAGTGTGGCAATGGTTGGTAAGCCAGAATTATACAGTAGCTAGCAATTAATTATGGGTTCGAAGTTTTAAACAGCGGTCAAGTAACGAGGTCGAAAAGCAATTTTAAAGGCGTTAAGAATAGGGGAGAGTGGGGGCTAATGGGAAAATATTTATTAACCTCTGTATTTCAGCAAAAATGCAAGAATATTAATTTCTTTTTTCACGTGCTCATAAACTGAACATTCGTTTCCTATAAAAAGTCATTCGACAGATGTTAAAACATTACCATATTTTAGTTGCTTAGCATTTTAAACAAACATGTAAATAATGTCCCATTAGCCCCCATATGTGGGATCTAATGGGACAGGGTGCATGGCTAATGAGACATGGTAAATTTTGCCTTAATTAACATTTCAAAAAATTTAAAAGGGATCAGAAAATGACCGAGAAAATAAAATTTTTAAGCAAACACCATTTACATAATGAAGTTTAATTTTTTTAAACAATTATTTCCCGTTGAAAGGTGAAACATCAAAGTTAAAATTCAAAATCGAAGATGCTCCAATAATTTTTGTTGAATCACTGGAAAGGATAGTTTTGTAACTAAATCTTCTAAAATTTATCCCAAACTTGTCCTCTTTTTCACGGTACGTGAATTTAAAAAGACCTTTATCTTCTCTCAAAAGTCTTTATCTTTTAATAACTTACCCGGAGTTCATCGGTTTTTCATTTCAAAAATCAATCCAAGGTAATAAAGAATAGTTTGAGTTCTAGCAAATTTTACCAACAACAAATCATTTATATTCACCAAGCTCTGTTCAGATGTAATTAATGAAATTGCAGGTAGAAATATATGTCATCAATAAAGCTACTTGAGCTTTCACTTATTATATACGACGAAAAAGTTCAAGAAGTTTAAAATAAAAGTTTTAAAAAGTTTTTGGCAACTTGACTGAATAAGATATGATGAGAGATTTATATATATTCTTCAAGAGAAGCAGGCAAAGCTAGGTTTATTCGTGTCCCATATGACCCCACAGTTTCTGTCCCATTAAACCCCACAGTGTTATTATTTATAAATGATCCAACATAGAACCATGAGTAATTCACCACAGTATTTGACATATAATATCTTAATCTACGATATGTCCCATATACCTAAAACTATAGTTTAATTCATGAAAAGTTTTTATTTAATACTTTAAAAGTGTAAAAAAAGATACACTTTTAACTTAAATTGGATTAGCCAAAACAACAATTCTTCTCTCCACTTCAACACATGCTTTTAATGTCTAATTTTTGGTTGTTAATGTTGGTTTGGTTACAATGTTGCAGTGTAGAAATATTTGTAAAAAAGTACATTTTTTTCCCGCTTTTCGCCCCTTGTCCCATTAGCCCTGCGTCCCATTAGACCCCACTCTTCCCTATAATTTAGAATTAAATACAGCCGTTTTTTGGCACCTAATAATTAGTATTAAAATTTCCTTTCCAGTGCCTTCACGGCATATGATCCAGCTTTATATTTACTTGCAAAAAACAATGATATGGTCGGTTAAAATAGTTGTCTTAGTTAAAATACAAAAAGTGATTTCGAAGAATTCTTTTAGCAAAAGATTTTGCCAATAACTTTTATTGTTGGTCTATTTAAAGTAAAAATACACCAGCAAATTAAATTTCTGATACAACGATACAATGGATAACAAGATCATATACTCGGGGACACATTGAGTTCAAAACCTAATACAAAAACAGGTCGTCGCTTTTTTGGTAATGGCAGTACCACCACATTACAAACCCTGCAGTGTTAGTTTGAAAGACAAAAGAAATAATACCATTTTACAATAAAGTGGAAAGTGGGGGCTAATGGGACAAGGGCCGAAAGTGGTGAATAATACAGGTATTTTACAAATATTTCTGCGCCACAGCATAGCAACAGTTAGACTCCATCTTTTAGCAACCAAAGATCAGCCATTAAAGGCATAAGTTAAAGATGAGAGAAGAATTGTTATTTTTGGGAATCCAAAGTTACAATTTAATCTTTAATTGAATTTTTAAAGCATTAAATAAATACAGTTAATGAATTGAATTATCGCGTTTTAGGTAGAATATATTATACATCATAGATTAAGTTTATATATGTCAAATACTGTGATAAAATACACGTGGTTCTTTGTTGGATCATTTATAATATAATAACTATAGGGTCTAATGGGACAGCAACTGTAGGGTCAAATGGGACTACAAATAAACCTAACTTTGTTTGCTTTGCTTGAAGAAGCAATATAAATATCTAATATCATATTCATCCCAGTTGTAAAAAGTTATTTAGACCTAACTTGTACTGTGATTTGGACACCCTATACTATGTATTTAAATTAGACTCCACCCTAAATTAACTTAATAAGTTCATAATAGTTTTTCTAATCTATTATATAAATCTGTTCATTCCTGTTTCAGTTGGAAGTTTCCCATGTACTAAACTTTTTAACATTTAGGGTTCGGCCGAACAGGGTTGGGTTTTTACCGGTAAAATAGGGTTTTTACCAAGGCATGGTAAAAAAAAATTATATTTACAGGTAAAAATCAAGTATTTACTAGTAATAAACATTATATTTCTGAACATGTGAAAGCAAGTCTTATAATTTCAATATTTACAATCCATATCTAATTTACACTTATATATTTATACACTCATCTATACATAGACACACATGGTATGTATGTGTATGATTGTAAACGGCTCTAAATAAATTAAAAAAGAATCTTTCCTATATTTTTATATCACAATATATTACTTTTTTTGCTAAGGTATAGGAGTGGGGGAGGTTGGAGCAGTTTTTATTTAAAAAGGAATGGTGTTCCTAAAGGTATATCTTAAAAAAATTTCCCCTTTCAACTTATATTTTTACGTAAATACCATATCAGGGTGGGGATGGTTTTAACTAGAGCCCTCCATCCCTACTGTGTACAGTAGGGATGTAGGGCTCTAGTTTTAACCAATGCGGTTTTAACTGGTCTGCCAAATTCTGCAAGTGGTTTAAACCATACAATAGAGCTGTTTTTTAATGCTATTGTTTTGCCCTCTCTCCCCTACATAAAAAACAATTTGTTACTTGCCCAAATATAAAATGCCATTTATTTCCAAGAGTAGGTGTGCAAAAAGCTGCAAAACTTGTGTTTTGTTACAGAATGTTGACAGTTCGCAAGGATTTAGATTAATGAACTTTGGTTTTATAAATGCTTATATAAATTCTTATTTCTTATTTAAGTGTAATAAATATAAGGATTAGTCTTTTTATTTTGTAAATGTGTGTTATTGTTTTGCGAACCCTGCGGCCTAGGGAATGAACTTGCTGAATTTTTAATCAAACTTTTCATACAAATGGGGCTTTTATAGGGAAAAAATCAAGGAAAGAATGGCTTTATGAATTTATGAAGCGCCATTGCTTTTTCTACATACGAACTCGAAGAAACTAGTTTGGCTTTTCCTACAAGCTACAGTAAAGCTTATATATAATTCCTAATAATTTAGCAAATTTTCATTCAAAAATTACATTATATTTTAAGTAGTAGTATATTTTAAACATATAAAAAAAACTTACAAGTAGTTATAATCGTATTGCGAAAAAAAATGTAGTATTTTTTTAATAAGAAAAATTAAATATTATTTATTGAATTTGAAATATATAATTTTAAGTGTCCAAAAGTTACAATGCTTTTCAGCTACTTTTACTCAGAACATTAAAACCAAATAAAAAAACAAGTAGTAATTATTTTTTATATAGTGTTTAGGAGGGCAAAAGTTGCCGAGTTGGTATAGCATTGAACATAATCTTACGTTCGAACACCCGTTAACCTAGGATCGTTTCCCGTTTGCCCAAACTGCTTTCCTGTAAACGCGCGGTCAAATTCCAGCAAAAATAGTCCGAGTATACTGGGACACACATGTTCAATAAATCTGTGGAGTTCAAAGTCCCGATACCAACTACGATTTCGATAAGCTCTAATGCCTCTAATGCGACGTTTCAACCAAATCTACAGTCCCTGGACAAATTATTAGACGCACTGTATTTTTTTTAGTAATTTTATGTTTCTTAAGAGTTATTGATTTTTATTTGAAAGAATTGTTGTATATACTACATATTTGTATTTAGTTTTAACATATGGCAACACTGTGTTTTTGGCAACACTATTTTACATGAAATATTGCAGTGCGTCTAATAATTTGTCCAGGGACTGTATACGTATAGTATTAAGGAAAAATGACTTGATCGCACATTCAATTGTCGTAACTATTGACGAATAGATATAACTCGCACCATTCGAATACACAAGAATTCAGCCCACTTACCGATTCTTCTCCTCGTGCATTGTATGAAATACCTCCTACGGTTTTTAACGCTCCTAAACACAGAATATTTCGTCTTCATTTTATGAAGAAGTAAGTTTAAACTCTATTTGAAAATTCCACTATCAAATGTGCAAACACAGTGACGCTGTAGTAGTGCATCGGTATCCGGTGTCGATAGTGTATCAAGGAAGATTTCCATTTTCCGTCAACGTAATGGAAATGATCTGCTAATGAAACGCAGGATAAATAGGAAATAAACAGCTTTCGAAAGTACTGCGCATTTAGTATTGTGAAAAACGAAAAAGAAAATTATCTATTATTAGTATTCATATTAGTAAAGAAAAAAATTATTAGTGAAGAAGAATTAAAACCACAAATTTGTGAATAGTTTGTTAAAGAAATGTTTATTTAAAAAATTATTTAGAAATTACTATTAAAATTATTATTAATTATTTAAATTATTATTAAATTTATTAATCACCCTTCGCAAGAGCTGTTTGTATATTAGTTATACTCTTTTAATTCCAAGAAAATTAATCTGACACACGATAAAATATGTAAGCATTGAAATGAATAGGTGTATAAATACAAAAATCCTCATTGATTTTTTCCCCCAAACTTTCTGCTTAAGTACATATAAATATACAAAATATGACAAATTAACACCGTAGTATTGAAAAATTTATGCAGGAAAACTAAGTTACGCGAAAAACGAACATTAAAAACATAAATTTAGCGTTGCCATTCAATAATAAAGTTGTTTATGGTGTCAATAAATGTGTCTTCAATGGGTTGAAATAAATGATTTTTTAAAAACTTATTAATGACCCACTGTGCGGTAAAAATGGATGTTTTTAGATAAAAATTCGGATCTTATGCAACTTAATCCAAATCGCTAATTATATATCTGGATATGTTTCAGATATCATGTCGAATGTATTTAGTGAAAATTAAAATCGTTTTAAAATTATTTTTGAATTTATGACCGAAAGTTTGTGAAAAAAGAAAGTTTGTGAGGTTTTTTTTAAATAAGTTATTTTCACCAATTTTTTTAGAATTACCTATTTTTAATATGATATGTTTCTGACATTATACAGAATGTATTTCGAGAAAATAAATGTCATATTGAAAATATTCTTGAATTTATGATCAAAACCTTAAAAAAAATTATTTTGTCATGTTCCAAAAACTTAAATTTAATTCAAGAAACTTTAACTTATGTGTTATTTTCCTTAAAAAAATGTGTGAACATGCTCTTTAAAGAAAATTCAAATTCATACTTATTATTTGTATGGCAAATATATTTTTATTTACATTTTTTTTTAAATTTTTCAGATATTGTATGTAAATGTTTAACCAGGGAAGTGATTATCCAAACAGTGTTAATGAAGAAACATGCGAGTTCTTTTTTTCTTATATCGTGAAATCAACTACATTCCAAATGAAAATTTTTAATTTTTAAAGTGGTGCATTTGGAAAAACCAAGTTTTTTTTAAACTTTTGGAAGGGAATTGCTTATGTTTAAGTGTCATGGATCTGTGGAGTATTGTAAGCATGTTACTTCTTTTTTTTAAATCAAAGGTACTAGCTCATGGAAGATTTTAGTATTTGATCATAATGCTTCTATTATTGAAATTAAGAGTTAAATTTTTCGATTTCGGAAGCTGCATTGTAAAACATGAGAAATCTCTAGTAGTGCGATTCACAGCGCCGCATTTATTAAAAATTCTGTAAAAATAGAATTAAGCTATTTGCAGCAAAGAACAATATATTTCGAATTAAATTAAATTAAGGACATTAAGGACCAAGTGGCTAAGTATGGGCGTCACTTTTTGAAACCACTTATTTTTCAAGTTTTCAAATAGCATAAATATAATATTTGTTAAAACCACGTAAAAATTCATATTTTAATGTACATTTTTCAACCAAAAAATATATTTATCGATCCTTAAAAAAAATATATATATATATTAATTTCGAACACTATTTTTCTCCGTAAAATCTTTCCTTAAGTGATTCCAAAGCCTTCATTTTAATTACTTTTGAATCAACTATACCTTTTTATGAAACTTTGACTATCCTAGATAAATAATATATTCACTAAAGAAAATATTACTTTTCCGATATTTGTCCATTGCACATCGCACTGTGTGATGTGTCGCCATCTATCGATTAATATACAAAGTAGTAAAAATAAACATTAAATTTTTCCTGCAGTAGAAAAAGTTAGCTGCCATTTTGTTATAACATTGCATATCTTCGACCGAAATGTTCTAATTTTTTGTCATTCTCTATACACACTTTTGATTTTTTTTCTCAAATCTAATGTGGATGCATGTCGTTCATTAGACTATTCTCACCCACTACGGAGCAAATTACTTATAAAGAAAGAAGTATAAAGGAAAAAAAAAATACTTACTTGATGAAAGTGATGAAGATGAATTTGTACCAAGTTTCTGCAACATAAAAATAGCAAAATTAGATAAGAATAAGAAAAGTAAATATAATTAGAAATAATTATAACTCAAATTGAATTAAAATAAATGGATAAATAATAAAGTAAGTTATTGAGTGATGACATTCTAGACCGCAAAGGGGTGTTCATAAAACACGTCTTTCTAATGTGGATGCATGCGTCTTGACGATTTTTTGGACCCCCCCCCCCTTCCCCCACCTCCCAGTAATCTAAAGTGAGTTTTTTTTTAAACTTTTTGATACTCGTAAAACTTCAACATTCCTTTTGATCGACGTGCAACCCCAAACTCGAAAACTCCAAACAACAGCTACATCATCGTTTGGTGGTCGGAAAGTACTTAAAAATCCCATACGATGCACATTTTATTTTTCTTTGTAAAGCGAGAAAATTCCTTGAACGCGTGTCCTTTGGTCTGAGTTGAAAGGAATAAAGATAAAATAAAGAAAAGAACGTCAATCGAATCTGTATAAAAGAATAGACCGTTCTTTTTAACTAACACTTTTAAGTATGGTTCGGAAAGCCACGATTAACATTATCATATAAGATTTTGCGAACTAAAATTAAACAAGAATTTTTTTTCTTTATATTTTTTTTATTCTGTTGTTATAATTACTTCATTGTACAAAACTTTTTTTTAATGTAGCTATAAAAGATCTGAATTTGAAGCTAGAGCCTTGACAGCTTGAAAAAATTAAGAATAATAGAAATTTACATAGACATAAGCATCTAGCGAAGAGGAAACAATGTAACATTCTGTTATGATCTATTCTATTTTAATTAAAATATATAATGTAAATGAAAACAAGTAGATTTGTAGCAGAATCTGTCACTCAGCCAGCTTCCACACAACATTTGTGTTCAACAGGAAAAATGTCGCCAAACACAATATTAATTCTATTATAAACCTTTAAACGCTAGTTTTGGTTAGTTTCCTTTATCTGATTTCGAAAATTCAATAATTATTTCTTTAATAATAATTCAATAATTATTATCGTTTGCAAAATTGATGTCGCAAAAATAAATTTCTTTTAATTTATTATTTTAAAGAATTAAAGTTTCTCGAATGATTGTTGCGAATGGCAATGGTGATTTAATTCTAATAAAAATGGCTTCTTATGCTTTTTAAATGAACATTAAATTTTGCAGTTTTTTAAATAATTAAAGTACTTCGAATTAGAATTTTTTCTGAGATTTTCAATGTCTTCTAATTTCGATGCGCTGAATTTTTTGACGTATCACACTTGTCTGTAGCATTTGTAGTTTGGGCTATGAAAGTGGGTGACGGACAGACGGGCTGAACAATTATAATACCTTTCACTTTTTACGTGATAAACGTGGTGTGGAAGCTAAAAATTCGTTAATATTACAACCCAATCCTGCACAATTTCTTTTTTATTTTTAAATTGAAAACTAACCGATAAAGAATTTTAATACGAGGAACCTTCAATTCCACTAAAAAATCGTCCTACCCTTCCAGATTTATTACAAAATTTTAATCATAAATCCATGATGGAGGAAGATAATAATAGACTCTATCAAAAGGTCCAATTCGAAAAGAATCGATTTTACTAAAATGAGGATGACCAAGAACGACTTGAAAAAAAAAAAGTTTCTTTCAATATTCCAGCTGCATGCGACTTGGTTCCTTCAGCTCAAAGGATAGATTATACTTATAGAATTGTTAAATGTAAAAAGGATTCATATCCACAGAAAGATTTTCGTATATACATGGTTCTTTTTCAAATAAAAGGTTAAAAGGGAGAAGCGTGGTAAGAATTTTCCAACGGGCCCTTTTTACTATTGACGATTCTTTTGCAGTATTTTTTTTAGTTTTTTAAATATAATTTCATGTTCCCTTATCCATAACTCGCATTTTTGGAGTACCATAGCCAAAAAGGACCTTTTTTAAATCATCTTTAGAGTAATGCTTTCCTTATACGTGACGGATTGTACATAAAATTTCACGAACGTGGACAGGGCTGGATTTACAAATAGGCCCTATAGGCCCGGGCCTAGGGGCGCACCATGATGAGGGGCGCAAAATTATTCCGCATTTTTTTTGTCAGAAAATTTCCACAAAATGTTACAGACTACAATACATGTCTATATCTACATGTTCTCCATGAATAAAAGCCCCATTCGCCTTCCTCGTATAGGTGACGCTGGATGGGCGAATCTTTCGCTTGGCTGTCAGTGTGTATCTACAGCGCGTTATTTATTTAATTTAATTTGTTATTTACTTTATTTAATTAATTTTACTTCACGATGAATTAGAATAAAATACAAATTATCTTCACAAAGACCTACGATGGTGTGAAGAGGGGGCGAAAGAAAACCACGGGCCTAGGGGCACATAAAATCTAAATCCGACCCTGAACGTGGAGTATCAACAACATACGGATGTATTTTTGTATGCTGATTTTGAAAATGTAAATAGTTTTTTTTTTTAATCCATGTCATCAAGATATTTAAATTTGAATTAATTTCAAATTGATAAATTATGCACTTATATATGCTTTTTTAAAAAATCTACTTAATAGCAAGCTCTTTTTAAATGAATTTAATGCATGCAATGTATTGAAACTACATCGAAAAATGTTTTGGGTAGGCATAAAACTTAAAAAAAAGCATGAAAAACCTTTAAAATAGTTTGAAAAATGTGCAAACATTTCGGAAACGTTTCGATTTAAAAAAAATATTTTTATAAATTAAATTGTCTGAAAACTTATATTTCATGGACGATTTGGTGTGATTTTTTCCAATTTTTTTTGCACTAGATTTTGACAAAAAGAAACCAAAATTGTGTAATCTGCCTTTAAAAAATGGAAGTCAATATTTTGTAGTTTTATAAAAGCTTAAAGTAGTGTGAAAATGTAATCTATTCTATTGCAGCCTAAAAGTCATGAAAAAGCCTAAAAGTCTTTTTCACCAATTTGTATTATCAACATTTAATTGCAGAAACAAACTACCTTTTAAAAATTTTGTTACAACCAATTCTTTTGATACATAATTCAGTTCACAAACCTTATAAAATCTCTATATAAGGAGTAACGATTAAAGAAACGTTTGTTTCACGACCAGAAGATTTAAATGTTTACTTAGTTTAAGTTTACTTAGTTAATGATGCATAAACATTTTGACTTTTAGACATTACGAATGCGTTTAGAATTAATGCTATTTCTACCATTACAAACATTCATCTATGATAATTAAAAAATATGTTATCCCATGTTTGCCTTAGGGCAATTCCACGAGGAATGACATTTTGAACTGTAGAAATGAAGTAAAACAATTACCACAAAGCTATTTTCAAAGGAAAATTGTTTTTTTTCAGTTTATATATTACTGTTAATGATTAAAAGATTATAAAAAAAAGTTGAAATTTTTAAAAAAGTATTTTATCATTATATTTTTGACTAGCTTCTTTTTGTGTTACGGAATGACATTTTTGCAAACCACGACTGCATCCTGGTACTTAAAAATGGAAATTTCTGTGAATTAACAATACATTGAGTTTTTAAACTAATGCATATCTTAAATATGATATATAAGCTATGTAAATTATAATTTAGGGCAACCTATCTGTAACATGGTTTAAGTTATTAACTGTCATTTGACGTTACGGAATAACTAAAAGTTTCATAAATTTTATATTAAACTAGCAAATTTATACCCGTTCTTCGCACGGAATAAAAAAATATCAAATAGATTCCAAATATGTGTACCATATACCCTGTTATAGGATCATAAACTTATTATTGTTTCCGCTCGTTATAAATTATAAAATCCCGTTGCATTACCTTAAAATTCCAAAATGAAAAATACGCTATAAAATGCACTCATAAATGTCATCACAATTCCCTCATAAATACATAAAACATTTTAGCTCATTTGGCGCGTTTTGGGAAATAATTTGGCGAGAAAATAGATATAGCTACCCACAGCCATTATACAGCTGTAACACAATGACCTTCAAACAACCGACCAGCTTATAAATTATTTATAAAAGAAATTGCCTATTTGGCGTATTTTAGTAAATAATTTGGCGAGTTTGGCAACGTATTTGTCGAAAAAATAAAGACATAAAACACTTATAGCTCTAGTGCGATGGCCTTTATTAACCATCATAGTTCAGTAATAGCTTAACTATATACATGTATTGCTTAAATATGCACACATGCAGTCAACAGAAAAATCAATGAAAAAATCATCAAATAAACCCACAATAAAATCCAGGAATGAAGACTGGCGGAATTACGTCACTTGAAACATGTCAATTATTTTTCAAATAATGAATTTAGTTTCTGAAAGTAATGGCAAAAGAATAAAATAAACATTTTGAATTTTAAATGTTTTCGTTAAAAGTTTTATTTAATTTTTTCAGCCGATAGGATCAGGAAAGAGAAAAAATGATCGGATTTGAGCGAAAGTGGTGTATTTTTTTCAGAAAATTCGAATTTTCTCTAAAAATAAAACAAATATGAAAAATCTAAGCCTCAGGTGCACACGTTGGTATTAAAGGGAATCTATCTTGAAAATTTCGAATTTCTGAGGGCAGTATAAGTAGGTCTTTTACGATCCGAATACAAACACACACACAGACTCTTTCTTTTATTATTATAAATTAAAAGTGTGTAAAGTAATAAATTTTATTTTTTTTATTATCTATAATATTCATAAGATATTAAACATTACATTATATAGATGTATTCACATGTGAAAGGTTTTTCAAACACTTATCGAGGTCGATTTAATAATTTGAAGCTTGGAATATGGTTTTAAACATAATTAGTAAATATTTCCAAAAAAGTGACCTTTCAAAAAGTTGACATTTTTATGGAATTGCCCCTTATCTTTTACAAGAGAGCATATAAGTTACAAACGATTGAGTTTGCTTAACTTATGCAAAACATTATGGTGAAGAAGTACATCGGCATTTCTTTTAGCATCATATGTAAGTTATGAGTTAGAAGTGAGTTTTTCAGAGACATTCTGATTTGAAATGCACAGATGAAATTCATGTCTAATAAAAAATATTGTGATTGGAATAAACGTCAAATGTGTTACATAGGTTGTGGGTAATCTCCACAAATACCCAATACTAGCCTATTAACAATCTTGTTAAAAATTTTGTTTAATTTTTAAACTTTATTTTATTGATATTCCTACACTAAATTCAGTGACGTGAAGTAGATATTATTATTATTATTAACAATATATAACGAATAAACGGTTAAGGAAAGTTAGTTTGTAGTTTTGAAATCTAAACTTGATATGTGCACGGAGAGATCTTATGACTCTAAAACCTTTATGTGTGTCAATTGCCAGCATGGAAGAGCTGAAACGCAAGTGCAATGCATAATAAGAAAAGTATTACAATAGAGGCACAACAAAGAGTTCTATAGTAGGGTAGAGACTGAACCTTTCAACAGCAAGATGACCAACACGGAGAATTATAGGGTGGCATGTGGGGCCGATGGCTGAGTGGTTTGGATCGCAGGCCATAACGCTAGCAGTCCGCGCGCTGTAACGGGTGCGGGTTCGATTCCTGCCTTTGCCCTGGGTGTACTTCCTTTCTCAGTATCAAAATTATAATTTAACTAGCACTTTTGCCACTCTATTCGGGCTCCGTAGTGAGCCATGGCTGCCAATGGCAGCTCATGTACGAGTCGTTCCTCTACCGTACTATAGAACTCTTTGAGGCACAATTGGCAGGTTCAAAATTTTCCGTGACCGGAAAACGAAAACAAAACCTTAAAAAAGATAGTGGTTTGTGCTGCGACACTTTCCTCGTCCATTGAAGAATAATGCAAGCTGTGTTTTTTTTTTCCTGAAGTGTTAATATTGAATGCAAAGGTCATAACCGTGACGTGCTGAATCTATGTAAAAAGGATAAATCAGATTTGGTGGCATTATAGTCTGTTTCAAAATTATAAGAACACTACATTTTTTATTTTACTGTTTCCCCAAAAAGACAAAATTGTATCGTAAATTCAACAGTAGCAAATGAAAGAACCCAACTTAAAAGTTTTTTTAACTTGAAATTATAAACATAGATAAAATGAATTTTTTTTGCCAAATACATGTCTAACATAATGGTGCTTAAACTATGGTACATAATTATGCGACAATTATTAATAAATTTTTTTAACTTTTGTATTTTTATTCCATTTTTCATTTTTTAGTTATTTTTATATAATGTACACATCAACCTAGTACACTAGGGTAAAAAAAATTTCCATTTCAGGATCTCCAAACTCTCAGAACAGTTCGTTTTATGACATATTTTATAAATACAAAACTGAAGATGCTTATTGGCCAAAAACGAGCAAATACTAGTGCCATTTTCAGTTTTAATGAACCAAAATAGTATGAATTTATATCTATTTGGCTTAACTAAAATGCAAGATTATATCACTTTAAGGTAAAAATCAAAACAAAAGTGAAGAAAAAATATCATTCGCTAAATAATTAATATTTTTTGAGGTAACTAAGTTATTTAATTATTATTTTTTCAATTTTTAAAATATTGTTGTTATCTTTTAATAAACTTTGGTATCCATTATTAATAATTAAATAACCGGATGATTAAATTACCCCTGTTTCAGTCTTGCCAGTTTTTAATAATGCACGTTAAACGTTGAGTCATATCGATAGTTTGAATATCACAGAAGATAAAAAAAAATAATTAGAAGTTGAAAGTAAAAAAAACGAAACGAAAGTAAAAAATTGACAAGATCATAGGGTTATTTCTGCGGTCAAGATATAAGAAGGTAAGTCAACGATTTTAACTAATAATTTGTTATTTAAAATAAGTTAGATAAGCTTTGTTTGCATGCTTTGTTCTCTTAAGCCTAAAACGTTTCTGTCTAAGAGTTTTATTTACGATCTCATCATGTCCGTGTACCATCATGTCCATGTATTTAGGCACACGGACATTATTTATGTATCCACGGACATGACGTTTTAATTACATAAGAATAAATTGATAAAATATAAGTAAAATGCATTATAGTAACACTATATTTTGCCGTGAACTATTATAATAAAGTAAAGCTAAATTTTATTAAAGTGTAACGCACTAATAAAATATTTTATGTTAATTTTGGAGGTTAAAACTTTTCTAAATGAAACATTATTACATTAAGACTTACTATAAGAATAATTTCTATTAATTGTATTATCTGTACCGATGTTATATTTCTAATGTAGTATGTAAGTGTAACTCAAATGCAAAGTTTCAAAAACTTTCATCAATATATATATTTTTTATATTTTCGCCTCGAATTGTACGTTTTCTAAGGAATGACCCAAATAATAATTAGCAAACTATTGGACCAACCTTGCTGGACCTCAGGTCTGTTGTTGGTTGACAGTTTTTTGCTTTTGTATTTGTTAGCTTTTGCCCTGTAGTAGATACAAAACAATAAGTTCTTAAAGAACTAAAATAGCCTACTTTCCTGTTACTTAAAAACTTACTGAAATTCTAATCGGGAAACAACTAGGTTCATAAAAGTAAATATCATCAACAATCGTTTCTACACTAGATTTACACACATTAGAAAAAAAATCGTAAACATAGCATCCAGCTATAATTTAAACTTCTAAAAGCAAAAATCAACTATTTTCCTTAATATTCTTTCACAAATAACTTTATATTATTTATCGCCTGCTCGATTTATTTGTAGTTCGAAGAATAATTAAATATTTATTAATAACAAAAATAATGAAACTATTCCAAACTGCATTAAAAAAATAAATGTAAATTAAAACTAAGCAGAATTGTATGCAAAAAAGATGCCTTGCCGCTTTCTTGGTAAACAATCAATGAACAATCAAAGAATCACATTGTGCTACATTTTATGACGTAATTCTAAAATAATTCATGAAAAAATTATTTTGTTTCAAATATTTTAAAATAAAGTTTCTCATGCCATTGTTGATTTGGCAACAGTGATTTAAATGACTCAAAATTGAATATTAATGCTAATTCAATGGGAAATTCGCCGACAGATAGTAGATTTATGTCCGTCCGGACATACACACAGGCGGACAAAAAGTATGAAAGTTGGGTCTCTTGAGGTTATAGTTTTCTAACAAAAAAAGAATTTTTAAGATCCGAATGATAGAACCGATTTTGGAAGGGGGGTACGGACAGACAGACGGACATACCTACCAATGCATGTCAATACCTACTTTTCATTTTTTTTTAATTCTTACGAATTAAATACATTGCTCTCTACATAAACATCAATTGAAAGTATTGATACAGCCGACTGAAGTCATGTGAGTTTCGATGGTTTTTCATTTAAGAATCTTGCATAACCACCTTTGCTAAATCAATAAATTAACGTTTTATTTTATTTGCCGAGTAAGACAAATTGATGTAATAAAACTTAAAGAATTGCATCAGTTGGAAAACATCTATATCAATAGCTAAAAATGTAGACAGTCATCGTAATGGAAGACAGAGAGCATTAAGAGGGATTGTCAGTCCCATTCAGTCAATGCATTAGTTTTATAATCACAACTTCCGCAGAAGTATTGCGTTGCCATGTTAGCCTTTTTTTCCCCAGGTATGGGAATCAACATAACATCGAAATGAAACAAATTTGAAACGAAAATGTTATCTAGTTATTTAATTATATATTTTTGAAGTTTTATGATGCTAAAAATATGCATTAGATGGACACACTATTTTAAAACTTTATCAATTAATAATTAAATAACCGAATGTTATTTTCTTTTCAATTTTGTTTAAAATTGATGTTATTATGATTCCCATACCTGGTGAAAATGAGATAACATGGCAAAGCAATTCTTTTGCAAAAGTTGTGATTTCAAAACTAATGCATTAGCTCTATGGGACTGACAGTCCCTCTTACATTTTGAACCCCAGTCAAGTGACGGTACAAATCTAAAAAAACTAAGGGCGAGTAACACTGTGCGACTTTTAATTACCACTCAATAAACAATACATATTTAAAGGTAATTCGATACCCTGAAAGCTACACTCTTAAAACAAACGAGCGGTTTTAACTCAGTCTGAGTTAATTACCACTCCTTTCCGTGCCGAAAATGCACTTCTCCTATAGGAGTGAATTTCACTCTTTTTCGGAGTGGATAAAAGAAATAAAAGAAAACAATCTGCGTCCTTCACTCTTAAAACGAGCGGTTTCAACTCAGTCTGAGTTAATTTCCACTCCTTTCCGGTGCCGAAAATGCACTTCTCCCATAGGAGTGAATTTCACTCTTTTTCGGAGTGGGTAAAAGAAATAAAAGAAAACAATCTGCGTCCTACACTCTTAAAACGAGCGGTTTCAACTCAGTCTGAGTTAATTTCCACTCCTTTCCGTTGCCGAAAATGCACTTCTCCTATAGGAGAGAATTTCACTGTTTTGTTTTAAGAGTGTAAAAGACAATTTAAATAGATTTAAAATATAAACAATTATAAGGCAGCTACCATTTGCGTATGCGCGATTTTTAAAAAAACCTTATTGTGACGTTCTTTTGGGAACTCGTGTACTAATTTGAAGTCCGTAGCTTTCTTTAGTTCGAGCTGTAGAGTAGATTGAGACAAACTAATGTTCAAAAAATCCATGTTTAGAATCAGCACCCTTCAAAACGCGTAGAAACACAAAATCTCCATTTCGGATTTTCGACTCCATCGCAATACTTTTTTACATTTCATATTAGGTAATTTGAAAGTTACGATAATTCATTTTTAAAAATTTTAAATAAGAGATATGTTCAGTCTCATTAAATATTGCATATTAGTTTGGAAATCCTAACTGCTAGGTAAGGTAAGGTAATCGTTTCCGGCTGCCTATTTCTAGCCTCCTTCAGGAGCTTTAACACAGCCAATAACGCCTCGTATTTTAGAACCCTGGTCAAGTGACGAGGTCGACACCTGAGCGGGCACCCAACGGAACTTCGAGCGACATCGTACGCTAACGCCGTCGGGACTTTGGACTCCACAGATTTAACGAGCACGTCTGTCCCTGTGTACTCGGGCCCATCCGTGATGAGGATTTTCTACTATTTCCAGCACAGATCCGATTTATAGGATGACTGGCAGTAAGTGGGATTCGAACCCCCGCACTCTTGAGAAGGAGTAACGAAGAGTAAGAAGAGAAGAGAAGAGAAGGAGTAAGAAGGAGAAGGAGTAAGTGAACCCCCGCACTCTTGATGAGGATTTTCTACTATTTCCAGCACAGATCCGATTTATAGGATGACTGGCAGTAAGTGGGATTCGAACCCCCGCACTCTTGAGAAGGTTGAACCTCTAGGCTGATGCCTTAACCACTCGGCCACGGACGGGCCTCCTGACTGCTTTGAAAGTAATCTTTTGTTAAATAATCATTTTTACTGGTTATTTAAGTAACAATTGCAACTCAACAAATTAAAAGAAAAAAGAAAATCCGATTACTTGATAATTGTTTGGTAAAATTTCAAACTAGTGCCGCTACCTAGAATAATTTTCTTATAATCCCCTTTACAGAAAACCTAACTCCTAATTCCGCAATGTCAAACTAATATTGATCCCAGCTTCAGTTAGAGCTCGTTTTAAATAAAAATCTTATTTCCTGTAAAATATCTTTTATAAACGATTTTTTATGTTTCGGGACGGTAGGGGAGAGGAATGCACATTATATATCACTAGTTTTCAAAAAACTTTTTAAAAGAGTTCTAAGCTACATAATTTGTTAGCAGACTATATTAGCTTCTTAACACTTTCGCTACGTAAGCTCTTTGTTGCCGCGTAACTTGTTATAGAAATAGCATTATCGAATCCGTACTAGTAAGGCCGTCCGGGCCGTTTTAGAAGTTAAAGGGTTAAGCATATTTCACAAAGCTTTTGAGATCAATCTTCATAAGAATAGGTCGGCAATATCATCCCAATATGCCTCGTGGTCAGGGCCTGATTTCCGACAGGGCAATTGGGGCACTTATCCAGGGCCCCCGATTTCTGGGTGCCCCCAAATGTGGTTTTAATTTTTTAAAATTTATTTTTTTAAACTAATGTATTCTTGTATTTGAATCAGCGACAATAACTCATTGAATAGCTGCAACTTGGAGTAGAATCTGTAAACTAAACCAAACGAAGCTATTTTTGTTTATTTAAACGAACGTTATTTGAAATGAAGTGAATTCTTAAACTATATTTTGTTTATGTGTAGGGAGGGCCACATTCTTTATTATATCTTGGCCGAGTGGTTAGGGCATCAGCCTAGAGATTCAACCCTCTCAGGAGTGCGGGGGTTCGAATCCCACCTACTGCCAGTCATCCTATAAATCGGATCCGTGCTGGAAATAGTAGAAAAATCCTCATCACGGATGGGCCCGAGTACAAAGGGACAGACGTGCTCGTTAAATCTGTGGAGTCCAAAGTCCCGACGGCGTTAGCGTACGATGTCGCTCGAAGTTCCGTTGGGTGCCCGCTCAGGTGTCGACCTCGTCACTTGACCAGGGTTCTAAATTACGAGGCGTTATTGGCTGTGTTAAAGCTCCTGAAGGAGGCTAGAAATAGGCAGCCGGAAACGATTACCTTATTATATCTCGTGTCCACATGACTCTTCCTATTTGCAAAATTTAATAACTGTTTTTGTTCGTTTTTCTACTGTTTTGCTTATTATTTGAAAATGGGAAGAACTTATTTATCTGGTTCAGGAAAAAGGACGATAAAAGAAAAGAAAATTTGGACATATTTTTAAGTAAAAAACATAAGGACAAGTACATAGTTAATGTTTTTTTTATCAACCCTTAGTATAAACAATGAAGCTCCGCTTGCATTTTTATCCATATATGTGTGTTCATGTGGTAATTTTATGTAGTAATTCCATATAATGCGATATAAATTTATCTTTTTAGTAGTAACATGAAAAAAATACTAGGTAATTATTTGATGCTTTTTCAATGACATGCAAACTAAATTGTAAAGAAGTTCATTGTGCTATCCGTATCTATATGTTAATAAAATTTTTAAATAATTTTTTTTATTTATATCCCTTGAAATTTTTTTCTTCTTGATTTGCCATAAAGCATTTGAATAAATTTTTATCTATAAACTGCTTTGTAATCTGAATGCTTTTATATGTTTAATTTATAAACTTTTTGTGAAAAAATAATTAATGTACTGTGTTAATATGACAAAAAAGGTAAGTATTTGACACGATATACATTTTGATGAGTTCGGGTCGGATCGGAGGAGAGTTCTTTCGACTTTCATATACACAACCTCGATATATTTGTTTTTGCTTATATTTTTATGCACAAATTTTACAGCACGCTGCGAGGGACCACCAAATTGGCTTTTGCCCTGACTTACCCAAAAGTTGTAAGTCAGGCCCTGCTCGTGGTGGGTGCCTCCCGCAAATCCTCAAATTAAGACAGGTCGCTATTAAAGCTGTTTGGTGCATTATTAAGGGTACAACGCAAGGAATATAAAAAAAGATGTTTAAAAAACACGTGATTCGATTGACTTATTTAGTATTAACTGTACTAAAAATAACCCATACTTTTAACAAGCTACCTTAACAATAGAACACTTTTTTTTATCTACTTCATAAAAACCTGCCGCAGCAAGATGGAAACATCTTTAACGTTGGAAGAAAAGAGATAAAGTCATTTGTATGTACTTATATTCATTGTATTAGAGGCGACATAAAATCGTTAATTGACGTCTTTTATTTGGTGAAAAGCTCATGTGAAGCTATGAAATAGGTACGAGGAGTACTTGGAAGTCCCATAAAAATATTATTTTGTAATGTAAAGGTATTTAATTGGTCGTCAAATACATCGAGCAGTGGTAAGAGATTATGATTGAGTATGACGTTAGTAAAAGCATTTTTTCTATAAAATTTGGAAAGAAAAATATTTTCCTTAAAAAAACCCCACACATTTTGGTGCCATTTCTATAGTCATTAATAAAATAAAACTACAAGAATTAAAAAAAATCTTAAATATAAGTTACATTTCTGGATAAGTAAACGGTTCTTGGTGTAGCAGTTGTTAAAGTTCGTACGGGCGTTTATAAAAAAAATTGTGTTCTAAAGAGTACCGAAAGTTTAAAAATTTAAAGAAGAAAAATGAGTGAAGTGTCAGTATTCCAATCTAATTCTTTATTTCTCTTTTTTCCACGAAAGTTTTTTTTTAAATAGTTTCAACTGGTTTTGGTAAATTACATAATCTCAATCGGAAATTCAAAAGATATAGTGGAAAATCGAATAAAAATGGACATTTAACTTAGGCTTACGATTGATTATAAGTAAAATTCCCGTGTGATGCAGAACAAACAAAACTCCAATATATTATTCAAAAAATTACAGCACTTACTATGTACCATTGATAATGTAAAAACTATTGAAACCAAATTCCGAAAAGTTTAAAATAGATAGGACAGAATCTTTGGCTTCTATTTTAAGGCAATATTGATTTCCAGCAAAAGGAAGCCAAAATGAGAAGGATCACTGGCAAATTGCCAATTGTGCCACAAAAGACAAAAGGTAAACACAATGAACACAAGTAACCTTGAGGCTTCAATGTTGCTATAAACAAATATAAAAGGTTTAAAGGGATATTTTAGATATTTTCTTTCTTTTTTTTCAGAAATTAGTTGTTTACGAAATTCGAGGATAATTTGGAATGTTGGAGTTTTTTCAAGGTATCGCATCTTATTAACAGTTTATGCATTGAATTTATACGTAACACAAAATGCCTTTCAAATATGATTTTATTAAAAAATTGAAAATAATTTTATTTCAGAAATATAATTTAACTTATTAAAATACATTTCATGGTATAATCTTTCGTTAAAGCATATTCTTCATTTAATAGATAATTCAGTTTAGTTGAATAACTTCGTAATAGACATCAGATCTTTCAATTTACGGATTGATCGAAAAATTAGACTACTATTAAAAACATGTCACACACAGCGGGGAACTGTTAAGTAATAATAATAATAATAATAACAACAAAAACAGTAAGTAGAATCGCGGCATTAATAATAATAGTTTTACCTAAAGTTCATTATGTAGATTTACGAAACTCTTTTACCTACGTTGATAGTGGTAAAAAAATACAGTAGCCGCCTCTTAAATGAATCACATCGGTCCAAGTACATTTTGATCAAATAAAACGGCTGATTCCAAAAACCGGAAGGTAAAAAAAGTGATAACAAAAAGACAAAAAGATAGTAGCTCCAGGGAAACAATATATAGAATATTACTCATGATGATATGTTATGCTACATTTTAATCTATCCTCTATCAAATTTCTTAAAAAGACTTGTTTTTTTTTCGCTGTTCCTTCTATTTGCGATCACAAAGACCACCTAAAAAACCGACTCACTAAATTTAACTGATTAAATATCAAAAATAAGTAATCAACTGCATACACGTGCTTATTACAAACTCCCTTACCTCCCCCTTCCTACTTTAATTTGCTCTACTACTAAAGTTTCATTTTTTCTTTCGATTTACCCGTTCTCTCAAATAGATTATTAGATTGCCGGAAAAATCTAATTGTGCAATCAAAAAGTAAAACATTAATAAAAAAATTAAATAGATCCGGGGGAAGGGAAACGTTGACAAAATTTTTGAGAAATTTAAACTGCGGTATAAAACGGTTGTTAGATCCAGTTATACAGCGAATTTCCAATGCAAAAAAAGCGATTTTTTTTCTGCTCTATGTTTTTTATCCAATTAAGCGGTTGAATAAATTAACTACTGATCCCAAACTATACCCCAAACGGCGGCGGTATACTGTATATCGTATTCAAATATTACAGTCTTTAATAAAAAATAATAAAGAATAGAAGGAGAAGCAGAAAAAAAGAAGCGGATAGATTATCATGGCAGAGATTGTTCAGATTTGCTTTCTTGTAATTGTAATAACTTCGAACCAAAGTTTTTTAATAGTCTTCCGCTTCAAATACAATCTTTAATTAATCTTACTTCTTTCAAAAACCAATTGAAAAATCTTTTGTTTAATATTCCCGATATAGAGAACTATTTTTGATTATGCTTACTTCAATTATTGAAATAAAATAACTCTACAGTAATTCATTTGCATTGACTAACCATCTTAAATATACCGCCGACACTTCTGTTGCCATAATAATATTTTTTACTTGTGATTTAATATTTGTTCTTTTTATTGTGTTTGTAAATTTACATCATATACTTTTTTATGTTCGCCAATATGGTCCTTGTGACCCTTGGTGTTCTGTCTACTGTACACTGTTAAAAATTTGGTGCTAGGTTTCACCATGATATTGGTTGGTTTCACCATGATATTGGTTCCTAGTAGCTGCAACGGCTGAATGGTGAAATGTTTCACCTTTTTTTTGGTGTATGGTTGAACCATTTTTCTGGATTTGTAAACAAAAACCTGAGAAATGGTTCAACCGAATACCAAAAATATGGTGGAACGTTTCACCATTCAGCCGTTGCAGCTACTAGGAACCAATATCATGGTGAAACCAAGCACAAAATTTTTAACAGTGTATAATTACTTTTGTATTTGTTTTTTCCTTCAAATTAATATCTGTTATTTTTGTGCAATAAAAATTATTATTATTATTATGATTAGTAATCATAAAAAAAGTTCCAGATTTCAAAGCCACAATATTTTTTGAAAAATCATAGATTGTTTTAGTAAGGGTATCTAGTCAAAGTAATAGGAATAATAATACCTTAAATAACCAATGCAGCTGCGAGGATATCCTCTGAGAGTCCAATGAATGACTTCGAGAACTTCTTTGCTTTTTGCTGGAGCTCATAGCAAATGTGAACACTCGGGATAATAACTTCACTTAACACACTCTCAAATACAAGTCTATATTTAATTGTTTTATATATTTTTATGCTAGTTTTTCGAAATTCCTTTGTGAATTGTTCGTAAATCTTCTGGCAACTGCTAATTGCACAATTCTTCACTTTAAAAATAAATAACTGTACTAATAAATTTTGTATTCTATTCAGCTTGCCATCTTTTAAATCTTGAACTTCTTATTTTCTTTTTTGGAAGGGGGAGACTATGAAAATTAAACTATGCTAATACCGAAACAGAAAACACATTCATAAGAAATAAAGAAAAGTACGAGTTTTACAATAAATGGAGTTGACTTTTAGATCACTCAATATACGCTTCATTTGAATTATAATTTCAATTATTTTCCATTTGTTTAATTACGATGACCAATCATTTCTGCAGAAATTCCTTGATCAAATTCAATTAGTATAAATAAGTTATATTTAATTTAACAGGCGGTCTTACACATCGACATTATATAATTTAACAGGATTGACAAAACATAAGCATACGTATCAATCGACAGTTTGTATCCACAATATGGCACGTATTTAGAATTCTAAACACATACACATGACTGTTTGAAAGACAAAAATACACCAATGCGTGTTCAGATATCTCATCCAGATACTTCGTAGAGATCAAAGTTACCAATAATATCGAAATCCGATACTAATTTCATAACCTTGAGTGAGTGCAAACAAATCGAGGTATGGTAACATTGCTACAGGTAAAAAGTACTTTTGACGAGTGTAACATCAGCTGATTTCCAGCGGAGAAAATGACACGAAATTTTACTTTTCCTCATACGGCGTTTCGCCGGTCGTGGACACCGCAGCTAGATGGCGCTTACGGCGGTAGCGTATTTTCCGTCAATATTAGTACCACTAGCCATCGCAGAGGGATACAAACGTATAAACCGGTCATCTGACTATATTGGGCTTTCCAGCAACACAAAGTTTTTTTTAACCTCCCGAACGGCCAGGAAATGGGCAGATATGTATGGTTGTTTTCACTGTATACATTTTAAATTTATTTCAAATAAAATATTTAAAAAAAAAAAATAGAACCAGGTTTATTTTGAAAGAGATGATCTTAAAAACATTTCCAGATGAAAAAAGTACATTATGAATAAAAATTTGTAAATTATAAAAATTTTAAATTTAAGATTATTGAAAGAAAGACTGATGCACAAAATACGGACAAATCCTAACGATCGGAGGATTTTAATTATAAACTATGTAAATTTTTCTTTAAAAAAATAATATTAATGGGTCTTTTAAAAATCATAATTTAAAAAAAAATATTCAGTACAGAATTTAATTTTAGCTTTCACAATACGTTTATATCATATAAAAGTAGAAGGTATTATGATCGTTCATTTTGTCTGTCTGTCCGTCACCGCCACTCTCACTGAAAGAACCTCACCGAGCACTAGACAAGTGGTATACGTCATATGAAGCAAAAAATCAGGAATGGCTTTATCCCGAATTCATTAAAAAATTTAATTAGAAGCATATTTAAAATTTAATAAACTAAAAATTAACCTCTATCCATTTGAAAAAACGAGATAATCCATTTATATTTAATATTTAAAATGTTGCCTCTTTGTCAAACCCATGAGAAACCTTATTCATTTAAAAGAAAAATAAAATCTTAAAGAATTATTTTTGTGATAGAAATTAGTTTGGAATGACGTCATAGTTTATATCGCTATGAATTTCTTTTGATGGTTCATTATTTGTGTACTAAGAAAGCAGCAGCGAAAATTCTAAATTTTTTTTTGCATAAAAATTCTGTCCATATTTAGCTTTCACACTACGTTTATGAAACAAAAAATGGAAGCTTTTATAAAAAACAATGTTATAAAAGGCTATGTACGTCTGCCTATCCTTTATCATAGAGCTACACAATTGCTATTAGATAAGGGTTTCGTGATTTTGAACAGCGGTCAAGTGACGAGGCTGACATCTGAGCTGGCAAACATAGAGAGACATCGTACGCTGCATCAGCACTTTGGAAAACGAAAGATTTAACATACATCACTCGCATATACACGGCGGCTATTTATTCGGGGTATTCCACACGACGTTTATAACGTGAAAAGTAGAAGTTTTCACAAAAGTTTGTCCGTCCGTCTGTCTGTCCATCACCCACTTTCACAGCCCAAACTACAAATGTTATACGTCAAAAAATTCGACGGATCGAAACTAGAAGTCATTGAACATGTCAGAAAAAAATTGGAATCCGAGAGAGAAGTACTTCAATTTCTAAAAAAACATAAAAAATTTATTCTTATTTAAAAATCATTAGAAGACAATTTTTAACGGAATCGAATAATCATTGCCACTCACAACAATCGCACGAAATATGCTAAATAAAAATTTAAAACACATTTATTTTTGTGATATGAATTAGTATAAAATAAATCATAATTAGCTCTATTTTATTTTAAATAACCGACGTAGTTTTTCATTCAAATTTAAGTATTTATTAATGAGTAATGACTTCTTAATAATAATTATTCTTTTAGCGAATTTTTTTAATTGTCTTTTGTTTTTTAAATGGTATTTAAGAATCAATTAGCTTACTTATGTTTTGAAAGTGATAGTTTCAATAATACATGTTGATACGAAATGAATTACTTCTTTTTAAGTGTATATGCGACATTACATATTTATTCTTCGAAATACAAATACATTTGGCAAACGATAAGAAATAATTATTGAATTTTCGGTGAAAAATAGTTTGTTTTATTGACGTTTACCAGTTTTATATCGAACTAAATGCTGTGTTTGGCGCTTTTTTTTTTTAGACGCATGGGGAGGAATTTTGTGTGGAATTAGTTCTAAGTGACAGTTTCTGTTACAAATCTACTTTTTTAACAGAACGATACGTTTATAGGATGTCAAAAACGAGGACGGAACCCAGGAGGGTATAGACCGTGTCTTAATGCCTTAATCAGCGCGCCTTTGACATTATTCTGCTCATATATAAGATGCTAAAATTTAAAATTTTACAAGCACCGATAGTGATCTGTGGTGGGATTGGATGGTAAATCAACGGCACGTGAATTGAGTGCACGCAGCAAAGTCTGTGCTACAGGGGAAGTAGGCTAAGAGGGGTAGCTACACTTACAGGGGGAGAAAAGAGTTTGAGTAGAATTACAAATATGCGTTCTTTTTAGAGTTTAGTTATTGTGTTGCTTTTATTGTATACACCTAAACTTTAAAAGAACACTTGTAGAAAACCAAAATATGTGTGTTATGAAAATAAAAATAAAAAAGCTGCAGTTGAAACTATTTGTACCCATGACTTACATAATTCTATTTTATTTTGAATAGTCACTTATAAAATATTCACTTTCTCACATCTTAAACCCCATCACATCCTTTTTCACAGCACATAAAATACTATATATTAACACATTGTTAATATAAGTGCCTATTCAGTGACCTCTAAGCCAATAACAATCCACCGAACGTTCACAAGAATAATACTGTTGATGAACGCGGGTTGACATATTGCCAAGGTTGTCATGACTCTGTCTACGGTAGTATAGCCAATATGCAATATCTATCTAGGGATTCTAGTAGAAACTCTGATCGCACAGTATTTGCGCGATCTACATCAAATGCGTAAATTGCTGCGAGCGATCTAACAAACCACAAACGAATTCAGCAAGAGGGATTGTCAGTATACTATTGTCAGTATAGAGCTAATACATTAGTTTTGGAATCACAACTTCCGTAGAAGTATTGCTTTGCCATGTTAGCCCTTTTTTCCCAGGTATGGGAAAAAACATAACATCGAAATGAAACAAATTTGAAACGAAAATGTTATCTAGTCATTTAATTATATATGTTTGAAGTTTTAAAATGCCAAAAATATACAGCAGATGGCGACACTATTTTAAAATTTTATCAATTAATAATTAAATAACTGGGTGTTATTTTTTTTTTCAATTTTGTTTTAAATTGATGTTATAATGATTTCCATACCTGATGAAAATGCGATAACATGGCAAAGAAATTCTTTTACAAAAGTTGTGATTTCAAAACTAATGCATTAACTCTATGGGAGTGACAAACCCTCGGAAGACGCTTCGGAAGACGCGGCTAGCAAGATTATCAGGGCTAATTGGTAAGTAGAAAATGAGTGCGACATTTACATTCAACAAACAACATTTACATGAATAAAAATTAGCGCAACAATTACATCCAAACGGAAATGAACTGGTAACCCAGTTGGTTTACCAGTTTAAGTAAAAAAACTGAACTGGTAAAAACAACTAAATGTCCTTTTCGTTGGTTTTATTATTTTTTGTACATTTTCGACGACGGGAATATTTTTCCTTTGAAGGAAAATGTCAATGTTATTTGAAGTGCAAGATCGGGTACTAAGTGCTTTTTTGTAAAGAAAGAGTAAAATTTTCAATGCATTAATCATAGTTTCTTTTATGTAAGTCTAAGATGAAAGAAGACATTTTTCAATTTTGTTGTCATTGCTGAAAGGTTATTTTTAGCTGAAATGTATTCTCAAAAGATGTTTAAATTTCCGAGAGGCTAGGGAATTGTTCAAAAAATGTTCGGTTTCTGTTCATGAGGTTTACAATTTGTTTTAAAAGTTATTTGAAGGAAATAAGGTTTGATTTTACAAAAATTATTTGAAAAATAAGTTGAATATGAAGGAAAAAAGCAGAAGTGGACTGTGAATAGAAGAAAAAGAGAACGAAATAGGGTTGTATATATATATTATTCAAGTGATTTTATAAGTTATAGATATATTGTTGAAAATCGCGGAGAATATGACTATTATAATTTAATTTTATTTCATATTAAAAAAATTCATCGTTTAAATTTTATACACATCAAGTGCATTTAAGAACACAAAGTCTTAAATTTTGTTTCCTTCGCAACTGCAATTAGTATTTTTTGTCAATATAATCCTTATAAATTATAAAATTTTTGGCAAAAATCATTTTCAAAATTAATAGTGTTTACAATATTAAATTTACAAATTTCAAAATGGGGAAATATGAATGGCTGTTTTTACTGCATAAATTTTAAATTTAACTTATTTCAAAATAAATATTTAAAAAAATAGAATCAGATTTATTTCGAAAGAGATGATCTAAATGTTTGTTTTATGTTTTTTTATATATATATTTCCGCTGACCAGAATTTTGGGCATTTGTTTTGATTATATAGCATTAGCATTGCCACATTTTTTTTTCTTTTTGTGTATATTTATGTATTTAAATTTATTATTTTTTGTGGGTTTTTTTAACCCCCTTGTGACGAACAAAAATTATTCTGTAAGGTTTGTTTTTGTGTTAATAAAGTGATTTGTTTGTTTGTTTAAAAAACTTTTCCTGGTGAAAAAAGTACATTATGAATAAAAATGTATTAATTATAAAATTTTAAAATGTAAGGTTATTGTAAGAAAGACTGATGCACAAAATCCACTAATTGAAAGAAGCAAGCACATTTTCAAAGAGTGTATTTAATGAGAACTTATTAGATTGGAGAAGCTTTTCTAAAAGAAAATTTTTTACTTTCTTTTTAATATCCATGTATAAATTATTTTCCACTTCCCGTACAGGCCCTGTTGGCTGTGCTATATACTTTGCAGGTTTTTTTACTATATTTTTTTCACTTGCTAAATAAAAATAAACGTGGGCCAAAGTTACCCTCCATGCTCAAAGTTATCCCATTCGACGGTAGTATAATATGCGATCTCTGTCTCACCGCCTTGTTACTAGCTTGGGCCAAAACCACTAGTAACACCGTCTTGTTAGCTATACCTTGTCTATCTAGAATGCGAGCCTCAAAAACATTTTCCTCCCTCATCCCCGCATGTGGTTTCTTCGAAACGGCGTGAGTATGTTTTTTCCCCACCCTACTTGGGTTTGAACTGTTCGAATTGTTAACCTCCACAACAGAACCTCGAACGCGTTAGGTTTAGAAAGGCGATGCTCGCCCCGTTTCCTAGAAAACCAAGCGAAGGGATGGGGGAAGAAAGTCTTTTCGAGGCTCGCATAGTAAATAGACAGACTATAGCTTGGGCCAAACTTACCCTCCAGGGTTAAATTTACCCTATTCGACTGTAGTATAGTATGCCAATGTTATTTGAAGAGCTAAGTGGAAGAACGTGCTAAGTGACATTTTTTTAAAAAATTGAGATTGAATCAGTGAATTGTGTTAGTGAACATATTAATCCACTCTTTAAAGTTAACAAATTTCCCCTTTTTCATAAACTTTAGGTTAAGTATATTTTGCTACCTTTTGCAAGTACGTTTTTAACGGATTAAGTGCAAACGAAAAATTTCAAAGTTCATTTTCCCATTTTTATCTTTTCATCACTTAGCACGTTCTTCCACTACTAAGCTCTTCATTTGTAGTGCAAGCTCGGGTACAGAGTGCTTTTTTGTAAAGAAAGAGTAAAATTGTCGACGCATTAATAACAGTTCATTTTATGTATGTCTGTGGTCTCACCGTCTTGTTCTTGAGGTCGAATGTGACGGACTGCGACCTGTTCCTGAGCATATCAAACATCTTGGAGACTGCGCCCCGGGAGTCGGATCCGGACCTGGGCCGGTGGGGCTCGACGTAGGGCGGTGTCGAGTGGGTCGCCAGGGGGGAGGTGGGGCTCACCACCGTGCTGCGTGACAGGGAGCCGCCCCCCATGCTAGACCTGCAACAGAAGAAATGAGGTTTAGGAACATTTTTCTCAGGAACTATATGAAATATTATGCGTATTTTTTTCCTCCGTGCATTATAATTTGCGCTGTACAGAAGCCCTAAGTGGTGTAAGTTTAGTAAGGGGTATTCTGCATACATCACGTTTGATTTTTACATTGCAATCATTGATTCATTTGGCGCTGCGCGGAGGTTGGAAAGAATAATTACATACTTTGCAATATTTAATTTTTTTCACATTTATTAAAAACTACTAAGAAATATAAAAATGCTTTTGATGACTTATTTGTAACACGTGTGACGACACACATTTTTCGCTCAAAAATAATTATCTATTGTAATTAGGCGATGATGTAATGTGCCACTATACTGTAAATCTTTCTGAGAAAATTGAGAGTATTTGGCTTTTCTTTAACTTCAATGATTCGCCAACAACGACATTTTGTAGAGTAACAATGATGAAATATGTCCAAATTTCTTTAACAGTAAAATAGGTTTCGATTACAATCTTCTCAACGCAACAAGAAATTCGAGCTCGTGCTGCCACCTGTTAGGGTTCAGGAGAAATATAATTAATTTGCTTTTTCGTAAAATGCCTCTAAGGACCTTTTTTAAATTTAGCTATTTATTTTGTGTCCTCGAGTGAAAGAAACACAGGGAGGGACATCTATAAAATTAATATTAATAAAGCTTTTTAATGAATAATTATAGCCTTTGATGGTTCCAAACAGTTATCAAATTTGAGGGGATTTTAATAGTGGGATAATCTTTCACATATATATGTTACATTTCAGGAGGAATCGAATTAGGTCGGCGTTTCAGTAGATTTTTTTTTCACAACGGGGATGCTTTTAGCTGTTTAGCCAAACTTGCAGACTCGGCATATGGGCAATCCTACCATAATTTTTACTTTTATGTCCCTTTTGGGTAAAAAATTAGTATTCCGTTTTCATTTTTTCTTATTATACTAATAGACTGGTCTTTGTATAATTATAAAACGGTATTGTAAAACGAAGGAACTCCAAAACTATTTTAGGACACAAAACATTTGCCGAAAATTCCTTACCGTCCCTTGTCCCGAATGTCAAATTGTTAGTTTAGTGCTCAAACTAGCACATTTTTTAGCTAAAAATTACATTCATTTGAATTTTAAAATTTAACTAATACCATACCTTACCAAATTCCTTCCATAGAATTTTGGCGTTTGATATTTTTAATATGGATTTCCCTTTCCTTAACTTTATCCCTGGGTTTTGGTGTTTCAACATTCACTGGCTTCATTGCTAAAGTGGTGAATAGAGACACTGGATGGAACTACAGTAATTCTTCAATCATGAAAACTGGATTGCAGAAAACTCACATTTCGCTAGTAACCGCATTTTATCGAAAGACTTTATCAACAAGACTAAAAGTTCTTAAAAAAAACTTATTTAAATGAGCTGAGTTTCTTTATTACTTTCCTTACAGTCCTTCAGGGTTAAGGTTAATTTCTGCTAGATAATTGGCATTTTTTCTATAAATATTTTTTAAGTGAGTTAAACGAGTTAAAAAAATCTGTTTCCGTTTAACTGGAGTTAGTTCCAATACATTAAAGACAGGAAAATACAATGAATTTCCTTACCGTCCCCATGATCTAGGAATGGAAAACCGAAACCGGTTTTAAGACAAACCGCTTTTTGTGACTTCGGTTTCCCTGAAAATCAGTTCTATTCGTAAGGCCAGTTTAAACCGGATTCTTTGATATCGTTTTTTTTAACAAAAAAAACGTCATCCCTCATTGTTATTAATATTTTTTTTACAAATAAGCCTTGCTGAATTTTTTTTGCAATTCTAGAACCCTTGTAAGCGCTTTTACACACATTTAAAGTGACTTTGAAAAAATAAATTTCACAATTTTTTTATACCTGAAATTAAACATTATGGTAGAATTGCCCATCTACCCCAGAACTGCGAGCCATTTCTTTGTAGCACCATCTAGGCGGCTCTCGCTACCAATTTTGAAGATGAGATTGTAAAGAATATTTTTCGATATTAAAGTATGCCGAGATTTAATTTGGCTGAGAGAACCCAAGCAAAATTGGTACTCAAGGAATCTTTTACATGCCACAGAGTCATATGACACGCGTGCCGTCTATTTTCCAGTCTAGAAAATCCATCCGCCTTTCAGTAGTAATTAATTTGGATAAAGAGAGCGGCATACATCTAACTACTCTGAAAATTAGAATCTAAGTCCGCTGAACAGAGTTCGAAGAAACGGTCGCTAGTCGCAAAATGCGACCAAATCCTTCAATTTTGCGACAACAAAATTTATGAAGGGGCAATTTATTGTGACTATATTTTTTTTAATCTGAAAGTTGAAATTTTAATTTATAAATGTGATATTTGTTAATTTTCGAAAATACTGGATTTTCCGAGGATTCACGATGTTCTAAATTTCAAGGTTTAACGAATTATCAATGATTAAAGTTTCCCGATGTTGCATGTTGATGTTAGTTATTGGAAATTTTTTAATGTTTGTTAATTCATCGATATTTGTAGATTCGCGATTTTCGAGGTTACGTGATTTACAGATATATATATCAGTCTCTCGATCGCCTTAAACTTTTTGGTGTTGCCGAATTTCGAGGCGATTCCTATTTACAGGGATATAAGTGTGTAAAATTCTTAATATTCGGGATTTTGGGGATTTGAAAATTTGTCATTTCGAGAAATAGCGATTTGCGCCGATTTTTTCCCCCAGAAATTCGCGATTGGACAGTTTTCAAGAGTTGCCCTATTTCAGGATGTTGAAGTTTGGGCTGAAAAGGTAGTAGTTGGGCAATGTAGAATTAGTGGATAAATAACATAAAATAGCAATTTTTTTTTCCATAAAAAATATTTTCTCAAAAATGCTTCAAGATAATATGCATCTGCGCTCAGTTTTTTAAGTTAGTAGCATGGAGTGCTACTAAATTTTTTACCCAATTTCTAACACTCGCTGTACATGGAACATGGAAATGTTTCCAACACAGACCAAAAGAAATACTATTTTATTATATATATATATATATATATATATATATATATATATATATATTATATATATATATAGATATATATATATATATATATATATATATATATATATATAATATATATATATATATATATATGATATATATATATATATATATATATAATATATATATATATATATATATATATATATATATATTATATATATACATATACATATACATATACATATACATATACATATACATATACATATACATATACATATACATATACATATACATATACATATACATATATAATCAGGCATCAGGATTTTTTTTTATCAGACTTGTAGGAAAAGTCAAGCTATGTTAATATTTTATATTGAGTGAAATGTTATATCAAGTGAAATGTTAATATTTCATAAGGATGTTGTACTAATTTCAAATTTTAATTCATTATTAAGTGCGATCTTGTTTGATATATAAAACCTCTACACTCTAGAGGTCCAAATATGTGGACCTTTGTATAACCAAAGAAAATTTCAGTTATAACTGCATTTGAAAGTTTTTCTTAATACGAATATTTATTTTATAAACGAGAATGTTTAAGTTTTTCAAAACTCAGCATTATCGTTTCAGTCGTTTATTTGTATAAAGAAAAGACAAAGGAAAAATGGTAAACGAAGTAATGGTAGTCGAAGGTCTTGCAACAAACTTTTTTTCAGCGGTAAATTGACAAGACATTGCTTTAAAAAATGTCAAAATGGATAATTAATTATAAAAAAACCAGACAAAGCTAGCATGTGCATTCATATTACAAAAAAAGTGTATTATTCGGGCTTTAAACATCAAATTCCACTTAATTGATATGCCCCTCTGCAAATATTAAACAATAATATTTTAAAAATTCGTCGCACAGCATACTTTCAAATATATATGAAATAAAGAGTCGACAGGGAAAAGGTAGTCGTTCAAAGCCTTTATTTAAATCTGGTCACATCTGGAGAAGAAGTTTTGACGTGTTTGCTCCCTAAGAATAAGTTGCGAAGGGACGAACTAATGGCGTTTTTTAATGGTTTGTTCAGTTCGATTGATCAATTAGGTACGAGAATGGGTGATGAGAATGTGGTGAAAACATCATTTAAGATATTTGCTGACTAAACATTTTCGATGTGAACTACTGAGTGACGCCACTGGGATGTTGTTGGGATGTTAAAGATATTAATAAGTAATATTAAAGATATGTGAAAAAGGGAATTTAAATTATGAAGTTTAATAGGGTTTAAAAATATGTTGACGGGTTTAAGCCTTATATGTCATTATGTGTAATATAATATTCTAATATTCAGTTCTTTCTTAATTACTCTCAGTTACTTGCCCTCGCGTCAATAAATTATTTCTCAGAAGAATTTTTTTTTGACTTTCTAGTCTCCTCTCTTCTCACAACCATCGAAAATAAATTCACTTCGTAATTAGACCTCGACATGAGAGGGTGTGTGCCTTTGGCGGCAGAGCTTCGACTCCTGACTCCATTCTTTTAAATACCTTAAAATGATTTCTTATTAATAAAATATCTTGGATGCCCAATCTTCCTTCATTTTTAGAATTAACTAAAGAATAAGTATGCTCGTTTGTGTAATAGATGTTTTCAACTATATATATATTTGTTTGAAAAAAAGTTAATCAAAATAATGTATGTAAGGGATTTTTCCCTGCAGAAGAGCATACTTTTTTTTGTAGTTAATTCTAAAAAGGAGAGAGATTGGAAGTCCAAAACTTTTATTTGGTTCATATTAAATATTTAGAGTTTTAAAATGTAAGCCTTTACGGCTAGTAGAGAGGGCCAAGAAAGGCCGCTAAAAAGCACACAACCTCACATGTCGAGGTCTAATTAGAAAGTGATTCACAGCTATAGATTGCTTGTTCTTCGATGACCAATTAGGGCTGAGCATCGATGATGAGAAAGGATTTAAGGTCAGCTTACAAATGTGAGCATTATATTATATTGCAATAGAATAACATCTACTACACATGATAGTATAATTCTTATTTAGTTAATCGAGAAATGAAGGAATATTGGACGTTCAAAGAGTGGTTTATTGTAAAGAAATCATATTTTAGAGTTTGTAAAGGACAGGGGCCGGAGCCGTAGCTCGGCACGCCAAAAAGCACACAACTTTACATCTCGAGGTCTAATTGAAAAGTGACTATTTTTAATGGTCATGAGAAGAGTGGATCAGAAGTCAAAACAAAGTCTGCTGCGTCGGCAATTTCTGTGGGTAAGAATGTATTGACGCCTATTGAAACGTGGGAACTGTTCGATGGATCGGCAACACATTAACGTTATTAAGAAAGAACTAAATATTAGAATATTATAGAGATTTGTGTGGTTAATATTATAACTTTATAAAGATTTGTACTATATATCACATGTATATGAAGGATATTTTTTAGTGAAGAGGATAAAGATGTCACCTGAGCGAAGACATGAAGGTGGGCCTCTTCCCTTTACTGTCCGACTTGGACCTCGGCCGGAAGGCGTCCAACACGGCCGACATCTTCTTGTTGTCGTCCCCGGACTGACGTCGGAACCGGGACGAGATGGACGACGTCGAGGACGAGGGGGACGCGGCCTTGGCGCCCCCGGAGAGCGACCGGATGCGCTCGCGGTCGACCCCGCGCTCCTCCGGCAGAACCATCGGGTCGGCCTCGTCGTACTGCGACAACACGATGGTCGGGAGGACGAGGGAAGGCAGCTCCTGGAAACAAAGAAGAGGGATATTTAAGAATAGGGTTGCTGTTGTTGTCTTTTTCTCGACATTTCTGTCAATTTCTTGTCATTTCTTTGTCTTTCCTGTCATTTCTTTCTCGTGTCTTTTTCTTGACATTTCTGTCAAGAAAAAGAACTCAATCCACAATTTTATGTTTGTTTCCTTAAACTGGAAAAATGAAATAACTTTGAATCGATAAGAAAACATCAAAAATTTCAAAACAATAAAAATGTAGTATAATTGAATAGGCTGAGGCGTTAAAAAGTGAACCTAGAAATAACAAATAACCTACAATCATGCACGATAAGCCGACTCAGCAATGGCTTACACCTTTGACGTAATGGTTAAAACAAAGGTAAAAAAGATACGGATTAAAAAATATATATATTTAAATTTGTCACCTGTTTTCCCACCTTAAATTTTTAAATTTGCAGCATGGAACTTTGTAAACAGTTTACGGGGGCGTTTCAATACATAGTTTTCTTTTGGAAATTGCGTTTTCAGCCCGGAACTCGTTTCGGATTTCGATGTTACTGACCTGACTTGTAAACGCGTGACATTCATATTTTGCTTCTTATTGCGTATTTCGGGTTAAATTTTTATAAAAATGATGCTTAATATTAATAAAAAACATTAAATAAAGTAGATTTCATTCTAAAGTAAATTTGTTGTGACAATATAAAACGAAAAAGATATACATAACTGCAAAATATATGCATCGCCAGTTATAACATGTTACCGATCTGACTTCTGAATATTTAAAAATCTTTCCCAGTAAGGAATAAACACAAGAGGTGATGACTTTATACGGATTTAAAGCAAATAAGTCGTTACTAAGTATGAAAAATGGTTTAACAGGCTATTTTTTAAAAATAATATTTAAAAAAAATAGGTCGGGAAGTAAATTGATAATTTCCCCAATTCGAAATTCCCAGAACAATGATTGAAAATACGTAGTTTCTACTTTAGACAAACTTTAATCTAAATTGACATCATTAGAGAAATTCTTTTCAATTTCTTTTTTATGTTAGATAGACAAATTTCCTAATAGAAGCTAGCTAATTTCTTTTAAGGAAGCTTTCAAAATTCACTTAGGGTTAGACATTTTTTTCTCATAATAAGCGCATTAGTCCAACGCACACGATCAAAAAATATGTCATAGAATTTAATAAGGCAAAGAGAACTTCGATGAAGGGTTGGGTTCACTATTGTACAAGATCATTTTTGAAGGGGCTTTATAGAATTAAAAAATATATATTTATCAAAATTGTGGTTTTAGAGAATATATAACTTTTTTTTAAAAACTAATTCTATTTTTCTTTCAGCTTAATGCAGGCATGATCAAATTAATATAAAACATTTTCTAAAAAAAAAATTATATAGAGCTAATCCCATATTGTCTTTTCATAAAAAAAATTGATCTAATATAATAACCTCTTCTTTGTCAAGTGAAGAGGTTATTCAAGTGCTGTTAATGAACGATGACGTTTCCACAAAAGGCAAGATTAATGAACTTTTATTATCTTGCCTTATATTATAAAGCACGAAAAAAAAAACACGTCCATCCCTGACAATATTAATACTTTTAAACTTCTATATAAAATTAATTGCGTCAATAATGAATTTCTACAAATTGTAGATAAAACTCTTGGTAAATTATGCGTACACATTGAATAATGTTCAATGTTGTTGATATCGTGTGTCTTCAGGATTTATCTTGAATGGCAGGAAGGGTGCAGTAGCCTCCTTTAGAACACCCGCGCAGGTGGAAGTCTGACTTCTGTATTGAGAGGGCGCCACTTCCTCAATTTAGTCAGGACTCTGGAGGGGCATGTTTCTCCAGACAACCTGCACCCATAGTAACTGCGCCGTGACAGACCACAGGACTTCCGGGCGAACAGGGATTTAACGGGCACGTTCTCCGCAGGTACGCGGGACAACACAAATATCCATGCCTTATCCGGGATTCAAACTCGGGCCTCGCTTGATAAGCAAGGGTCGGCACCACCATACCGGCTAGGCGATAATAATTTTAAAAAAATATGAATATTATTTCGACCTGCATGCACAGCACAATAAAAAGTATTTTAATTGAAAAAAAAAAACGTTACAAAATATTTTTTAATTAATTAATGATACTTGTAAATATCAATGTCGCATTTACGAAAGTTTGGTATTATTTCTGAAGTTTAAAATTGAAATGATTCACCGAATTCAATGCATTTTACGTGAGGTGATCAAACTTGTTCTAATCTCAACACATATTGCAGCTTTACTTCCTTGACAGGACTTCAAATTGAAAATTGGTTGAATTTTGAAACACATCTTTTCAAGATTTCTCGTCGTATTTTGGCAGATTTAACAGAGGTTAGTATAGAGTGACACTGGTTCAGTAACAATTTGTTTAAACATGAAATATTTTAAAAGCGGGACATTTTTAGGGGAGCTGAAAAGCGTATATGTCACTTACAGTAATTTAAAAATAATTGTACAACTAAGGTTTAGTTAATAAACATCGTCGCATTTAGGGTTCATCCCATTAAGAACATTATAATCTACGAGTCGCTTCATTGAGGGAATTCTTGGTATGAAAGTAATAATAGTATCTTCCCATGGAGGAGATAACAGAAGAACGCATTTCCATAGAAACAAGATGAAAGCGTATAATGTAGGACATAAAGCAACCAGATGAGCTGTTAATGAAAAGCGGTCGTTGCCAATCAACGGGTAAACTTTTACGACTTTGTTGTTGTCATGGCAACCAAGCATAGTGCATTCTTAAGACCACCGACAGACAGCGAAAACAGAGTGTATTGTATTTAATAACAGTCATTTTTAATATAGAGCAGGGGCGGGAAAATTTCAGGTGGTACGCGTGAGTGACGTGAGCAACATGATGCTACTATTTTGGATGTCATTTGTTTCTAGTTACTTGTGTGAGAGTGGATTTTCTGAACTCTTGTATATAAAAATTACACATAGAAGCAGAATAAGTGTTGTAGAAGACTTAAGAGTGAAGATAAGTTCAATTGCTCCTTATGTTGATATTTTAATCACAGGCAAATAACAATAAGTTTTGCGTTAAAGACTATAAATGTATATATTTTATATGATGATAAATTTTTTGCTGAGTTTGTACTAATTTTTTATTTGTATTTTTTTAGACCGATGGGTAATAAATCAAACTGAAAATTATTACTATTTTAATCTTTTTATTTCTCCTTTATTTTAAGCATGTTATAAATAAACAAATACCAACCATTAAATATGAAGTTTTCTCAGGAATTTAATTCAAAAAGCCTTTGAACACTTTTAGAAGAGTAAATATTATACGCTTATTAAAGTATTTTGGTCTGGTGGTACGCCAAAATTTCTCAAAAAGTCAAGTGGTACGCAGGTGCAAAAAGGTTGGGAACCCCTGATATAGAGCACTATAGTAGTTGGTTTTGGTAGTTTTGTCAATTGATTTCGCGTTACAAGCTGTACTTGGGCTTGTTGGGGAAGTGTCAGGTTCCATCGCGTGTATGTCGTTAGAAAAACTCTTGATCAATGCCCCATATTGTTGATCCCTCCTTCTCACCACCTCAAATTCATTTGAGATTAGGATATTGAACTTTGAACTTACTTAAACGGGCAAAAGAGGGGATCTGGTAGGTAGGTTTTGAATTATCGTCGCACTAGAGCTACACGAGGGCTATTGGCGACGGGCGTCGTAATTTAGAACCACAGAGGGGATCTGAAGCAGACATAAGAGCGAATGAGCCAGATTGACCGAGGGTCACCAAACAAAAGTGCCGCTGTGTTAATCAAATGAAAGAAATAATATTCTAAGCAACATCACTCCGGCTGTATTGAATAGTTTTACAAACGTTTTTTTTATATACTTGATAAATGTAGCTGACTTGAAGGTCTCTATAATTTCACATTTTGAAAATGGGTAGTATATTTTGTGTAAAATTACTTATTGAAAATTAAAAAAAAATATTCAAACGAATTTCAGAAAGTGGGATTATAGAGACCTGTAAGTCAGCTACATTTATCTTATTAAAAAAAAAAACGTTTGTAAAAATATTCAATACAATCGGAGAAATGTGGCAAAAATATTTTTTCCCCCATCAGATTAACACAGCGGCACTTTGGTTTGGACACCCGCGGTCGCCCTTAATAATAAGGTGGTAATACCTTATACCTCTCTAGGGGTAACGTCTAGTCTCTAGGTATCCCTAGCGACCCTACCATATATATCTTTAGGATCTCTAGGTGTAATACCTAAAACACCAACATGGTATTTGGTATTATACCCTCTTAGTTGCCCTAATGCACCACAATATAATCGAAAATAGATAATTTCTTGTTAACTGAAAGGCAGATATGTGATAGTCCATATGTGTTAGATCAATTTAATTTCCGCTTGGTAGGAAAAAATTAAAAACTTAGCACACATCACACATATTGTCGTTTGCTATTTCAATAGATCAGTGGTCAAGAACCCTCCATATAGTTACGCCATTCATGACTTCATTTTTATGACGCCTTCTAGAATGTGCAATTGAGATATAAATTTAATGTATTATTCGACTAACATGCGTGAAACACATTTTTCCCCAAACATATTCCTTTACTTATAGCATACAAACTCAGGAAATCGGAAAAAAATTGACACAAATCGTGACTTACAAGACTTTATCTTCAAATTTTGTCACCATTTAGCAGCTACAGTAAAATGAATATATTGGAAATGAAAAATGTTTCACCAGTTTGGGTAGTTCAGTACAAAACCTCAGGAATTATGAATTTAATTCATTTTTATTGAAATGTGTTAATTTGTCATTTTTATTAAAATGGGCATATGTTTATTAGAATGTTCAATTCAAGTTGCAAACAAAAGATTTTTTAGAGTGGTTTTTACTCATTTTAACCCATTTATGAATTCCATTGCTACGTGATTCAAACGCAAATAAAAGATTAAAAAAATCTTGAAAGTCTTACAATTATTTGTTCCTTTCTACATCAGTTTATCTAAATAAACAAAATATAAGACAAATGAAGACCGTAGTGCGGTACAAATAGTACTACGTAGTGTAGAACAAATAAGGTAACAAGAAAACAAATTTTTTAAATCTTAGAGGTAAACTTGTTTTTATTAGGTAATGAACGTGCTAATGGTATTCACAAATGAGGCGTTTATGGGTTAAATTATAAACAACATAAAAATTTAAAAACCTTAACACACCGAATGACTTTTTAAATTCTATTTAAAAAACAAAAGAGGCCTCATCAAAAGGAATAAATATTATTAAAACGTCATTAATCATTCTAAAGGCTTGAACGTAAATAAAAAAAACGTTTACTTTTAAAAAAATAGAATAGCCTTTCGCATCTTTCTAAAAAAATAATGCAAACTTTCAATAATCCTACAGTCCCTGGACAAATTATTAGACGCACTGTATTTTTTTAGTAATGATGAAAACATACCAAAGAATGCCATATCATTAAAAAATAGTCGATATATGTATTAAGTATAGCAGATAGTATTTTCTATTCAATAGCTTAAGTTTAAGAACACAAATGTCTTTCTAAAGGTATTTTGTTCATCTTTGATTGATACATGAAATCTTGCAGTGCGTCTAATAATTTGTCCAGGGACTGTATTTTGATGCATATTATCATGTCATTCAAAACTGATTGTCACAAAAATAATTTTCTTCAATTTTGAAATTAGTTGAAACAGTGCGATATTTTATTTCTCTGTGTAACGTAAGAGGTTCAAATAAAAATTATTTATAATTTTAAACATAAGCAGGCTCCTTTTACATATTAATATATTATAAATATACTTTACTTTTTGGTTAGATCTAAAGAAGAAGGAAGTTTTGTATTGGATGTTTAGTACTGAGTTTTTATTTACCAAATACGTAATACTTAAAATAGGTCAGATTTATGTATATAAACGGAATACAAAATACTTTTAACCTTCTCAGTACAAGAAAATTTGAGGCATTCGGGAAAATACTGTGGAAAAATTAAGGCATCAAATTAGAAAGTTTTTAATGTTTTTTTTTCTTTTATTAACATGCATTGATATAATAATTAAAATTGATATACGCTAAGTAAAAAAATTACGCATTCATGTTTCATTTATAACAATTATGAGTAATTGTAACCATTAAAGAAAAATATTTAAAAAATTTAATAATAATAAAAGGGGCTTTGGTGAAATTTATATAACCGTTAAAAATAAGAAATTGTGATGAAATTTTTCATATGTTTAATAAAATTTATTCCATGATATTTATTGAAAAATACATACTTTTATATATATCTTTTGAAAGTATATGTATCTGTTATTCTAAAATAAATATTCTAACATTGTTTTTAGGAATTGTATTGTGTGTTTTCAGATAAAAGTATAACCTTCAACGTCTACAAAAAATTTGTAATTTTGGTGAAAGTAAACTATAGAAGATCAAAGATAGCACCGGACGTGGAAAAGTTTTGCTTGTGCAGCTTAACTCAATAGGAGATGCGCCACTTTTCTGTTCAAATGATGATACACGCGCCGTCTTTGGTTCTTTGTTTATGCCGTGTCATGCTAAAATAAGAATTGCTGTTTTTAGTTAAAAATGCGTGTATAAAACATTATTGAATAGGCAGACCGCTTTGATACTTTTACCCAGTTTATGCACAGAGGCGAAGCAAAATGCGTGGTGTCAATTTCAAAAATGTTAAACATATATTTAGTATCAAATATTCCCATATCATTTCTATCTTCGATTTGAATTGCATGTTTTCTTTTTAGTCAATAAGAAAAAAAAGAAGCTGCCTAGCATAATTTGTTTTTGAAAATGTAACTATAAAAAATATTGCAAATTTGGGTTTCATTCCTTTTTTCCAGATATATTTTTGAATGTTGATTTCCGAAAACGAAAATAGTTTATGTCAATTGACTTATTTGTAAATTTAAATAATTAAAAATATTTCTCATGCATCCTTTTAATACTTTTTTTGGATTACCAAAGGCACTATTTAACTGCATGTTATGCTTAAAATACATACTAAAAATGTTTGGGCATATGCTTAGTTTTCATAAAAAGTACGACAAAGCAGACGTTTGAAACATGCTTTTAAAAGCTCAAAGTAATATAAAATTTCTGTTAGGTATTCGAATGTGCATATAAAAACACATAACTTTTCTTTTTTTCCCATTTCTTATATTATATGCTCAAATAAAAACTTGTTGCCATTAGTGCCTTTTCTGTGCAGTTATGTTCCAGATCATGAAAAACATCGCCTCGAGAGTAACATGGTATTCGATTTTCGTGAAGATTTACACTCAAGGGACTTCCCTATTAACGGAGTTATCCAATAAGCAAATTTGAAATGTTGACGTAACGTCGTGCACAAATCAAATGGTTACATAAACATTTCCAAAACAAACAACGCTTACATTGTTATCCAATACCAAAAATAATTCATAAAGATTCTTTCTACAACCATTTTTTTCCAATTATAAGGATTCGTTGTGAAAGAATTCTCATTCCTGTATTGGATGTCTACGCTGGGACTTGGTTTAAGTAGTAAATAATAAGTATGTCGAGTACCCCATTAATTCCACCGATCGACTACGTTAACAAGGAAACATTTCTGTTAACTCACACACATAAGTTCTAAAAAACGAGAACACCTTCATTATCGAATAAAACCCTTAACTTTAAGTTTTTAAAATTATTTTTAACGTAACTTAATTTGTCCAAAATAAATTGTCCCGCACTACGGTCTTCATTTATTTTAGTTGTGGCCTTGTATCTATGCATAATAATCGGAAGCAAATTAAGGTCTACAGTGTACACATCGTAGCATCTGAAGTCAGTGGCCCAATAAAGATCTTCAAAGGGAGAATCACTATATTTGATTATCTTACATTTTGTAAATTTGACAAATTTAAGAGAAATGAACAAACAAGGAGGGATGATCCGATCGACGCGGTATCAAACCAAAGTGCCTCTGTGGTAATCCAATGCAAAAAATAAATATTTTCTAATCGAAAGTACTAATTGGCACTGTCATGTGCGTAACAGAAAGTTTTTTCGCAACGATTATGAGAATATGATATAAAAAGTGAATTTTTTGCAGTTTTATAAAAATAATAAAAATGTTTAAAATGAGATGCTAATGTGACAAAAAACTTAGTGAGCTTTTATCGAGTCAGTGGAGAATTCCATCACAGAACATTCCAATATCAATCTTATTCTGAACGACAACACCCTATCAACCGTGTGTTTTTAATTTTAAACGAAAAAAAAAGCAAGGACAATTGTAACCTATTTATAATATTAGTTATTTTTATCTAGCTAAACCATCGGTTGCTGTTTATTTGTGCAACAACTCTAAAATGGAACGTAACGATCTAACATTCTCTTTATATAAATTGATATATTTGTTAATTATGATGTACATTAACTTGTTTAGGAAAAGAGCAAAATAAGTGAAAACAATTGAAACCGAATTATGGGCATCCCCCCACTTCTTTTTCTCCACTACTACCAGTGAGTATAAATCATAGAGGCTTAACCCTAGATCAATACGGAGTCGCAAATAACCCATTGAACAAGAAGCGGAAAAAATAAAATCGTAATTTAATATCCTTCTTTTACGTCCTTCACAAATTGGTTCTTATTTCAAGTTGTTAAAATTTTCCTTTGAGAAGGTTAAAATTAAAACGTGAGTTTCGAAATCCTTTTCTATAGTAGAAGAAAAGCAAAACAAGTTCCTTAATTACTTAATCTAAATATATGTATATTAATTAGAGAAAGGCTCATTTTCGGTTATAACATCGGACTTTTCTAATTTTTAAAACACATATAAAATTTGTAAACTTTTTAAGATATGAAATAATTATTTATTTTATATACGTATATAAAATCAGTAGATTGTATATGTTTATGAAATAATTTGATTTAAAATTGTATATAATTCAGTTTAATATTATATGTGACACATTTAGTGAAGTGTAGAATATAAACTTTCAAATGGTCCAAGGAAATAATGTAAGAGTCGATTAAGAGTGATACAGGGCTCGGATGGCCGAGTGGTTTGGACCATTACGCTAGCAGTCTGCGCGCTGTAACGGGTGCGGGTTCGATTCCGGCCTTCGCCCTGGGTGTGGGTGTATATTCCTTTATCTGTGACAGTAAAAAATTATTTCTGTGTCTGTCTTACTTGACGAAGGCTTCATAAGCGGGTCTCTGATTAAGCACACAAGCCGGAATATATATGTACCTACCCATACCCGTAGCCCAAGAGTGTCATAAGATATATGCTAGTGTTAAACTAACGTCATTTTCTAAAACCGGAAATTCCGTCGAATTTATTTTTATCATAATATAGAATTTTTTCCCGAGTAACGTAAATTTTTTTTCGTCGAATTATCGTCACATTAGAGCTACACGAGGGCTATTGACCTTGTATATTCTAATTTAAAAAGGTGTGTCAATGATAAGGACCCCGCCAAAGTTGGAGTTGTTAGGACTTTTCAACACAGCAGATTCAACGTGCACCAGCCCCATACAGAAGTCGTTATTAATCGGGGACATTTTCCCACTGCACGAAGAGAATTATTGGAAGGCTAACATAAAGACGAAACCTGCAAAGGTAACCTTCCCATGTTGCATGGTGCAACCCCAGGAAAATTATTGATTTAAAAGATGTTTCGAATTCGAGTATATTTCAGTATTGTTTTTTCATACTTTATTGGGATTTAGGGATGAAAAAGGCATGCAATAGTATTTAGATATTTGGTTTATACGAAATTGCATATTTTTTCTTTCTAAAATACGCCTTCAACGTAGGCAGGAATCTTAATGAACGTAACTTCCATTTTCAACAATCAGCAACAACAACAACAACAAAAATCGAAGCCCTTTTTATTTTTCAAAAGATATCATCATAACATTTCATAATATATTTAAGTCACCATCGCAGACTGAACAATATACTCAGAAAAATCAATAATTTAAAATCAATCAATATCATCATAATATGTCATGATATATTTAAGTCACCATCGCAAATTGAACAATATATAAGCAGAAAAACCAATAATTTAAACAAATTAAAAAGTAAATAAATCAACATAATTTAAAGAAAGCTTCGATTAATAAAACTTTAATGGACAGCTATTCCGAAAATCTTTTTTTCATCTGAAAAATGATACGATACTCAGAAAAATCTTGACTATTTTAGGCATGTCTGATGCAGTTGTATTTTTCAAGAAATGGGATTGCGAAAAATCGATTCCTTCTTTCTTAAAAATAAACTCATTTACTTTTAAATTGATAGAGATTTTTGAAATTTAGAATTAATGAGGGTTAATTTAGAAAAAAACTTTTAAAAATAAAGGCTTTCAGTACTGGATTAATACATTTTATTTTAAATAAAACTTGGAAACTCTTAAAGAGTGCTTAATTACTCAAAAAAACGGAATTCTGTTTCACAAAAAAGACGAGATTTTAAAGGCCAAACTTTTTTCACTTGTTAATATTGTAACAATGTAAATTTATTTATATAGGAAAATGATAAATCATTAACAAAAAAATTTCTGACTTTTTCACACTCAAATTATTCCTCAATGTTAACTTTTTGTCAAATGCACTGATGTTACTTGACATTATTTTGGACTGATTGAAGTATTAATCACAGCTTTCTCTAAAATGCAATTTATTTGGATGCCACATTCATGCAATAAATCCAAGTACAACGAAGTCTGTATGCGTATCCCCAAAAGAGAGAAACGTAACCAAAAGCTGGCTTTTGAGTTATTCTCCTTTGATGGACTGAAAATTTCAAAATGAGGAACGGATTAGTGGACTAGAATAGATTCTACTCCAACATGTGGGATTTCAACCTTTACTGCAATAATTTAAAACTTAACTTATAATTACATTGTTTAAATTAAATTATTTACATTAAAATTATATAAAAGGAAACATGATCAACTGAATTGAGTTGATATGAAATGATCTAAAGAATTGCTTTTTTTATTAGTATCTATTCTAAATAGGTTATGTATTGAGTTAAAATATATTACACAAAAAATAAATAGTAATAGAGGAAATATTTACTTTCGTAATTTATTATATAAAATATTGTATATCGCTAGCACATTCGCAAAACAAAATAATCACGATTCCAAGGCGAAAAATGAAGCTTGGTTTCCAAAGCAGGCATTCTTTGTTGTTTAGGAAGAGGGGTACAAAAAACACAAAAGTTTGTATAAAACAAAAAAGTATAAAGTATAAGTATTGTAAACAAAAAAGTATGTATGCTAGGAATTTGTTCACAATGTGATACACAAGAGCTGCCTAAAAGGAATTTCAGCAAAAAATTTGTAGTTTCGATTTTTTTTTTGCCTGGTCCAGTTACGAAACATCTTGGCATAGTAGGATTTTCTTTATAATGCGTAACACTGGCGATACAAGAATGCGGTGTGTTTGAGAATATATATATTTTTTTAAAAGTATTTTCAATGCTGGTTGTGTTACGAGTACAACACTTAAGCTTGGATTATGGATTTTATTGACAATGCAACGCACAAAAGGTGCAGGAATTAGATTTTGGTTATTATTTTTGCTTTCTTTGTGCTTTATATCATGTTGTCTGTAAAAAAATCTAGCATTTTACGCTTACCACGGTTCAAATTTAAAAGACATAGTTTTTGGGATAACAGAATACCTAACTACAACCATGAGGAGTTGTTGGAATAAAGTTTCAATTTATACTTTAAACATGGCATACTTTACATAGTTTGCAATTTTTATTACATAAGAATATAATCTTTAATGATCACATTATGCTTCAGAGAACTGCCTTAGGGAAAAGAAGAGAAGCACAAAAAATTGCAATAAATAAATAATAATTTAAGATTTAATATAGCCCACTACACTTCGTAATTTTAAACCACATGTGATTAAAGTGATTAAAAGCGTTGTAATCCCCAAATGTGCAAATCTTTAAAGTGGTCTATGAAGTGTTTAAAATCGAATGGGACCCTAAAATTAGTTCAAAACACATTTTTAATCCTTGTAACGTTCAACAACACTGTGTTCTACAATGTGATCCAACAATATTCGCAATGTGTTCTATAATATGCTCCAAAAGTGTCGTAAAGTGTTTCAAAAGTGAAATTCATCAAATCCCTTGGCAGAACACTTTTTGAATTTGTTTTATACGTCGTAACGAACTTGGAACACTATCGGAACACAATTTTCATGAAAGTGCGCGCTAAATGTGTTCCGAATGTGCGTCCCAAGTTTGCACAATGACATGAAGATTGACAAAATGGGCAGGAGACTCTACAGAAAATTTGATAACTTCGGCTATGCCTAAATAATTAATAAGTGCCTAACTAATTAGCATGGAAGTGCCGAAATAAATAGCATAGAAATATCACAGAATTTGAAAATGTCAATGAATTTTTTTCACTCGTGGGCACTACAGTTAATTTTTTCATTTGATTGTATAGCACAAGACTAAAAGAGAAAGCCTTTTGTTAATTGTTTCGCTACTAATGGTTTATTCTATATAGTGTTAAATGTTATTTAATGTAATTTTTTATTATATTATATGACTGTTGAATCTTTTTGCCTTCTTGTTAGGTAAGACTATACGTTACTGTGTATGCGAATTATTGCGTGAGACTTCATTTCTTAAATTATCAAATAAAACAACATATGTAAGTACGGCACTTATCGTACCCAATGTCAAAGATCTTCTTATTTGAACCATTTTCCCCACAGTGGGATATATTTCGCTTTCTGCACAAGATTGAAACTTCATCTGCTCAAAAGCCTTTGATTTGTTTAATTTTAAAACCTGAGTCCGTTGTCGAATTTCAGCAGAAGCTTCAGATACCGAAGACGCTGCTGTAATAACTGTTATGAATTCAGCCAAAGTATAAAAGAAAGAAATAATATCTACAACCTGATGATTTGAAAACTCTGCCAATTTGATATGCAAAAGTGAAGATATCATGTTGTACATCCTTCCCGAAGTAAAAACGACATTAAAGAGTGCTATTACTGATATCTGGTCGTCTAAAAAGTTGATAGTCGATTTAATGTTTCCATAAAACAATAGAAAGGCTTCGAAGTCGCTCGTTTCTGAAGATAAACTTATAGAAAAATTCTCGATGATGCATCGTAAGTGGTGGCATACCAGAATGTAAAACAAATCTACAGCAATCATTGGTAATTGTGCAAAGAAGAAAAAGAACAATATATGCAATATAGCAGCCGCATTATACAACAAGTCGTTTTCTCTGGCAATGCCATAATGATAATACGGTACTCCACTGGTCAAACAGGATTCAAAGGTAATAATTGCAAGTGGAATCGCGATGACTGCGTAACTGAGGTACCAAATGGGTACAAAACAATAGTATTTAAGACAATAGTTACAATAGTAATTAATTCAATCTAAAAGAGCTTAAAATCGCACATATTTTTAATAGACGCTTATATTTGAGAAGAATGACGCACCGATATAACAGTTTTTGGCGATGTTTTCATATGTGTTTGCTATGGGATTCGGATACATATCGTGAATTTTTATGCCTAGAATCGTCAAGTAAATGTGGATTAGAATAAAAAGGATGCTTATAGTGGTCTTTACGCATTCCCAAATCACACCTTTGCAGTTTTTACTGTGAGACATGTGGAAAGGGAATATTCCACAGATGCGTATCACCATGAACACAAATTTGTAGCGGAATTTCATGGTCCCTTGTTACTTTGTTGCGCAATTAACATTAGAACTTAGAACAATTAATATTCGAATCTTAGAACAATTAAAACTTGAATTGTCTTTACCTTCAACAATGTTTTTCGTAAAAGTAATTTACACTTTTCATGGATATGATTATGATTGCATCAAATAAGAACTACACTCTAAAACGAGGTTAACTCAGTCTGAGTAATTTCCACTCTTTCCGTGCGAAAGCACTTCCTATAGAGAATTCACTTTTTCGGAGTGGGTAAAGAAATAAGAAACATCTGCGTCTACACTCTAAAACGAGCGGTTTTAACTCAGTCTGAGTTAATTTCCACTCCTTTCCGTGCCGAAAATGCACTTCTCCTATCGGAGTGAATTTCACTCTTTTGTTTTAAGAGTGTACTTTAAATGTTACCGATTTCAAGTTAGTGTCAAAATAATGGCATCTTAAAAGATGAGTCCGTTTTCTTCTTTCGGTTCTTTTTTCCTCAAGACCAGTTAAAAACCAAGAAGAAGAACACACAAAAAATACTCAAATTTCTAGTAGTTTCGAGCTCTGCTAAAATGATTTTATCGTCCAATAAGTGACTGTAAAGGAAATAATTGTATTTTCTGCATTCTATAGTTTAGAGCTATTAGAAATGAAAAACTTCAGATGAAAATTTAGAAGTGATTTTTCGGAATTTTAGAATTCGGATTTTTAGAATACGGAACCATTTTGTTATTGTTAAAGACTTTGTAGTGTTGTGTAAAACCGTATCCTTCCAGCCGCCTAGCTATACCAACTCTAGAGATTGCTTTGATGCTGGGGCCCGGATGGCCGAGTGGTTCGGACCATTACGCTAGCAGTCTGCGGGCTGTAACGGGTGCGGGTTCGATTCCCGCCTTCGCCCTGGGTGTAAATTCCTTTCTCTGTGACAGTAAAAAATTCTTTCTGTGTCTGTCCTACTTGACGAAGGCTTCATAATAGGGTCTCTGATCAAGCACACAAGCCGGAATATATATGTACCTACTCCCCCCCCCCCCCCCTTTGATGCATCGTACGAAACTGACTTTTAATCTACCAGTAGTACTTTAATTTAATTTGAATTATAAAATGCAGTAATGTTATCAATAGTTACATTTAATAACGAGAAATAGTAGATCGATTTGAAATTTAGAAATCGAATTTTACTTTTTTTAGTTTTTTGAGCGAATAATATCTTTTTAAAATTTATGATTGCACATTAATATTTAACCACACTACCTATGGACATATTGCACGACACGAACCCTCAATTTTGAAAACATTACAGATGCAAATGTATAGAAACATTTTAGTTAAATTTTGCTTGAAATAATGATCATTAAAATATACATTAGAGATACTTTCAAAATTAAAATTTACAAAATGAAAAATTAAATAATATATTAGGGTACAAAGGAAAATTTTATGCTTTGAATATCAGATTTGGTAAAAAAAAATTTGTTAAATTTTTTTAAACAAACTAAATACGAGGGAATTAGGCAAAAAATATTTTCTATGAATAATTGCATTACAAAACCAGATTGAGCTCAATCTAATACACATGCATATTACAAGATATTTAAATATTTTTTTCTTAAGTTTAAAAGGAAAGATGAATGTTAAGAGAATAAATGAAGTAAAAGAATGACCCCAAGTGTTAAGGGGATACGGTACCCAAAAATTGGTCAAAATATTGATTTTTCAGTTTTTACATCGCATTATTCAAAATGTCTTTACGAACATTTACTGAAAGTGTCATAATGATATCTTCAGTAGAAAAAAAGTTATTAAACATTTTCTGGAGTCATCCCTTGAAGTTTGAACCGTATTGCGTCTGCTTTCAACCTGTTTCCCCGTTTCGCGTTTTTTCAATTCTTGTGTTTAATAAATCACTAAGGCCTTTTTGGTAATTAAGTTAGAATTTTGAAATTTTGAACCTGTGTTTTTATATAAATGGTGCACAAAATTGTGCATGGAATAAGGTCTACTATGTATAGTTTTTTTTTAAATGTCGAATTCAATAATTCGTAATTTTTTGGGAATGTTTTGGGATTTTCAGTATAAATGCATATATTACATTCTAACTGTAGCTCACATTTTAAAATCCATGCACAGTTTTCGAACAAATAGTTCTAAAAACAAACCATAAAAATTTGGTGGAGTTATTCTCAAAATTGAAAGAGGAGTATAGCGTTTTAAAAAAGTTCAAACTTTTGACTTTTTTTTTAAATGAAAAACTACTTGCAAATATTTGTTGTTATTGCTGGAAAATGTTTATTTAGAGTAAACATTAAATAAAAACACTATAACTTACAAGTTTATGTTATTATTTCTAAAAATAATGCTTTGGGTACCGTACCCCCTCAACAACAGTAAATTTTAAAAATGCTTAACAGTACTTTTTATCACTTTTGCTGCTGGTTTGTTTATCGAAACTAATTTTAAACAGAGTTGTAAAGGAATTTGATGCAATTATTTGTTAAAAGCTGTACTTCATAAGCACAATTGTTGATTGAAGAAAGGGAAGTTTTAAAACGACATTATAAATAGTTATCGTAAGCTGTACCCCAGTTATCGTAAATATATACCCCACATACGGGGTACATATTTATGTACCCCGTATGTGGGGTACAATTTCCCAGACTTCCAAAAACAGACGTGACAAATTTTCAAACTATTTTGTTACGAATATTTACCTCACTCCTCCCCGGTGATAACCTACTCTGCAGTGGATACCTGCACCCGCTGCCATTGCAGGCAATGAAAATGCAGACAAATTAGAAAAAGAAGCCATAAATCTCAACATTAACGACTAAAACGTTTCCCTCCAAGATGCAAATGCAATAGCCGAATCTAAACTAAGAGAAAAATCAATTCCAGCTAAGAGCTTGATTTATAATATAAATGCAGATAGATTCACGCACATACACTTTAAGAACTATAGCCAGGCTGAGAACCAACCATTACAGTGGCCTGAAGATTGACAAAGGGGGAAGGAGTGTCTACAGGGACTGTGATAAATTCGGATATGTCATAGACATGACAAAAAAATAGTGAAAAAAGTGTAGTGCAAAAGTATAATCAAGTATCTAAATAATTAGCGTGTAAATATCACAGAAATTGAAAATATTACTTAAAAAATTTCTACACTCGTGGGCTTTAAAGTTCAAAAAGAGAAAGCATTTGTAAATTGTTTCACTACTAATGGTTTAATGGTTTATTCTATATTGTCTTAAATGTTAATATAACTTTTTTACATTTTATGACTGTTGAATCTTTTTGCCTTCTTGATAGGTAAGTCTTTACGGTACTTTACACTGGATGCAAAATATTATATTAGACTTCATTTCTTAAATTATAAAATAGAACAACAGATGTAAATACGGCACTTATCGTACCCAATGTCAAGGATCTTCTTATTTGAACCAATTTCCCCACAGTGAGATATATTTCGCTTTCTGCACATGATTCAAACTTCATCTACTAAAAGGCCTTCTATTTGTTTAATTTTTAAACCTGAGTCCTCTAACGAATTTCAGCACAAGCGCCAGACCGAAGACGCTGTTGTAATAACTGTTATGAATTCAACTAAAGTATAAAAGAAAAAATAAGAAAACCAACCAGTTTATTTGATAAAAATCTTGAAAAACCATCAAAATCCATTTTCTCTAGTAGATCAAGTTATTCAAATTTATTTACGAGCTGTAGTTTAAAATAACATTTTGTTCTTCTTTAAATAAGTCACTTTTTGTGATGCCATCAATGAATATTCATAGAATAATAATTTTTTTGCAACTTACTCGAACGAACAATAACAATTTTTTTTAGTTTTCGATTGAAAAAAACAAGAAGTTCTAAAAGTACTAAAATAGGATACTTTCCTGTTACTTTAGTACTCACTGTAATACTTATCAAAAAACATGTTTTTCATTGAATAAAAAACTTTTTTTAAAGGAAATGTCCTCAAATTATTTTCGGCGGAAAAAAATCTGATTAGTTTTTCTAAAAAAATATAGACTCTTGTTTCACACATTCACAAAAAACTAAAATCAATAATTTCAACTTATTTTTATCCTAGAAAATAATGAAGTTTTAAATATTAAATCACTTATACACGTTAAACGATTCCATTTCAAATGAACTCGAGTGGAATGGGAATGTTTCAGATGATGTAACGCTCTTGTTTTCATTTTTCAACGTACTGCGATTTCATTGGTTACTTCGATTCCTCTCTCAAAATGACCGATATAGATAAAAAAAGAAACTTTTCTTTCCATGCAAGCTTTCTTTTACAAATGTTTTGAAAAACCAACAACACAGCAAGAAGTTGGCATTTAAAAATTTAATAAGTAAAATGTTCTTAGAAAACTCATTTTCGAATACCAAAACAAAAGTAATTCCAGACAACAAATTGAAACGAACCGTTGGAACTGTTGTCATCCACGACGTGAAACAACCTCATTCAGCTTAATTATACACAAACAAAAATAAATATTTAGTTCAGTGAAGATTTCATTCAAAATTTCATTGAAATTTTGAAACGCGTTTTCGGACCAGTGCATTCCATAAAGCTAATAATGCATTCACTTCTGGGAAACTCTCGCTAAAAGCAAAATATTTAATATATTTTGATGGGTCTTTTGCAAGTGAAGTTGAACATAACTCGGTGCATTAGTTTAAATGAACTTGCAATCAAAATTGAAGGATTTCTAGAATAGAAATGTGAAAGTAGGAAACTTTATAGTGCCTTAAAAAGCAGCCTTGCTAGGATTTTTTTTCCCGAGGCAAGAATAATTTTTTGCAGCTCTTACTCGAACGAACAATAAAAAAAAAATTTAGTTTTCGATTGAAAAAAAAACAAGAAGTTCTAAATGTACTAAAATAAGATAATTTCCTGTTACTTTAGTACTCACAGTAATACTTATCAAAAAACATGTTGGTTTGTAAAATAAAATCACCTCCACATAAGATTTATACACCTTAGAAGAAACATCGAAAAAACACAGCATTTATAGTTGTAATTTAAACTTTTAAAAGTCATAATTGGCTTTTTTCGTTAATTTTCTTTCTAAAAATTTAATTGATATTATTAATATTTTGCTTAATTTATTTGAGGTTCAAAGAACAATTATGAGAAATTGCTTATTGCCCTAAAAAAAAGGTAAGTTTTTTATATACAAAAATATATAGATAATTCTAAAAGTATTTATAATTTAAAGTATTTCATTTTTCTAAAAAAAGATTTATAATTTTCGAAAACGACAACAACAACGAACAATGCAACAGCATGCAAACAATTTGTCATTTTCAAGTAATAACATTATGCTTCTTTGAATCATATTATTACGTCATTCCAAACTTAGTTATTTATATGAAATTTTCTTCGAGTATTCATTTTAAATAAAGTTTTTCGTGCGATTGAAATAAATAATTAAATTTCGATGCTATTTAAATGGGAAGACCGTCGACAGACAGGCAGGCAGAGATTGAAATAAATTAAATGTATTAAGCAGTAATTAAATTTCAATGCTATTCAAATGAAGACTGTCGACAGACAGGCAGGCATATGTTTGTCCAGGCGTACAGTCACACGGACAAAAATTATAAAAGGTAGGTCTCTGATGTTAAAACCAACAACCCCTACCCCCTTCTTGCAAAAAAAAAAAGAATTTTCAAAATCCATCTATCCATACAGCTTAACATATAAAAGTTTTTGCCATTTCTTCAATATAAAAACTCTTTTTCTTTAAAAATAAGTTTTTGCCCGCATTCAACATTTTTTCGTCCGTATTTAATATAGCATACAATAATTAATTAAAAATGCATAAAAATTTTAGCGGTCCTACTTTTTATATTAGTGTAAAAAAATACAGTAATATTTTGAAAAAATAAACCCAGTCTCCTTTATTTATTTTCTGAATAAACGTTTTGATTTAAAAAAAAATAGGCAATATTGAAAGAATTTAACTTTTTCTTGTGGCTTACTTGCCATTCGTTTTCAAATTTAAATATAGTATTCATAATTTAGTTTTTCAGAAAACCTGCAAGACTGATTAATAGTAGAAACATGACCTTCGGGAGATCGGTTTATCACAACATCGGGAAAATTTAATAGTAAATAAATTTTAAAACTTTGAAAATCGAAACGTAGTGGGACCTATTGGAGAGTTATGAAACTAGAAATAGCAGTAAGGATAGGAAATGAGAAAGTTGAGAAAACTTGACAAAATCAAATCATCAGTGGCGTTATAAATATTTAAAACTAGATGCAAAATGTATTTCGAAAAATAACTGTAAACGAGAAACAGTCAAATCAGAGAAGTTGTACAAGTAGCAACCGATAATAAATTTCGCAAATTGCGAAGTGTATGTAACCGTTGCGAAATGTCGGGGCTCTTAAATTGATGTAATGCATCAGACAAGAGTTTGTTTTCGAAACAACAAGAGTGAGGTGATCAATTCGCGATTTTGAAATTTTAACTTAAATATTATTATCAACGCAATACAATACTGAAACTTGAAATATCCATTTTTTTTTTGTTTTTTTCTCATTCCATTGTATAGCTTAACCCTCTGACGCCCAAAAATATGATAAATAAAATTACAATTGGGATTCCTTGGCCAGTTGTCTGATTATTACAACACTTGCCAATTTCTTTGCTCAATAACCAATAATGCTATACAACTTGAGTTTTGAGTTATTTACTCATTATACAGCAAAATTAATCACTCAAAAAAGTTGTATCTGGAAAATTAAAAATTCAGGAAAAATGGGTAAATGGTTCAAAGTGGTCGATTAGAAAATTTTCTGTGTATTTCTTTTTCTTATAAGACTAATTGCCATTAAAGTGAGGGTAAGCCTTACTTGATAAAACACAATATCATCCCGACATATTATTGATCGATATGCTTGGCTTCATGGTTGTTGGTGTTATTTATTACCATGTTTTCTTTCCAAATATGATATTTATAAAAATTTCTTGAATAGAAATGTATTGTAAATTCCAATCATTTTCCCTTCTTCGGCTTACCACTAGTCCAGAAAATATATCGTAAAAAAGCGAGTTACCTTGCGCCAGATATGGCAGTGTCGATTTTATTACTTTGTACAATGGACAAGTTGCGTGAAATGAGAAATTCAGAATATATATGTTTTTCTGGTAGATTAGAAGCTGCAGATTCCGAATATAAGCTTAAATATTCACAAATATATTTAATTTCAGCAAAAAAATACTTTTGAAATATGCCGAAAATGTGCGTCACTGAAAACAGCACTGACGTCAAATGATATGTTTTTGGCGATGTTTCGATCTATGTCCGTAATGTTTTAATTCACTTTATAAAATAGTAAACCTTACAATTTCTGTGAAACCTCACAAAATATTATTTCTTACCAGTTCCTATGAAGGAATTTAAACAGCTTGTTCCAAGTTTGGTTGTTAGTTTAAGGGGGGCGATACATGTAACCGCCTGAATTTTGATCGTTTTTCACGTTATTAAAAGGGAAGAAATACATGAATCGAAATTCAGTATGTTTATACATTATACATTAAAATACAAAAATCAATTTTTTTTGTTTTAAATTTTTCAAAATGTCCGCCATACAGTAACTCATCTCCTGATACCCTCGCGGATAAAAATATCAATCGGCGGACGTTCTAGCGTCTGCTACAGGGATCTGAAATCAAAATTTTTGATTTGAAAGTGTTCATAAAACTTACAAGAAATACAAGAAAGTTGAAAAATTGTAAATTGGCACGCCTCAGAAAAAAAGTTTCGATTTTTTTAAACCTTTTCAAAGATTTTTGGGATAAAAATAATTTAACAAAATTTGGACTGACAATTGGGCTAATTAAAAAAAATTTTGACTTGAGTATCAACTTTGTGTGCTTCACAAAATTTTTTTCTGTTGGAGAAGACGTATACCAAATTTTATAAGTATCGATTGAGAACTTTTTGAGTGATCTTGCCCACCAATTTTTTAAAAAAGTAGTTTTGAGATAAACGCGCTTAAATTTTTGACAATGCCCTAGCTCAAGCGCCGAGTTGAGGTGATGCATTAAAATGAGTTTTTAATCAATAAATAATTCGAATTTCATTCTAATAATTTGCAGGCATATTTTTTAAATGTTATTTTAACTATTTATGAAATGATTTTTACATGTATCGCCCCCCTTAAATACACAGACTAGAGAGCGTATGAGCTATTGCAGAACTATTGACTCTAGGATCTGATCGGAATAGTCGGGTGATATCGTTGAACGTTTGAAGAAATTAAATGGAGTGAACATGGCATGTTTCTGTAAAATAAGCATAACTTTTTAAAGAGTTTGATAAAGATGAAAGCACGTTTCACAGTTTCAAAAGCGATACAGTGAAACGTGATATGGAATAACAAGCCAAGAACAAAAAAAAAAGCCAAACATGAAGTCATTTGTAATGCCAAGAGGTTTAGCGGAAGTAAAGTATCACTAACTTTAAAAATGAATTTAAAAATAAATACATCTTAAAAACCAGAAATACTTGATTTTTAGGGGTTTTTAATGTGCCTAATCGAATAAAACTGTTTGTGGAAAACGCTGTATTGTCCATTGAACTTACGATCGTCCAAAGTCGCCAATGAACAGACGGAAACCTATAACTTAGTTATGCTTTACAGAATGCGATTTGCAACTATACACACTTCACATAAACATACACTTCTTATTGTCATGTTGCTTATGTATTTATTTTCGTTTTGCAATATATAAACACTTAAAACTTACTAAGCAACAAATTCCTTCGCTACTATGCCAGTATAATTGGAGTGCTCCCGTTTTTTCAGAGCCTCTATATACTGTATCAAATGACAGAAAATACTCAATATTAATTAGGTCTTTATTTGCTAGGTAATCATCATACATCCATTAGGTAGAAATAAAATGACCATATGCCTAAAGATAGTTCCAGCAAATGTCCTAATAACCGAGATGGCTGGACATTTTGCAGCCAAAGCACTTTTTGAATTTGAAAAAGACCATTAACTGAATTAAGAAAAGGCTCAAGCTTTTGGTAATTTATTTCAACTTCTGGTGTAAACAATATCATGATAAACTACCATATAATACATGATAAACTACCGTATAATATTGTTTTTGAACACTATTAACAACAATATACATTGACTCTTTGATATCGATACAATAGCGATACTAATATAATAATTAAATCTGACATTTTGCAGATAAAACACTTGTTGGGTTTTTAAAAAAACACGATTAATTGATTAAGAAAAAAGTTTCAGATTTTCGTAATTTATCGCAGCCCCTGGTATAAACATTTTCATGTAAAATTACCTATAACATTGTTTTTCAAAGTTGTTTACATATCAAAGTTATTATTGTTTTTTATATAAAATTCCACAAAATTATTTGAACTTCATATAAGGAACACCTGTAACTATATTATGGATATGCATGTCCATATTAGGGACAAGTGGCATCTTGTGAAACTACTATTGGATGGAAGAGCCATTCTTTCAGGGGATTTTATAAGAGAGGAGATGAAAAAATATATAAGTATTGCGGGGGGGGGGGGGGGGGGGCAGAGTAAATATCTTTAAAACGTGCACTTTAGAAGGGAGGGAGATAATATTTGGTTATGTCTCTTCGGAGATCTTCAAAGTGCAGTAATGTCACTAATAGGAACATTATTTTTTATTAATTAGCTAAAAAATATCGCATTTAACAGATATGTTACAAATTTGTGAATCATTCAAGACTCATTTGCTGTACTTCCAATGGGATAACATAAGGTGTCCATATTGGGAATCAAATGTTGTTTTACTAAATTTTAAAGCAATATATAAGCAATATCAATCAAAAATATGTTTTATTAGCTTTCTAAAACACTCCACTTTTCAATATTTCAAGTAATTATACAATACATCATAAGCATATAAACTTTCCTATAATTAAGATCAGCACACCATAAAAATGAAAATTACTTTCGAAAGCGCGGGGCTTTTTTTTGTGTTCACTTCCTAGGCTAAAATATTTTTTTAACTGCTTTTCTTCGCTGACATGTAGCACTATCCCTCGATTAAAAATCTAACCGTTAAAGATATTAGGGTTATTCATATTGAGAGCACTGTCCATATTGGGTGCAAGTACTATACTACAATCAGAGAAAACCTACACATTTACAATTTCATTGAAAATAACAAAAAAAAGCTTTTTAGATTCTTGAAACAATTAGCTTTGTAACTTAATGTTCTCTTATTATCAACCATATACAAAAAACAGAAAGTACAGCATTAAGTATTGACTTGTACGAAACATTACAAACTACCTGATTCATTATTTCAGAAATATCAAAACAATAAACTTCTTCCACAAAATTTAAATTCTTTCTAGATTTTACCTTAGAAAGTTTGAAAATACTAAATTTAATTAAATAAATAACATTAGATACATCTTTTTTTAATAATACTTTAGTACTAAAATTATTATTTTGTAATTTACAATACAAATTGTGAAAAACTAAGGAATTAGCTTCGAAAAAAAACTTAAAGGAAAATATATGACACACTAATAACGCATGGAATAGAACGACCACCCAACAATTTCCACTCGATATTGCCATATCAAAATTATGTCCGCAATAACTTAAAATTATGTTATTTGATATTGTTTGCCATTTGGGCTTTAAAAAACATACTATAAAAATATTTGTAATTAGAGATTCCTACCTTCAAAGACTTCTCCTCCATCACCAATTTTTTTTTAAAAAAATATTTCACAAAAAATATGTTCTTTTTTTTATATTTCACAAATATAAAAGCCAAAACGGAAAATACAGTATGAACTCTCTTTTCCCTCTGAAGTGAACGGAGAAATAAAGAGGAGGGAAATTCGTCAGGCCTCTTTTGTGATCGCATCTCCATGGCAATTGCACCCGGGAAATGTCTGCGCATGCGTCGAGCACCATCTTTTTAAACACTTGTTGCATGTTTTTTAGTTGTATTTACTAGTATAGCGGTTCCCATCCTGGGGGCGATCGCCCCCAAGTGGGCGATTTGTGTTATCAAGGGGGCCAAAAAAATATTTAAGGGGCGATCAGGGGGCGATGAGTATTCAAAGGGGGAAAATTAAAATAATGTATCTTTGAACAGTAAAACCATTCTCCAACCATAACCAAACCAGCCCATTTTTACATTCAACTCTCTTAAATTTTCTAGAAAGCAGTAAAAATATCTTAGTTAATTATTTCACTTTTGTTCTTTAAAAATATGTGTTTTATGTTTTTTCTATTTTATTTAAAATTGACCGGATAAAGCTTCTTTGGTTGCTTTTATAAACGGTAGTAAGTGTTATAAAACTGTTTTATAGTTACACTTTAACTCAAATTATGATTAGACATAACATGAAAATTAAAAGGGGGCGATGGATGTTGATCAACCTAAAATACGAGGCGATGGTCCAGAAAAGGTTGGGAACCACTGTTGAATTATGGGGATCTTTGTGCTATTTTTCAGAGTCAAAATTACTTTTTGGAATGATTTAGTGAAAATAAAAGACATTTTTGTGAGAACAATAAAAAAAATACAACGTAATAAGAGTTTTTGGTTTCTCTCTTTTGTTTTTCTTTGGTTCTCTTTTGGTTTGGTGTTTCTTTTAATTAAAGGCATTTTAAGTTTGGTTCTTTTTCTTACGCATATTAGTTTTCGCCAAGCAACATATTTTGTGAAGATAATTTTTTTTATTGTTTAAGAAGTATGGTGAAGAGAAAGGAATAAAGTTTGAAAAAACAAATATTAAATAATTGGGAAAAAGTAGATAAAGAGAAGCAAAAGGTTTAGACAACTCTCTATCTTTCCAGCTATAGTATAAGCACGTTATTAAATAAATTTTTCCTAGTCACACTAATTACATATGAAACATTAAAATAAAATATATGATGCATGATTATTCGATATTTTTAAAGAGTTTGAATGCGTCGTTTTCTACAATTTAGTTTTGTTTTTTTTTAATTTGCAAACTTCCGTGAAGTAAATCTATTTATTAAAAAACATTTATATTATAAACCAAAATTTTGATTGTATTTTGAAGTCTCCAGGTATGAGATTTTTATATTTATTATTCAGGCAAAAAAAAAGATTGTAAAATTCCCTAACAAAACGGCATGTAATAGATAAAAGAAAAAGTACATAATTCTTTAGCTCATCTTACAATTTGAAATGAATGCACGTTAGATTAATCTCCTTCCTTAACAAAACGGAATGTAATAGATAAAAGAAAAAGTACATAATTCTTTAGCTCATCTTACAATTTGAAATGAATGCACGTTAGATTAATCTCCTTCCTTAACAAAACGGAATGTAATAGATAAAAGAAAAAGTACATAATTCTTTAGCTCATCTTACAATTTGAAATGAATGCACGTTAGATTAATCTCCTTCCTTAACAAAACGGAATGTAATAGATAAAAGAAAAAGTACATAATTCTTTAGCTCATCTTACAATTTGAAATGAATGCACGTTAGATTAATCTCCTTCCTTAACAAAACGGAATGTAATAGATAAAAGAAAAAGTACATAATTCCTTATTTCATCTTACAATTTGAAATGAATGCACGTTAGATTAGTCTCCTTCTTTAACAAAACGGAATGTAATAGATAAAAGAAAAAGTACATAATTCTTAGCTCATTTACAATTTGAAATGAATGCACGTTAGATTAATCTCCTTCCTTAACAAAACGGAATGAATAGATACTAAAAAAGTACATAATTCTAGCTCATCTTACAATTGAAATGAATGCACGTTAGATTAATCCTTCCTTAACAAAATCGGAATGAATAGATAAAGAAAAAGTACATAATTCGTTAGCTCATTACAATTTGAAATGAATACACGTTAGATTAATCTCCTTCCTAACAAACGGAATGCAATAGATAAAAGAAAAAGTGCATAATTCCTTAGCTCATCTTACAATTTGAAATGAATGCACGTTAGATTAATCTCTTTCGAATTTGTTATACTCCATGCGATCTCTACATATATTTAATAAATTTCCAAAGTTGCGAGCATTTACTTATACAATTGAAGCATTACTTATGCACACGCAAAAAAAAGATTAAAAAAAAATACATAGTATTATATATAGTATTATTAAATTAAACTCTAAATTCCCAACTAAACTTCCACGTAAATCATAGCTGGACTATCTAATTTGCAGGAAAGCTCTGTCTGAAGAAGACTGTCTCATTTCAAGAAGTTTTAATACTTCGGAATTTTAACTATTTAAAGGTATCGAGAAAAAGAATACGAATTAATTGCGCCATTCCTCTACTAATAACTAAGATCCATTTAAAAAGTCAAAAAAAGAAAGGTAGAGCCATGGAATTTTTCAATTAGGACAATTTTTTTTACAATTAGAGTTAGTAATTATTAATATTGAAATCGGATACCAATTATTCTTTTAAATATTGTTTCTTTACAAGTAGAGTTAGTAATTATTAATATTGAAAAATCGGATACCAATTATTCTTTCAAAATATGTTCAATCACTTTGTCTTGTCTTTATGTTTCTGTTGGTAAAAATATATTTAAAAAAAATTCTCCTTGTTGGAAAAGAAGAAAACACATTTTCACTAAATTTGGTATTTTAATTAGTATATGTAAATTCCATTAAACTAATTGTACCAAACAAAATGATAGATTGTCGCCAATTTTAGTTCGGCCAACAACATATATTAAATTCTGATTTTATAATAAACAAATTTTAAGATTTTTAGCCCACTCTTTAATTTTTAATTCAAAAGTATTAAAACGACGAAGATATCATCCGTCTGTCCGTATATACCTTCCAAAATAGGTTAAATCCGTCGAATCTCAAAAAGATATCTATTGGTAAAAAGATATGACACCAAAGACTTATCTTTAATACTTTTTGTCAGTCTGCCTGTACGTTCGTCTGTCGTCGAACTTGTCTGTCGACAAAATGCCCATTGAAATAGCATTAAAATTCAGTGTTTAGCCGTTTAAAAATTACTGTTGCCATATCAACAATAGCATGAGAAACTGAATTTATTAAAATTTAATATTTGAAGGAAATTTTATTTTTTTCATTTAAATACGTTTGAAATTACCATATAAAAGTGATTATGTGATTGTTCATTATTTTTTTTTATTAAGAAAGCGACAAGGCATTATATTTTTGCATAAAAAGCTTGTTAGTTATAATTATTATTTCGTCATTAATTAATGCAATTTGTATTTGTTTCATGTTTTTTTGTTATATTATTTAATATTTCTAAATTATTGTGTATATGCAATTTTTTAAGTTGATACTTTTTTTTTGAGAATAAGAAGTTCGCGTCATTTAAGAGTAAAAGTAATTTTCCATAATTATTCTTCGAACTGTAAATAAATTTAGCAAACGATAAAAAATACTAATTTCATTTGCGAAAAAAATGAATGAATACACACAATTTTGGTTATTAAAAGTTTAAATTACAATTAAATGGCTGTGTTTGGCGATTTTTTTCCAAGGGGTATAACTCTTCTTTGTGGAAGAAGCAGTTTTAGTGACAGTTTCTGTTACAAATATACTTGCTTTTTGGTAAGAATTTCATTGTGTGAGTATTTAAGTATTAGGAAAATAGAATACTTTTGTCCTTTTAGCACTTCTAGTTTTTCAATTTAGAGCTTTACCAATAAGATATAAATCCATCATAAAAAAGCTTTATAAAGGACAAAATAATATAAAATTCTTAGATGGAAATAAACCTATTTTAACAAAATGGGTTTGAGCGACCAATTCAAAAGCATAGAAGAAATATAAACGAAATCCATTTGCCAGTCAAAAAGATTTTAACTCAATTTTCATAAAAGTTTAAAATGGATGAATTCCAGACATTTATCCATTCATTTAAATATTATTAGGTGCACTTTTGTTTTCAATAAGCTGCCGAATTTGAATGCTTGATATAATTGGGAGTTGGGTGTTTTGTTGGGTGTTGTTCCAGACATTTATCCATACATTTAAATATTATTAGGTGCACTTTTGTTTTCAATAAGCTGCCGAATTTGAATGCTTGATATAATTGGGAGTTGGGTGTTTGTGTGTGAGAAAGAGAGGAATTTATAGACATAAAATGAAAAGTGAAAAATGTTTGTCTTATAGAACAGGCTGAAGCCTTATAACAGATTTTTTTTAATCAATGAAAGGGTAAGTTGGAATATTATTCTTGTTATCATCGTAGAATTTGTAGGACTTCTTTTGAAGAATTGTATTTAGTGAAAAGTTATTCTTAGTTCTATAATTATAAAACCATAGGAAAGCAAATGAGATTTTACAAGCTGTTCTTTTATGTTGATCCACATTAACAACTCAGCAAAGTTTTTGCGTTCATTAAAAATTTAATATCTCTTCAAAACAATATTTTTGCACGTCAAATCGCCCAGCTCAAAATCTTCAATTCACAGAATTCGATTTTGATTTTTTTCCAAATACTAGATACAATCTTATTAGACCCGTATTTTATATTTTTTAAAATTCCAAGAATTAAGAAAGTTATGATTTTTTTTAAACCGAAAAGTTAAACATAACTTTTTCTCATTTAGCATTGCGGTCTATGGGAAATTGAATATTTTTGAACGGGTATAACTAAAAAGGCCAACCTGGGAACAACTAATAAATTTTTGAATACTATTTTTAATGGTAAAATTTTTGCAAAATGCTCTGTGGTTCCCAAAACTCCTTCTACTGAAATTATTTGTTTTCAAAGTCAGAGGAGGCGACCCACGAATAACATTAGTTCCAATGGAGAAATGTATGCAATAGAATTGTGGATATTCTGAAAGAAATACGGCAATCGAAATTTTAATATTCAGTATTGTGTGTTGTTTTAAGTGTTATTTTAAATGCAATCTATCTGTTCAGTTTATTGAAATTAAAATAAAATTTTACAAGCAATGCTTGTTTTCATAGTCTCTTTAGCAACTAATTGAAATAAAATAAATGTGCTAAACTAGATAGTAATTATTAAGTCTTTTTAAAACTTTTTACTTAAATACTCCAGCTTATAGATTCTAAAATAATTCAAGTGGCTTAGATTTGTATCACTCTATCATCCGTATATAGTGTTATCCATTTAGGCCACCCCATCATATTCTAAAGATTCGTTTTTGCAATTAAAAAAAACACGAAAGCAACTTTTTACACATGCAAAAATGTTTGTACTTAATATTAGAATTTTATATAAAAAAAAGTATAATTGCTTGCCGTTCTTTCAGAATATACACAATTCTATAGCACCCATTTCTCCATTGGAACTAATGTTATTGGTGGGTCCTCTGACTTTGAAAAAAATAATTTCAGTAGAATGGGTTTTGGGAACAACAACGCACTTTGCCAAAATGTTATTAATTAATAATACTATTCGGTTAAAAAAGTAATTATTTGTTCAGGTTGGCCTTCTTAGTTATACCCGTTCAAAAATAATCAATTTCCCATAGACCACAATGCTAAATGAGAAAAAGTTAGGCTTAACTTTTCGGTTTTGAAAAAATAAAAAATTCGGGTCTAATAAATTTGTCTCTAATACTAGGAAAAAATCAAGGTCGAATTCTGTGACATGAAGATTTTGAGCTGGGCGATTTGACTTGGAATAACTCATTAATGATATTTTAAAATACAATTTTATCAATTACTTGAATTTTCCTTAGAATTGGTATTATTGTTCATAATTGTATTATTATTTATTTTATAAACAAATATCTCATTTATTCTACTTACTACCAGTTATTTATTAAGTGAATTTAATATAGATTCAGTTATTATTGTTTACCTAACCCTGAGGTGGTTAAAATTACAACTTAAATCTATTATATTTAATTATCATATATTATTTTATTGGATTCTTTTTTTCAATTTAAATATTTTTCATTAACAAAACAACAAGTACATTATACTATAGTGATTGTTGGAATCCCATACACTCTTAAAACAAACGAGCGATTTTAACTCAGTCTGAGTTAATTTCCACTCCTTTCCGTGCCGAAAATGCACTTCCCCTGTAGGAGTGGGTTTCACTCTTTTTGCGGAGTGGGTAAAAGAAATAAAAGAAAACAATCTACGTCCTACACTCTTAAAACGAGCGGTTTTAACTCAGTCTGAGTTAAATTCCACTCCTTTCCGGTGCCGAAAATGCACTTCCCCTATTGGAGTGGATTTCACTCTTTTGTTTTAAGAGTGTACAAGTGAAGAAAAAATATACAAGTAACTTTTTAAAATAATAATGCAAGATTGATATAACAAGTGAAATAAATGCTCTTATAAAACAATTAAAAATACCGAAGTGATCGTATAAATATGCAGCAGATGTAATACCACAATTACAAAAGAAACCTTTTGTTTTGCAAAATAAAATATGTCTTTCATTTTATTATTACCAAATAAAAATATCGAATTTTATTAAAAATATTGAATCGTCGAATTTTTAAAATTTCTTATAGTCTTCATACAGTTCCTGGACAAATTATTAGACGCACTGCAAGATTTCATGTATCAATCAATGATTAACAAAATGCTTTTAGAAGGACATTTGTGTTCCTAAACTTAAGCTATTGAATTGAAAATACTATCTGCTATACTTAATAGATATATCGACATCTTTTTTAATGATATAGCATTCTTTGGTATGTTTTCATCATTACTAAAAAAATACAGTGCGTCTAATAATTTGTCCTGGGACTGTAAACCCTTTTAGTCCCATTCTTCATTTGCTACCTTTGAATTTACACAGGTTGTCTTTGTTGAGAAGCAGCAAACATTTCAGCAGCTTTATAATTCGACTGGAACTTTGGTAATTAACGAAGCTCATTCAAAGGCGATGTTCGCTCGCAGAGGAAAATAAGATTAGTTGTTAATCAGTACTGAGTGGTTCTGATGCATAATGCTTTGATTTAATTAAATAGGTCCGTAGAATTGAAGATTTACAGTCCCTGGGCAAATTATTAGACGCACTGTATTGTTTTTAGTACTTTTATGTTTCTTAAGAGTTTTTAAGCAATAATGGTATATTTAAACTACAATATTATTGATTTTTATTTAAAAGAATTGTTGTAGACTACATATTTGTATTTATTTTAAGATAATTATGATTAATTATGATTAAGATTAATTTATATTAATTATTTATTATAAGATTATTTATGTGTGGAATCATCATCCTCAAATGCAGGAGACAGTACAGTCTTGCATTGATAGCATGCCGTGAAAAAATTAAAGCTTTGATAGCGGCTAAAGGTGGCTCAACTAAATATTGACTTTTACTAACATTAATTTCACTTTTTTTAAAAACTTAATAAACTTATGATTTTCTAAATTAATGCTGTTTTATTTATGTCAAATAAATCGGTAATTGATTGGATAATATAAAAATAAAAAACAAATCAATTAAAAATAATAAAACGGTACAATATCACCCGGTAATTAATATTTTACATGAAATCTTGCAGTGCGTCTAATAATTTGTCCAGGGACTGTAGTTTACTTAAACCGTTTCACAGGAATTGTAAATGAACAATTATATTTCTAAATAAACTTAAATACTACTTCATAAATAAATAAGACAACAGAACGCTCGTAGCAAATAATCGAAAGATGTTTTATAATAATTATAATAATCTCTGCCTATGGTTCATTGGCCCCTTTTTCCCTGATCAACAAATAACTACCATAGCAATGAAATAATATTTTACATAAATTTTTAACCTCTTGTCTGTTGCTTTAGACATAAGGTATGTATTTGGGTAAACCTATCACATAGTAACTACCTTAAAAAGGAAATATTTATCATGTTTGGTGTGAATCAATTTTAGCGTTTATATTCGACGACAGATTTTTAGCCTTGTTTTTTTTAATTCGATAGAATTAAAAAATGGAAAATTAGGTATTGGCATGCTAAAGATATCCGTACTCCCCTGCCAAAATCAGTTCTATTCTTCGGATCTTAAGATTTTTTTTTTTGAAAGAGAGAGACCTACCCTTAACATAGTTTGTCCGTCTATCCGTACAGGCATTTGTCTACCTGTGTGTCGACGAACCACCATTTTAATTATCATTGAAATTTAATTTTTAGTCATTCAAATCCCTGTTGCCATACGTCAACTATAGAAACTTTATTTAAAAGTAATATCTTAAGGAAAATTTATTTTTGTCATATAAATAAGTTTGTAAAGACGTCATAAAATGTAGCACACTGTGATTCTTTGACTGTTCATTATTTGTTTACTAAGAAAGCGGCACGGCATTCCATTTTTTTGCATAAAAAGCTGGTTTGTTTTAATTTACATTTCTTTATTTATAACTGCAGTATGGAGTTTTTCCATGTATTGTAATTACTAAATATTTCGAAAAAATATGTGTATTATTTTTTATATGTTGATACTTATTTAAGAATAAGAAGCGCGCGTCATTTAAGACGTTAGCGACATTTTCAAACGCGCTAAATGCCACAGGAATGGATTCTAGAATTTAACTCAAGACTCAAGTAATTTTACATAATTATTCTTCGAATTTCTGTTACAAATATTATTATTTTGTCTCTAGTAAATGACAGTAGACAACATAAAACACGTAGCCTTTGAATTTATTGAATCCTTTGAATCAATTTTTTAAAAAATTATTGTCTTAGAAAGCTATTACTTCAGATATATATCTTTTAAACTTTTGTACTTGTTTTCGTAAGTCTGTCTATGTGTAGGGGGAACCAGGGACATATGACCCAACTCGAAGTTTTTTGCTTGTAACTTTTAAAAAAACACTATTTATGATTGTGTAAATGCAGATAATTTATACTTCATAAAGTAGTACACAATATATATTAGTATTTTTCTGTAGTATTAACTTCAATAGTAGTAAAATATAAATTATTTAAAACTTTAGTTTAGGGTCATGTATCACAATGCATAGGGATACATGACCCACCCATTAGGGATACGTGACCCAACCCAAAATTTTTTTAGTAAGACTTAAAATTATCAAAAAACTTTTACCTAATAGCAAAACTAATATCATATTATAAAGTTTATATAGATTTTATAGTATTTTCAGACAAAATTATTACTTTAATTTTTATTACATTAATTATGCTTATATTAACGAAATAATCAATTTTAAAAGTAAATTCTGGTCGAAATACAAAACTGAGGCTTCTTTTATTTTGCAGAGAAAACACAGGTGGTTGAAGAATTGCTACTATTTGATCAATATTAACTTGGGATGTATTATCCATTTCAGGCCATTTAAAAAAATTTCCATCGATTATTTCTGCATATTGAATTGTAAGCTCGTTAAAAAAAAATTTCCTTGTATCTTCCCAACAAACCTTATATTCCGTTAAGAACCCAGTCATTTACTTTTGGGACTCTCGTGATTTTTTAAAAAAATTATTTGTTCTACTTCTGTCTACTTTTGTGTTGTTTACTTGGGTCACATATCCCCAATTGGCTTAGGTCAGTTATCCCAAGTTGCACTTTTTTTGTTTGTTCCAAAACAAAATCATTTGCGAAAAATTACATTAGCACTATTATACACGTAACTGTAGTTAATAGCATGAACTAAACAAGTAACTAATTGAAAAAATCTTTCCTTTAAACCAAAAAATGTAGACCAAAAAACCTTACAGCCTCAAAAGTTTACTTTCAGTGCCTGAAAACGTATTTCTTCGCATAACTAAACACATACGCAATGATTCAACTCGTTTTTTTCACCATGTGATCAGCTGGCTGAAAAAGTGATGCCACTTTCAATTCATAAAACTTTTCCATTGCTGAGAAAAAGGTATTGGGTCATGTATCCTTATGGGTCAAATGCCCCTAGTTCCCCTACTATAAGATTTTTAATGAGCTTTAAACTAACAGGGAAGTAGACTGTTCTTTTTCTTTCAGAACTTTTTGTGTACATTATTTATCAGGTTTCATTGGTTATTTTAAATCACTGATTTATTTTCTATTTATTTTGAGAATTTTTCGTTTAAGACTTGATAAAGCTATTCAAGCTGATTATCCCTACCTTTATTTACTTTTAGTAAATTTACACATCCATTATCTGCTCTGGATAAATATTTGTAAATTGATGAATTGGGAGTCAGAGTTAACCTTACAATTTGATTTGAAGATTTCGAGGCGCCATCTGTTAGATAAGAATGCAACCAAATGATAATAAAGAATAATTTAGTGGAGAAACTTCTTTGTATTCAAGGTAATTACAATACAAAACTAAAGAATAAGTTCTAAAAGAACTAAAATACCCTCCTTTGTTTTTTATTAAACACTCACTGAAATCCTTGCTCGAAAAACAGTATATGTGAAACTGTAATTTTCACATAGAAATGCTTCCGCACAAGATTCATACACTTTAGAAAAAATTCTCCAATCGCAGAATTTAGTTGTAATTTAAACATTTAAAACCCGATTATTCTCATAAATTTTCTTTTGAAAAATGAATAAATATTTATTGTTTACAATTAATTTGCAATTCGAACAATAGTTATGTAAAATTGCTTGGGTCAAATCTTAGCATCCGTTCCGGAGACATTAGGCGGATTGGAAAATGTCACCAAATCATTAAATGAAACGAGCTAACTATTCTTAAAAAAGTATTAACATAAAAGTCCGTTTTGTAAGAGTCATATATTTCCGAAAAATTCTTTCTTAGCAGACAATTAATGAACAATTAAAGAATCACATTGTGCTGTGTTGTAAATTATGACGTCATTCCAAACTGAGATTTATGTGACATGAATAAATGTTCCTTCAAATATTAATTTTAAATTAATAAGGTTTCTCATATGCCATTCTTGATGCGGGAACAGTGATTTTACCAACTAATCATTACTTTTTACTGCTAATTCAATGGGTAGTTCGTCGAAAGACAGGTAGACAGATGTCTGTTTGGACAGACGGACAAAAAGTAATAAAGATAGGTCTCTATGATGTCATACCTTTTTAACAAACAAAAAATAATAATCTGACGGATAAAACCAATTTTGAATGGGAGGGGGGGGGGGGGGTACAACGGACATCTTTAGCATATACCAATACACCTATTTTTCCATTTTTTTAAAAAAAATATTTCGAATTAAAAACTAGGGGTGTGGAACACTACACGACTATCAATTACCACCTAATAAATCAATACATTTAAAGGTATTTATAAACCCCATAAGTTACGTTCAATAACTTAAACCTCTTGCTACCCTACGTCCCCAAATGGGGGCATTTTTTCCCCCTCTCTGGCAAAGCAGTTGATGTTGAAACTGAATTGAAAACCAGCGTACCCATTTACAATAGGACGAAGTGGTTTTTACCGATAAATGATAAATGGCAGCACATTAATTCAGCGGATAGTATACAGACTTACAAAATAGCCGAAAAGCAGAAAGTCTGTTCCAAACGCACTAAAGGTAAGATTTTGTAACTTTTGGAATAATATTTAATTAAACTATATTGGAGTTTGGTGTAGTTTTTAAGTTTTACTTGTACAAGCTTCATTTTAAACCTAAATTTGATATTTTTGTTGCGTAACTAGTAGGGTAAGTGATGATGTCAAATTTAAGTACCCAAATGGATGCATTGGAACTCAGTTAGCATTAGTCATCTGTTCGATTTTTTTTCAGTGAAATACTTAACGGTTGAAGAAATTCAAATTTTGCTTGCGCAAAGTGATATAGAACTGTCTGATTTGGAAGATTCTGATTTTGAAAATGTCATGGAAGACAATGCTGACGAAAATGTCATCGAAACATTCATGGTGTTGCTGCGGGATTTCCAAATATACTGACATGACTACAGGATCATCTGTGTCACGGACACATGCTGATGATAAAGCTTGTATAATTAAATGGAAGAATAATAAGTCTGTGCATTTTTTATCTAGTGCCTTTGGCATCTCACTTGAAGGAAGTTGTAAAAGATGGTCAAAACAGGACAATATGAAAATTGACAACAATCAACCGGCAGTGGTTATAAATCATATAAATAACACCTTCATGGGGGATGTTGATTTAATAGATAGACTCGTATCTTATTATAGAATAGGATATCGAACCAAAAAGTGGACAATGCGTGTTTTCGCTCACGGCTATATGTAATAGTTGGATACAGTATATCCGTCATTCTAAGGCAAGTGAAACACCAAGAAAGGACGGACTTCAATTGATTCATTTCAAGGTTAATATAGCAGAAAGCTTAATAAAACGAGAATTCAATAATGTAGGAAATGAAGTAGTTCCACCTAAAGTAACTACAAAAGTCATTCACCTGCCATTAAATGATTCAAGGTACGACAAAATTGGTCACTCTGTGGAACACGTCAAGCTACCAAACCAAATGAGGTGCCGTAATTCAAGATGTCAAGGAAAAACATGAGTAAAATGTATAAAATGTGACCTTTACTTGTGCTTAGAAAACAAAAACTGTTTTTATGATTTCCATCACAAGAAAATGGTATATATTCCTTTAACAAGCTTTATGCTCATAATGAACCAGTACACTGTTAAAACATGTGTGCTTGGTTTCACCATGATATTGGTTCCTAGTAGCTGCAACGGCTGTGTGGTGAAATGTTTAACCTATTTTCGGTGTTTGGCTGAACCATTTTTCTGGATTTGGAAACAGAAACCTGAGAAATAGTTCAACCGAATACTAAAAATAAGGTGGAACGTTTCACCATTCAGCCGTCAGCTACTAGGAACCAATATCATGGTGAAACCAAGCTCAAAATTTTCAACAGTGTACTCAATTGGGAACAAGATAGTTAGATGCTTTATGCTCATAAAGACCCAATGTACCCAATTGGGTACATGATAATTAGCATATTTAAAATTTAAAAAGTGTAATTTTTTTGTATTTTTGTCTTTTACTAATGTCATATAAGTATAGTAAAATAAAAATAAACTAAATATTTAAGGCATTTTTTTCTGGGATCTTAAGAGGTTAAAACCTCAAAAATTCTATGGCAGCTACCCTATGCGCATGGTCAATTTTCTCGAAGACCTTATGACGTCCGACAGGTTCTAGAAACTCGTATATATCAAATTTGTCCGTATCTCTTTTAGTTGGAGCTGTAAAGTGGTTTTAGGTAGACAGACGAACGGACCAATCTTCAAAAAACATTTTTTTTTTAGAATCAGCATCTTCCAAAAGGTGTATAGAATAAACAATCTCTATTCTGGATTTTCGATCCCCATCACACTACTTTCATTACCTTATATTTCAGATTAGATAATTGAAAGTAAAACAGAAAGTAGGCAACAAAAAAAAATCTAACTTTTTGAGATGTTTTTACTCGGTCGATGTCCAGGAAATAAATAAAATGTGGCGCCTTTCTGTCCATCCAATTGTGACAATACCGAAAGGCTTCCGTGGGAATTCCACCACATGAACCCTTTTCAATCAGACTCCATCATCATAGTTCAAACAAGTATTACATTGGGGATTCCATCCCATGCTTGATCGTGTAGGCAAATAATATAATTCTAATTATCAGTTTTATACACATATAAACAATAAAGTAAGTTAATACATGTTATTATTTCAAAATTGCTAGTTGCTTATTAATGTAGATAATTGTTTTAATTGTAGATTTTTTAAAAACTAATGTATAATGATTAATAGTTAGTATTATATATAGCGCATCTTCGAATGAGGCAACTTAACTAGATAAGAATTAAGCAGGCGCGAGCAATATTTAGAATGATAATTTTCATGTTACCAGAAGAAAAAAAAGATTTATACATAAGGTAAGATACGGTAAGATAAGGTAAAATACTTTATACTTTAGTATAGGGGAACCGGGCTAGTTTTCTATGTTATTTTTTTCGTTTTGATTGTATATTTTTTTACTTTTATTTATTTTGAAGAAAATTTGATATCAATGCCTTCCTCACAAGGTTATCTACAAACTAGCATTACTACTTTACTAAAAAGTAAGTACACTTTTTGGCTGCGAGTGGTTAAATGCAAGCACGTTGAGCTGGAAACGGGATACGTTTTCCCAGACTGCCAAATTTGGATGGCGGAAATTTTCCAACTAAAAAAAGGTTATTATTAACGATTTTTTTAAACTAGTTGCGAAAACTGCGACTTAATTCATTTTGTTGAAGCAAAATGAAAGATCTGGCCGCATTTTGCGACTAGCGACCGTTAAACCCTGGTCACGACTCTGTAGTCTGTACGTACAAGTAGAAGTCGATATTGAGTGACTTCAGCATAGTTAGATCTAAACTAGTGGAAATGCCACTTCTGTTTCTGGGTAACTCGATGAGCGGCGTCTTTCCGTTGTGTACAGGAAACGCTAATCAAACCCACTTTGGGGAAAACAAGCGCAGAAGAGAAATCAATCCTCATCTGTATTTTCCCGTCATTTGACCGACGGAACGCATTGCCAATGGAAAACACTCGAGCATTCTCTGATTCGACTGCCTGTTTTCTGATACCAAGTAACTGTAGACGAGTTCTTGAGATAAAATATTCCATTAGTTTAGAATCAAGAAAGGGACATACTTTTTATGTAGATAAAAAAATTTGTTTATAACTATTTAAGTTAACGGTTAATTTTGTAATATTGAAAGAATATTATACACGAGATAAGCATATATGGAAGTGAAAGGAAGCCAGTAAAAGATACCAACTAAGTAGAGGAGAGGAGGGTACATTATGGAATACCATTTATATATTTAAGAATAACTCTTTTGGTTTTAAATAAAAATCCACACAATCATTTTCAGTACATACTATAACTAATGGTAATGAAGTGCCAATGGTGAAACAAAACAGTATTTATATTTTGGTTATGAAAAAATGTAGTTTAAAAAAGTTACAAGTGGAGGGTAATATGGGATAGTCGGGTAATATGGAATAGCTGTTTACAGTTACTGAAAATATAATTATACTTCAGAGAACATAGTTAATTTTAACTAAAAACAATATTTGAAAATTTACGCTCAAATAGTTTTATTTTCAAGTATATTTTAAAAAAAATAAACAATCTTCTTTCTCTGCCCTGCTCCAGTCCAGTCAAAATGAGCCCATAAAGAACAGCTAATGCGTTAAATCCAAATTTCATTGATCTTCGGAAAATTTTCCGTTACAAAAGATAGATTCAACAACTTTCTTTACCGGTTCTTTAGTTGATGGCATAAGAACAATTTCAGATGATATGTCTTTCATATTACTCGACTCACCATTTTGGATTATGGGCCATTTTACTAACGGTTAGAACATTGATGGCTAAAAAAACGACTACAGCATAACAAACTACTATTCTTTTAGTATACATAATTCTTAACAACTAAATTAAAGTCTCATGATTATTCCTAGGTTGAAATGTTTGAACACTTTCCGACAAGAACTTTCAAAAATACGAAAACACACTTTGCTTTTCAGCGACAGTAACAAGAAGTTAACTCTTTGTTCACTGCATCATGGGGGATTTCTTAGGTCTTTCATGGCATTTCCACGTAATGGCATCACGACAGAGGGCTGAAACTTCAGTATTCCCATAAAACCCTCCTCTCATCTACTTAAATGCGTTATAGGTCGTGCATATGTGTAATACATATTTGTATTGTATAATGTATATTTGAAAGGGAATATGCGCTGCAAAAAAAATAGCAAAAGTGCTGTGAATTATTAACAGCACTTGCTGCAAAGGAGTTTACAATTCTAGTTACTGTGGTTGGCAGATAATACAGGATTCGGGGCACACGACGTCACACGTTCACCTCTCGATGTCAGCTCAATAGAGTATAGATATTAGCAGGGATGGGAAAGTTACTTTTAAAAAGTCTCTGTTACAGTTACTTAATATAAAAAGTAACTAGTTACAGTTACTTGATACAAAAAGTAACTAATTACAGTTACTTTTATAAAAATTTCAAGTTATAAGAAAAATTGCAATTTAACCATATTACCGTTTTTCAAAGAGAACCAAGATTCAAGAAACATAAGCACAAACAAAACACTGCAATTAAAATAAATTTTAAAAAATTATATTTAATCTTAAATGGAGTTGCACCTCTTAAAATTGGCATCCGATAGCCTTCCTCTATTATTAGGAGAAGGACCGAAGGAAGACGTTGAAGTAACGGAAAAGTAACGAAATTTTTCGTTACTCCGTTACCGCTAAAAGTAACTAAGTTACAGTTACATTTTAAAAAATCTAACGGTATTACTCTGCGTTACCTATAATAAAAAGTAACTGTTATAAATAACGCGCTACCCCCTGGATAATAGCTAACGGTATCATACAATATTGTGTGCTGATGGAGTTGTTTAAAATTGGCATCCGATAGCCTTCCCCTATTAGGAGAAGGACGGAAAGAAGACGTTGAAGTAACGGAAAAGTAACGAAATTTTTCGTTACTCCGTTACCGCTAAAAGTAACTAAGTTACAGTTACATTTTAAAAAATCTAACGGTATTACTCGGCGTTACCTAAAAAAAGTAACTGTTACAAATAACGCGCTACTCCCTGGATAATAGCTAACGGTATCATACAATATTGTGTGCTGATGGAGTTGTTTACATTCATCGTCCTTGAAGTTGGCGAGGTCATTACATCACAGCGGGGGTGTAACTCCTCCAAACTGGGTTTCAGGGCCAAGTTCATGGCGGCTCAAAAAATCGATTCCAGTTCGCGGTTGCAACCTGACTTTCAACCCAACCGCGAAAATCGAAACAGAAAACGATAGCTACGATTTGCTGCCAATTGGCGACGTAAACTAAAACCACCATATATCGTATTTATTGATAAGCTAACCCATTAATAAATTGTTTATCTATAAATATATAAAAGGCAAAGACTTGACTCACTGACCCACGTATCAACGCCCAGCCCAAACTACCGGAGAGCTACCAAGTTTTAGGAGAATATTCTTTTTGTAATGAAGGCGTCATTTAAGAAGCTATTTTTCGAAGCTATTTTTGTTCAACGGCCCCGAAATTTCACAGTGATGTTCGAAAATTAAAAGAAAATTCTGATCTTAAGAAATGCATTATAAGCATATGAACAAAAACAATTATTTCATGTAATATTTAAATGAAAAACTTTTTTATCAGATTTTTTTAATGTGCAATTGATTTTTAGTATACTCAATTCTATGCTGTAAAAATAGACTGAATATAAAACTATTAAGCACAGCTTCCCATTTTAGCTTCCACACTACGTTTATAACGTAAAAAGTGGAAGGTATTATAATCGTTCAGTCCGTCTATCTGTCCGTCACCCACTTTCATAGTCCGAACTACAAATGCTACGGACAAGTGTGATACGTCAAAAAATTCAGTGCATCGAAATTAGAATACATTGAAAATTTCAGAAAAGAATTCGAATTCGAAGTACTTCAATTATTTAAAAAAAACTGCAAAATTTAATGCTCATTTAAAAAGCATAGGAAGCCATTTTTATTAGAATTTAATCACCACTGCCAATCGCAACAATCGCTCGAGAAACTTTAATTCTTTTAGATAATAAATTAAAATAATTTTATTTTTGCGACATCGATCAGTTTGAAATGACGTCAAATATATTTCACTACGAGATTCTTTGTACGTTGATATGAAATATTTTTATTCTATTTAAAAGCGAGGAATATTACATATTTATTCTTCGAAATATAAATTAATTTTTGCAAACGATAAGTAATAATTATTGAATTTTCGAAATAAAATAAATGAAACTAGCCAAATTTAGCATGTAAATGTTTAATATAGAATTAATGCTGTGTTTGGCGCCTTTTTACCTCTTAAACACAAATGTTGTGTGGAAGCGGGTAAAGTGACAGATTCTGTTACAAACCTACTTGTATTACAATTACATTCGAATGGAAAATTCCGTTTTATAACACTATGACTATCCTAGATCAATAATAAATTCAATAAAATTCTCAAATAAAATGTCACTTTTTCGATTTGTGTGCTTTGCACGTCGCATTGTTTGATGGATTGTCTAAAGTACGTGCAACATTTCCAGATAGCCAACCCATTTTAACCCACTCAGTAAAGACCCACTTAGCTCATTATGTGCTCTAGAGTTACGCCATTCTACACAAGCAATTGAAAAAATAAGATACCAATTTGTATAAAAACTTTTTCGCACAAATATTTTTTTCATTAAAGTAACATTAGAACTTAACAAGTCATGGGGAGATATTAAGACCGTTGCTGCCAACAGGGTGAGGTGGCGGACCATGACGGAGGCCCTATGCTCCATGTTGGAGTGAAAGAGGTATAAGTAAATAAGTAAGTAACATTTACATTAATTTTTTTTTAACATTTCCATAACCTTACTTTAATCGAAACATGCAATAAAAATTACCTATATATTTAAAAAAAAAATACAATGTGTTTGTGTGTCTCTCTCTGTACCATGTTTATTTTCACTTTAAAAAAAGAATAAATGCACATGGTTTACTTTTTATCAACTAATGGTCACGAATTTTGTTGTTTAGTTGTATTGTCTTTGCAGTTTCTTCTAGAAACTTTTTTAACGGTTTTTAAAATACCTTTTTGAAAAAACAAACCTCCTCGTTATCTTCTTAAACCCTATTTACAGGGGTCAATTCTACAAGCAAAGAACACATCATGTCATCCCCCAAATAGTCCTAAATTAGCCAACAATAGGCCAGCAGACATCGACATGTCAGTAAGTCACTTTTTCAAAGCCAGACGGTTGCGTGAAGCAAAAATAAAAGCGACAATATTGTTATAAAAGACGATTCCACTATAATATTCAATTGAAAAAGCCTAATTTCGGTAGGATTTAATTAGTGATTTTTGATAAATTTACTTTATATTTGAAAATAGCATTAGGATTTCTTTTTTTTATCATAAGTGATTTTTTTTATCATATCTACTAAAATCTTAAAATTCACATTACAATTTTTAATATGATCAAAAAAAAAAGTTTTCAAAAAAGCGTCTATAACCTAAGTATAAACTTTTTGAATTTTATTTGTTTGAATAAAATATGTTGGACCAATTTTATAAAAGTGTTATTACAAAAATCTGGAGCTATATGAATTTGAATTTAAATTATTGAAAAAATCAACATTGTTGAAAATTAATTCGAAATTAAAATACGTCCAAAATTTTTACTGATCTGTTATAGTGTATAAAAGTTAGCTCTTTTTTGTGTGTAAGTTAAATCATAAATTTAATTTCGTTGGGTTTAAAATAAAATGAAATTTTTCAAAGCACTAAGGCTTTTTTCATGTGTTTTTTTACTAATTTGTGCCTTATACCACTGTACCAGCTTGAAAAATATTGGTAAATGGGAATCTCCACACTTACTTTAATATATAAGTGATAGTGAAGAAAAATTAAACAAAAATTAATTATTTTTTAAATAAAAATAAAAGAGGCGTATGTAATAATGACGTCGGACTCTAGTAGTACAAAGGTGGAATCAAGCCGTTATGCATTATGTAAAACAGTCATTCAGTAATAATATTGAAAATGTCATATTTCGTACTTTACAATATTGCAATAATTTAAGCCATTAGATGAATGCTTCCTTTCACCGCCATAAGCAATTTAGTGCCAATGGACAATTACATCGTTTTCCATAAACATTTTTATTCGATTAAGCACATTTAAAAACCTCTAAAACTTAAGTATTTCTGGTTTTTAAGATGTATTTATTTTTAAATTCCTTTTTAAAGTTAGTGATACGTCACTTCCGTTATACCGGCATAACAAATGACGTCACCTTTGGCTTCTTGTTCTTGGCGTGTTATTTCATAACACATTTCACTGTATCGCTTTTGTAGCAATTAAACTTGCTATCATCCTTATCAAACTCTTTAAAAAGTCTGCTATTTTACAGAAACATGTTATGTTCATTCCAGTTAATTTCTTCAAACGTTCAATGATATCACCCGTCTATTCCTTTATCAGATTGAATAGTCAATATAATAGTTCTGCAATAGCACATACGCGCTCAAGTGGGTATTTAACTAAACAACCAAACCTGGAACAGACTGTTTAATTTCCTTAATATTAACTTAACAATTATTTTTAATATTAACTTAATAATTTTAAAATAATATTTTTCTTCTTTCAATGAGGTTTTGCATGAATCGTAAGTTTTACCAGTTTATAAAGTTGTGGCTGCCCTACGTCACTGCATCATCTTTGCTCTGCATCGAAATGTAGAGCTCGCGCAAGGCATTGCAGAAGATCGAAAAATCGCCAAGAGCATAACATTTGACGTCAATGCTTTTTCACTGACGTAAATTTTCGGCAAATTTTAAATGTAAATTTTGGTGAAATTAAACATTTTTGTGAATATTCAAGCTTATATTCGGAATCTGCATATTCTAATCTACCAGAAAAAATATATATATTCTGCATTTCGCGGTTCATGCAACTTGTTCATTCAGTGCCTCCTGATGAGCGATCCGCTATGTTTTCACAAGAACCAACCTTAGTCCTTTGTGAAACAGGATTAGGGTAGCATATCTTCAAGGCTATTACGATTCTGCCTACTCAATTACACCCAATATGTAGCTATGTCATTATTCCGGGCTCTATGCAAAACTCCATAAGTCAGCAACTTTTCCTGCCTCGTCACGATTCATTTGAATCCCGCGGTGGGCTTGAATATTTTGTTCGCTGCCGGAAGCAGCTGATGTTTTGGAAGTGCTCCAAAACAGTTGGCTCATGATGTTTATTGAAATGCTCCCCAGATGCTGATGGGGATAATGCAGCCAGCAGGTGGTTTTCTGACATGCATTTCAGTTGTTTATTATACCATTATATGAAATATGCGCAAAAGTATTGGGGAAAAGTTATGTAAATTGAAATATTAAACTCATGGTATTCATGGCCCGGGGTTTTCGAACTTTTCGGATGCTGAATTTGCACAAAATCTATTATATTAAAAGAAAAAATTCAACGATGAAAATTTTTTTTAATCGGTAAATTATGATTTAAAAATCAAACATATTTTTATCGCGAAAGCAGTCATTGTATGGTTTAATAAAAAACCATAAATAATCTTTCATTAATCTTACTTTAATTTATTAATAATTAGGAATACTAATGTGTGGTGAATCGGGGTTTTCCATTACATTTTATTTTCAATCATAAAACAAAATATAGTTCAATACTTTTAGTGAAAAATGTGAATTGGGTAAAACTCGCAGCAAAAAATAGTGGCTTCTCAAAGAGCCGCAGCTGACGCTTTGTGAAACACTGTCCTACAAAACGCATATCTTTTTAATTATAAAAATAAATAAAATAAGTTTTTTTCGGTGCTTGCAATTACTTAATTTAGTTTCGGTAGAAGCAACCGGAAGCAATATTTTTTTCTTTAATATTTTCAAACGATAACAAGCCGCCGAATTGCGCAAGGGAATCTGTCGGCTGTCGCATTCCCAGAGAGCGAACGTATCGATTTGATTCTCATTCCAATCACGATATGAAACTATGAAAGAATAAAATCGAGATGCTTGGCGACATGGCTTGCTTGGCTTGTATGGTAACCTTTGGCGAAATTAGCAATTGCATTGCCAATTTCTAAATGTTAATCCTTAATCCATTTAGATCTTAAATGCATATAATTTATTCTGAAGTTTTTTTATACTAATCTTTTATTAATTATATACTTAACGATTTTAAATTTTTATTTACTTTTTTTTTATTTCTTCGGTATTTTAAGTTCCACGTTTTTTACAAATCTGGTCTGTAATTTAATGAATTTTTCCTGGTACGTAAAAGTTTATTTTCTCGGTCGACCATTTTGAAATTAGGTAGTATTTTTTGTCATTTCAAAATAGCAACCATCTCGGCAAGTGCTCGGGGTTTGTTGTCATTTCGACTTGGCGAGATTTTTGAAAAGTCGCCAAATCCGGGCACGGTCCTTTAGGTTAACCAAATAGTGAAGCCTTCTGAAATTCTCCAAACCGAATTGATGGGCCCAAACACAATGTTATTTCAATACGATACGTCTCATTTAATTTTTTATGAATTGGTTATTGAAACTAAACATGACAATTTGTGAAGTGATAGCTCGTAGTAAACTGAACTCAGCACCACTGCAGGCAAACCTAAGGCTCTGTGTATACTAAGCATTTCTCAAGGTTAGGAGATCAATCGCAAGCGGAACTTCCAGTGTTTAGTTCCCAAGTATAATTGATAGTCATTTTACAGACGCACTTAAGGGAACTTAAAGAGTGTAGCACAAGATCCAAATTAATATGGCTTTTTAGATTTTCCCTTTATATATACATATGATTAAAATTATTATTTATTATTTTTTAGTGTACAGTCCCTGGTCAAATTATTAGACGCACTGTATTTTTTAAGTAATTTTATGTTTCTTAAGAGTTTTTATGCAATAATGGTATATTTAAACTACAATATTATTGATTTTTATTTAAAAGAATTTTTGTAGACTACATATTTGTATTTATTTTTAACATATGGCAACACTGTGTTAGAAGAAAGAAAAGGGAAAAAGAAGAAGAAAAGATTATTTATGTGTGGAAACATCATCCTCAAATGCAGGAGACAGTACAGTCTTGCATTGATAGCATGCCTACAGAATTAAAGCTTTGATAGCGGCTAAAGGTGGCTCAACTAAATATTTACTTTTACTAACATTAATTTCACTTTTCTTTAAAACTGAATAAACTTATGCTTTTCTAATTTAAGACTGTTTTATTTATGTCAAATAAATCGGTAATTGATTGGATAATATAAAAATAAAAAACAAATCAATTTAAAATAATAAAACGGTACAATATCACCCGGTAATTAATATTGCAGTGCGTGAAATCTTGCAGTGCGTCTAATAATTTGTCCAGGGACTGTACTCTAACTTGGCATATCACAGCTGGGTTATATGCAAAATAAATAGAATCAAATGATTTGTCTAGCGCTCAGTTGGGCGTATTGGGAACGCGATTAATTCCTTTACTTGGCAAACCGCATTGTGCATAGGTTTTAGTCACGTAGCATCACCATATTATTCTAATCTCCATGTACAAAAAAAAGCAAAAGAACAATTGCCTTTTGATCATACCCGAACTTTCTCGATTCTTAACGCCCTTGTTAGATTAGAATTTTTCTACGAGGCTCTATGACAAAAATGGTATCGGCAATTATAATGTAAAAAAAAAATATTTAACAAGTTTGTTATTATGGTAAAATCTTTTAAGCAAGTAAAATCTAGTGTCAATTAAAACTATTTATAAAACCTAGGGCGTCAGGGTGCACACAAAAGTTTATAAACTTCCTGTTTGTTTTAACGTCGAGGAATATTTCACCTTCTCCGAACACAAGTTTCAAAATATAAAAAAAATACAGCCAAAGCAAGCCAGGACAACGGAATTAAAATTCTATGTGCGGCACCGTTTTGGCAAAACTAGCAAGCTATAATAAGAAAAAAGTATTTTTTTTCTATAAAACTATCTCTCAGTGAGCTTAGCATTTGACTTCTCTGTCTCCCCATTCAGTATATTTCGGAGTAATTAAAACTTAAAAAAATAATTATTAAGTAACCAGATGATAACTCCCCTTCAAATTTGTTTTATTTTTCTACTAAGACAATTCTAATACCTGGTGGGAAAAAAATGCATACATCGGCAAAGCAATATTTTCGTAGGGTTACGATTTCAAAACTAATGCATTAGCTCTATGGAACTGACCATTACCCGAAGATTGTGCATGTGCATTATGAAAAGTTAATTGAATAAAACATTGTACTAGAGCAATATAGTAGAGTATTTGGTGACGTTTGTCTTTCTTTTTTTTTAAATTGACTTTCTTATTTTTATATCTAAATTTTCGAAGTCATTGATGAAAACATCTGCTATCTGGGTCATCTATAATGCATACATCTGTGTTGTTTCAACGTTGTTGACATCTATAAAGTTAAAGGGGAACAAAGTATTGTAGTTTTGTGCCTAATAACAGAGGGGCCAATGTTGAAAATTATAACAGATGATGTCAGGCCTTTCTATATAATAAAATCGCAGGGTAATGACTATCACATTTTAAAATGACACAAGACGGGTATGGTAGAAAACGCATTTGCAAGATATTTTCGACAGATAATTTCAATTTAATGTTGGCATCATAACCACACAAGGCAAGAAAATACATTTTAATACTTTAGGGTTGGGGCGTGGATCTAGCCTGTCGGTAAGGTTTGGACTGGCTCCCTAAGTTGCGAGTTTCGAGTCCAGTCTGCCTTCCGTAAATATGATACCTTTTATGTTATGGTTTGAACTTGTGCACTGTAATAACCAGTTTTGCTGCGTTCCAAAGTCTCCACGTTTCCATACCAAATCAATACCTCTGGGGTGACAAGCAATTCTGGGATCCTCTAGTTGGCCTCTGTCTCTAAAATTAGATGGATCCCTATGTGGTGTTGTCTGTCTACTGACGAAGGTTTATAAGCGGGTCTTGACCAAGCACACAACGAAATATTGTACCAACACAACTTTAGGTTTGAGTTCTACCATGACTTTCATGATTTTGTACCAATTGATTAAATATGATATATTTATGTATGTTTGATAACTTTTACTGATAGATAACCAGTTTTGCTTGCGTTGCAATTCACACGATTTCATAAAGAAAAATAGTAGAATTCTTCTTAATATTGACATAGTAAAAAAAATGTGTAAGTCAGATTACAGTACCCGTTCTGGTAAACATAATGGTAACGTAACTCGGTGCTAATATTACAACTACAGCTGCAAAATAACTTTGCTGTAATTATCAATAACATACAGGGACTGACCATGGCAGGTTGAGGTCCAAGGTCCGGATACTTTTAAGCCTTTTCGGACTGATATTTTAACAAAAAAAATACATATTTGGAAAAAAAAGACCTTTTAAAGGAAGGTCAATCATCAAATTTAATGATATCAATCTATCATAGGGCTTAATTTTTTTAAAAAAAAAAGCAAAAATAATAATAATTAGTTTGGCCGTAAAATGATACAAAATTGTTGGGTGTGAAGCAAAATTTAAAGGTTTAAAGCCAATTTTGGAGCCCCCTAAAATAATGGACCCAAGGCCTGGGCCTTGTAGGCCTAGGTAATGATCCGGGCCTGAGCACATGTGCTGTATTTTTACAAAAAGTTGGAAAAAATTGCTCATATTTTCAAACGTATGTGTGTCCCAGTGTACTCGGGCAAACCCAGTAATTAATTGTGGATATTTCTTCTAGGAGGTTCGAATCCCAGCTCTCCAGAGAAGGTTCAATCCCGATTCCAATACGGAAACCACACAGTGTAGCGATCTGATTTGTAATTCTCTCTTAGTGCTGTAAAATTGTGTTTACAGCACCATCTGCAATCAAATACTGCATAATGCGCTGTGAAAATGCGACAAATGTGCCGCATTTTTACAAAAAAATTACTGTGTGAATGTTGCTGCTATATTAATAGCTAAAAAATTCATTCCATAGATAGCAAAGAAAATGAGCCAGGAGGAAATTCATCCATCAGTAGTCAAATGACTGTACAAAAAAAGACTTATTGAAAACAACTTGCATTTAAAACAACATCTAAAAATTAAGAATCAAGAATGAATATAAGAGTATGCCTGTCCTTTATACTTTGAGTACGTCTGTCTGTACGCTTTTAAGAATTTCAGTATGAAATAACAGGAAAGTGTAGGCTATGTTATTTCCCTCAGAACTTCTTGTTTTGAATTCTTTTGATTAAAAAAATGAAAATATGCAAATAATTTTAAACTAACAAGAGTATTTTACATTCTTTAGATGTATTATTTTGGCCAAGCATTTATGCAAAACTCTCATCAGCATTGTCTTCTTGTCATACATAGAAATATTAACTTTTATTTTCTCTTTGTGTTGTCGATTCGTAGTAGTAACACTCTAACCATTTCACGTATCTCATTAGGACAATTTCAATATTTCGAATTCTAATTTATTTATAATAATAGAACTTGAAGGAAATAAAAACCTTCGGATAAATTTCATATTATTTAAAATTTTATGACCTTAAAAATAAATTTTCCAATAGTGCATATAAAATACATTTCGTGCAGATTTAAAAGATCGCATTCAACTTGGTTATCATATTGGCTCATTGGTCTTGGCTCATTCTATTTATAACGAGAAAAAAATATATATCATTAAGGGGACAGGGAACATAACGACGCTTCAAAATATCAAATTTTCATTTTAACATTCAATCACTAAAATGAATATTTACGAAAATTTTTATGTAATAAGCATCTGCATATGGGGTTGGAGTTTACAAATTTGGCAGTTAATTTCAATACAACTTTGTTTCCAGCTTTTAATGTCATTATTTTGAAACACCGATTTTTAGCTATTAGGTACACTTTCAAGCACAACTACTGCGTGTATTTGAAAATATTTTAATGGAAATAAAAAAAAGTCCATTCAACGCAATGAACCTTAAGTTTGACGATAAAATATTCATAATTTTAAGTTATTAACCTAAATAGAAATTTTGCGAATTTCTTAAATTAGAAAAATCGTCTTAATTTTACTCACATATATATATTTTTTTTGTGGAATACTTTTGGTTCACTGTGTTAAATAGACATGAATACGACATCACAGAAAATTTCAACTCTTCTAGTAAAATAGAAAAAGAGAAAAGTGTACCTTAAGGCTGAAAATTGGTGTTTTGGAATAATGACATTTAAAGCTGGCAACAAAGTTATATTGAAATTAACTACCAAATTTGTAAACTCCGGCCGCATATTCAAATGTGCATCATAAAAGTTATTTTCGTAAAGGCACGATTCAGTAACTAAAGTTTAAATGAAAATTCGATATTTTGAGTGGTCGTTTTGTTCCCTGTTACCTTAATATTTTGTGGAACTTTTTGAAAATTGCTCTAGCTTGACCAAAAACAGTATTCTAAGGAAGATTATTTGTCAAAATTACTAAATAGAATTGACTTTATTATTTTATTTCTCATCAATAATTATTAGTTTGCTGATCTTTTGTAATGAGTTACAGTTAGAATATAATTGGTTATTTTTCCTAAAATTTATAGCATCCTATGTTTGAATTGATCATTATTGTCTTAAACTACCATTGTCATACACTATCACAAACATGTTTTTTTATGTGCGTACCAAAAAGTCAAAAACACATATTTCAAGAATTACCAGGAAGTGACGCGCCGGAAACGAGCCAAGTATCGATTTGTTTGTAGTTCAACTAAGAGGAATTAACCTTCGAAAAGATCGGGCGAGGCATGTTTATTTCAATGACTTTCGTTTGATAAATACAATTCCAGTTTTAAAAAAGTTAGAATTTAAATATATTTTCCATATTTGAAGTTTTTTGTGGTGTCGATTACCAATAGCAAACTTTCAGACAGATTCTAATGTTACATTCCGGCCATTATCAGCTGCTAAAAACAATTTCGTTTCGTGAAATCGTTAATTTTCTGCCTCTATGAACGAGGTGTTCAACTGAAAAATGATGTTAGTATAAGCAAGGTATTGAAAAGGTTGATGGGCGTTCACTTTTTTAAAAGTTATATTTTTTTCCCTTCTTTTTATTAACGAAGGCCGATGTAAATAACTTTCAGTTAAAATACGAAGTTTAATTACGAAATAGGAAACCTGTATAACAAAGTATCAAATACAAAATGACGAAAATGAAAAATGATGCAATAAAACACTTTCCTTCGAATAATATCACGATAATTATAAGCACGTTTCATTTTAAATTGTATAAAAAACGAACCATTTCGGAAATCCTTAAATTATGTAACTAGTAAAAAAAGTCATTGCTGCCAGGATTCAGAAATAATTCACAAAGAATTTTCTAACTATGTTTTTTTTAAAAATCTTTTCAATGAAAAGGTTAAATCATAACAAGTCATGCGTTTCCGCTACTGAGTTACGTAATTATGATAAGACTGTTAGTTACTTGTAAGATAATAGAGGGACCCAGTGTACTCGGGCAAACCCCGTAATTAATTGTGAATATTTCTTCTAGGAGATTCGAATCCCAGCTCCCCAGAGAAGGTTCAATCCCGATTCCAATACGGAAACCACACAGTGTAGCGATCCAATTTGTAATCCCCTCTTCGTGCTGTAAAATTGTGTTTATAGCACCATCTGCATATCAAATACTGCATAATGCGCTGTGAAAATGCGGCAAATGTGCCGCAGTTTTACAAAAAAAAATTACAGTATGAATGCTGTTGCTATATTAATAGATGAATAATTCATTCCATAGATAGCAAAGAAAATCAGTCAGGAGGAAATTCATCCAACAGTAGTTAAATGACTTTACAAAAAAAGACTTATTGAAAACAACTTGCATTTAAAACAACGACATCTAAAAATTAAGAATCAGGAATGAATATAAGAGTATGCCTGTCCTTTATACTTTGAGTACGTCTGTCTATACGCTTTTAAGAATTTCAGTATGAAATAACAGGAAAGTGTAGGCTATGTTATTTCCCTCAGAACTTCTTGTTTTGAATTCTTTTGATTAAAAAAATGAAAATATGCAAATAATTTTAAACTAAAAAGAGTATTTTTCATTCTTTAGATGTATTATTTTTGCCAAGCATTTATGCAAAACTCTCATCAGCATTGTCTTCTTGTCATACATAGAAATATTAACTTTTATTTTCTCTTTGTATTGTCAATTCGCTGTAGTAACACTCTAACCATTTCATGTATCTCATTAGGACAATTTCAATATTTCGAATTCTAATTTATTTATAATAATAGAACTTGAAGGAAATAAAAACCTTCGGATAAATTTCATATTATTTAAAATTTTATAAACTTAAAAATAAATTTTCCAATAGTGCATATAAAATACATTTCGTGCAGATTTAAAAGATCGCTTTCAACTTGGTTATCATATTGGCTCATTGGTATCATATTCATTCTATTTATAACGAGAAATATATATATATATATATATATATATATATATATATATATATATATATATATATATATATATATATATATATATATATATATATATATATATATATATATATATATATATATATATATATATATATATATATATATATATATATATATATATATATATATATATATATATATATATATATATATATATATATATATATATATATATATATATATATATATATATATATATATATATATATATATATATATATATAATATATATAATTAAGGGGACAGGGAACATAACGACGCTTCAAAATATCAAATTTTCATTTTAACATTCAATCACTAAAATGAATATTTACGAAAATTTTTATGTAATAAGCATCTGCATATGGGGTTGGAGTTTACAAATTTGGCAGTTAATTTCAATATAACTTTGTTTCCAGCTTTTAATGTCATTATTTTAAAACACCGATTTTTAGCTATTAGGTACACTTTCAAGCACAACTACTGCGTGTATCTGAAAATATTTTTAATGGAAATAAAAAAAAAAGTCCATTCAACGCAATGAACCTCAAGTTTGACGATAAAATATTCATAATTTTAAGTTATTAACCTAAATAGAAATTTTGCGAATTTCTTAAATTAGAAAAATCGTCTTAATTTTACTCACATAATATTTTTTTGTGGAATATTTTTGGTTCACTGTGTTAAATAGACATGAATACGACATCACAGAAAATTTCAACTCTTCTAGTAAAATAGAAAAAGAGAAAAGTGTACCTTAAGGCTGAAAATTGGTGTTTTGGAATAATGACATTTAAAGCTGGCAACAAAGTTATATTGAAATTAACTACCAAATTTGTAAACTCCGGCCGCATATTCAAATGTGCATCATAAAAGTTATTTTCGTAAAGGCACGATTCAGTAACTAAAGTTTAAATGAAAATTCGATATTTTGAGTGGTCGTTTTGTTCCCTGTTACCTTAATATTTTGTGGAACTTTTTGAAAATTGCTCTAGCTTGACCAAAAACAGTATTCTAAAAAAAGATTATTTGTCAAAATTACTAAATAGAATTGACTTTATTATTTTATTTCTCATCAATAATTATTAGTTTGCTGATCTTTTGTAATGAGTTACAGTTAGAATATAATTGGTTATTTTTCCTAAAATTTATAGCTCCTATGTTTGAATTGATCATTATTGTCTTAAACTACCATTGTCATACACTATCACAAACATGTTTTTTTTATGTGCGTACCAAAAAGTCAAAAACACATATTTCAAGAATTACCAGGAAGTGACGCGCCGGAAACGAGCCAAGTATTGATTTGTTTGTAGTTCAACTAAGAGGAATTAACCTTCGAAAAGATCGGGCGAGGCATGTTTATTTCAATGACTTTCGTTTGATAAATACAATTCCAGTTTTAAAAAAGTTAGAATTTACATATATTTTCCATATTTGAAGTTTTTTGTGGTGTCGATTACCAATAGCAAACTTTCAGACAGATTCTAATGTTACATTCCGGCCATTATCAGCTGCTAAAAACAATTTCGTTTCGTGAAATCGTTAATTTTCTGCCTCTATGAACGAGGTGTTCAACTGAAAAATGATGTTAGTATAAGCAAGGTATTGAAAAGGTTGATGGGCGTTCACTTTTTTAAAAGTTATATTTTTTTCCTTCTTTTTATTAACGAAGGCCGATGTAAATAACTTTCAGTTAAAATACGAAGTTTAATTACGAAATAGGAAACCCGTATAACAAAGTATCAAATACAAAATGACGAAAATGAAAAAAATAGTGCAATAAAACACTTTCCTTCGAATAATATCACGATAATTATAAGCACGTTTCATTTTAAATTGTATAAAAAACGAACCATTTCGGAAATCCTTAAATTATGTAACTAGTAAAAAAAGTCATTGCTGCCAGGATTCAGAAATAATTCACAAAGAATTTTCTAACTATGTTTTTTTTTAAAATCTTTTCAATGAAGAGGTTAAATCATAAAAAGTCATGCGTTTCCGCTACTGAGTTACGTAATTATGATAAGACTGTTAGTTACTTGTAAGATAATAGAGGGCGCAATCTGTCGTCAGTGGTGCTGTCATACTGAAAACGAATGCAATTCGTTTCCTTTATTTAGAACAATGACTTATCCAGTCAGTCGAGGTGTAAAAAAACATCTGAATAATATTTTAATGATCATCTAGGATATCACCAAGTTCGTCACAAATACTCCAAATATTTCACTGGTTACTTCATAGATGAACTAGTGAAATGGTAGATACATATTTTGTAGTTCAACCAAGTATAACATCAAGTCCATTTTCCCCCCCCCCTCTTAAATGAAAAACTATTACCTGTATATTATTCATATTATTCTGCTGAAATATAGATATTTTTGGTTGTTTTTGTCGACATCCGGATGTATAACTCTTACACACCAAAATTATGTATTCACAAAGCAATGAAATGCATCTTATGGCAATGCAATACTCATACAGAGTGCTTGTTATTCGAAATTTTGTTAATTTTACCTTAGTCATTTCTAGGGGTTTCTTTTACATTCTTTAACAAATGAAACCTTATAAAATAAACGCGTCTCATTATTTTTCTATAATTTCGGAATTTACGAGAGAAAAATTACGAAGGAAATATCTATCATCGTTGTTTACAAATTAAAGCTGATGTAATTGTTATTTCGGAAATACTAATTTAAAGAACAGTTTTTTTACTGTCCTTTTTTGAGTTTTTTAAAATAGGTATTGTTACCATAAATTGCGATTGCAAACCAAGTTAAATAAAATTATGGAATAGGAAGAATTTTGGATAAGAAAGAAAAGTGTCTTAATTTTATCCACTAAAAACGACAAACAAAAGACGTCTAAATAACGTCTATGTAACGTTATAATCAATTGAAGAACATGAAATGCATTTAAAGGCGACATTTGGCGTCTTAATTATTACGGCAATAACTTTATTTCAATGGCCTAATCTACACAATTCAGTATATTTTTTCAAGATATACTTATGCTGAACTTTTCTCACAGCTGTCAAATGTCGACGTTCAGGAAATTTTTTCAACGCACTAATTAGTAAATTGCAATTCTATATAAAAAAAGGAAATCGTCGAAATTTTTTTAAATAAATTATTGGCTTTAGGGACTCTTTAGAAAAGAAGATGTGAAAAGTTCTTTGCTCTAAAGCGCGAGCGTCCCTCCTAAACAACCCTCTAAAAATTCATTTTCTATAAATCAATTCCCACTACTAAGGTTAAGCTATTATAATTTTAAAAACTAAAAAAAGCTGAACTCCTCGGCGCAACAGCCCATTAGTAGGCCAAGGCCTGCCATGCCCATTTCAGCTTACTTGATTAAGGGCTCTGGGGTGCTAGGCATATTTCCCGATTAGGTGGTCAACCTCATTCGGAACCCCCAAGGTTTAGTTGCCAACATGATTGGTCCTCATTTTATCGACCCACTTAAGGGATAAAAGGATGAGTAAACCTTGCCCAGTCCAGGATTCGATCCCCGAACCACTAAGCCACTGGGCCTCCCTATTATTATAATTCTAGCATTGTAGATACTGACCAAACTTTTGCATTGCAGAAATTTTTAAACAAAATAGTCAGTACATATTTACAAATTATGTATATTTAATACACATTTAGCGAAAATTTTACGTGGTTTTTTTTTTAAATAATAATTAAAAAACTGCACAATTATGTGTACATAATTGTGTCTTCAATTATTTAAAATTTATTTTAATAATCAATTTTAATTATGACCTATTTATTTTAATGTAAAACACCACAAAATAAAAAAAGTATTTGTTTCCTATGTTATAAGATGATCTTGATCCTATTTTTTTACCATAGTGGGATAGAATGTCAGAAAAACTCTGGCTCCACCAATGATTATGGCAGTTAGATTAATTTTTCATAGAAAATATGTAGAGAAGTGAATGGAATTTTTAAGTTCGGTGCCTCGTACCATTTAGAAAAAATCCCTATAAAGTTCAAAGAGTTTATTTATAGGACTGCGTCACTTGATTGTGGTTCTAAATTACGACGGCAGTCGCCAATAGTCCTCGTGTAGCTCTAGTGCGATGATATTCAAAGTAACTCAACTATTTATAGGATTGATTCCAAAATAGTGCATTAAATATGACTAAAATCACTGAAAGCAGGGTTTTAGTCCACCTTTAATTAACTAATACTTTAGAATCAATTATTTACTTAAACCTTTATAATTGTGTACAGGGATATTTTTCTAAAAGGGAACAAGGCACCGATCCTCCATTTATCTTTCGTTTATCTATTTATTTTATCATCTTACAATTTTAATCGAACAACAGTGCTGTAGATTCCATAGGAGCTTATATGAAAATTCTATCTCATTATGGCATTGAATTGGACCAATACAGCCCATGTAACTTCAATAACGATATAAAATACAAACCACGTTTGAGGTTAAAAACAATTTAACCTTTTGCTTAAAATAATTAGTTCTTAATTAAACATGCCTATTATGAATATATATTTATAAATTTAAAATTAAAGGGGTGCTGGTTCCATAAAAAACTAAAATGGCTCAAAAGTATTTAAATAAAGTTTCATTATTTATTTCTAGAAAAATTACAGAAACTAAAAAAGTAAATGCAATATGAGTGGTTTTACCTGCTAGAATGTACCTGCTGAATTATATTATATTATATAATAAACTAACTGCTTATTCACCTAACAAATACAAATAATTATTATGCCTTTAAAACACAAATTTTCTAATATTTTATAAATATCAACGACTTGGATCTCTATTTGTCACTCTAACTTGAAGCATATTAATTATATCTGTGTGTCAGCTGATTTTCTCATTATGTACGCTCATATTTGTTTCTGTGTTTGTTTTTGTTCGATTTAACCATATATGTTTTTGTTCGGCTGTACGAAATTTTTCCCCCTCGGCGTTACATAATATTTTTATATTGTTTCTTTGTCATTTTTTGTTTTTTTGTAAGATTATTATTATTATTATTATTAGAATGGTAATCGACTTGCATTGGTAGTGGGATTGTATTTAGGTAAAAGTTTCGGGAAGAGGAGGAGATATATTATTATTATTATATTATTATTATTATATTATTATTTTTATTATATTATTATTATTATTAACTTATTATTATTATTATATTATTATATTATTATTATTATTTTATTATTCTTATTATTATTACTATATTATATTATTATCATATTATTATTATTATTATTATTACTATTTTATTATATTATTATCATATTATTATTATTATTATTATTATTATTATTATTATTATTATTATTATTATTATATTATTACTATTAGAATGGTAATCGACTTGCATTGGTAGTGGGATTGTATTTAGGTAAAAGTTTCGGGAAGGGGAGGAGATATATTATTATTATTATTATTATTATTATTATTATATTATTATTATTTTTATTAATATTATTATTATTATTAATATTATTATTAATAATATTATTATATTATTATTATTATATTATTATTATTATTATTATTACTATTATTATATTATTATCATATTATTATTATTATTATTATTTTGTATTTAGGTAAAAGTTTCGGGAAGGCGGGGGGGGGGGGTGGGATTAAAGGGGGCTCACACTTTATAGCTTATGAAAGACTTTTCCGATCTTACTATTCGATGACTAAAGAGGCCTAAAAAAACAAAATAAGGAACATAAATTATTTTCTCTCTGCACGAACTAATGCGGCTGTAAAGACACGATGAGTACGAATTTGCTAGAATTTCTTTCTTAAGAGTTTTCTTCTCTCTGTCTTACAACCTTAATAGTTTTCATCATTTAGCAGATGAAGCAAATTAGAATCAATATTAAGAATAAAATACCATATAGAAGCTTTTAGGTTATGCAGGAAAAAATTGTTTTGACATCAAAAATCACGAAAAAAATATATCTTGTATAACGGCACACAATATCTGAATTGGTAACTCATACAGCAAGAGAAATTATAGGGTGCAAGAAAGATTTATTTTAGATTACATTTGCGAATTGATGCTCTTAACTTTTTCTATCCCCGTTTCAATATTATTATATTGCTTTTATTTTTATATTGATGGTGATAATTAGATATTATGTACTTGAATTTTAGTTGTTCATATTTTGGTTTGGTCAAAAATTCATAAATAAAAATAAATTAAATTAAACATTCTATCACGATATGATGCACAGAATTATACCAAATAAAACATACATTGTGCATTTAAATGCATATCCCCCTTAAAAAAAAGCTTTTTATAATATACAAACAAAACAATTGTTTGAGATAGCAACTAACACGTTAAGGATTTTTAAATAGTTGAGTTAAGGTTTTTTTAAAACCAGTAAATAACTAACAAACGTTATCAATTTTTATGTTTGGGAAAGAAAAGGAATAGATATTAGTATGATTTCGCTTCCTTTTTCCCGTAAAATATTTTTTAAAAAAATACTGCAAATTATTTTTAAAAATAAATATTAATCTTGCAATGCGTTTTTGAAATTTTGAGATTATAGCCTTTTGACAGCTAGAGAAAAAGCAATACCAATAACATAACAAACATCACTTACTTTTTAAAAATGCAACTTGTCGTCAGGACGATCCAAAAGCTTCTAATTTCCGAAATCTGTCCGACAAAAGATCAGTTCTAAACCTAAAGGGGATTTGGTTCCCAAAAGTAGATTCTATTTCACACGTGAGCTTGGAGAGCACACAAACAACAACAAACGCGAATTTTGAACGCACAGCAGCCGTACGCGACACAAAAAACCGTTCTCTTTCTACAGCGAGTGGCAAGTTCACAGCAAACTCCCATGAATGGAGGGGTTCCGGGTTGCCAGAATCGATAAACGTTCTGACTTATTGGCGGTATTTTCTGTCGCTAACATTTTTTTTTGTTTCGTTTGAAAGCAAAGTTGTTCGTTGTGTAAGTGTGTGGCATTGTTAGACAGCTCAAGCAGTGTTTCCACTTTAAGAGATTTTATCCCTTTTAAGGGATATTTTGACCTCTTGAGGGATGAAAAAGGGATTGAGGGATATTAAGGGACAAATCAGGTTTTTGAAAGAGAAAAAGGAGTCAAACTAGGGATATTTAAAAAAAAACTGCCACTTTGTTCAAAAATGGTTAGTTTTGAACAAAACTGAAAGAAGTGCAAGATGCAAAGTATGTAATGCTTATAATGGTAATGTATGCTTTTAATAATCCAACGGTGTTTTTGTCGCCTAAGATGTGGCGGATTTCTAGAGGGCGATAAATACTTTTTCTGGTTATATGGCATTTTCTGGCGAAATTCTGTGTTGGTAGGTGAGGCTAATGTTGCGCGCATGTGAATTTTTTAATGTTATTTTTTCGTCATTTAGTAGAGTTTGTTTGTTGGTAGTAGGTTTTGCTATTGAACGTTATTATTATGGAGGGTGCGCATTGGAATTAAGAATTTTTTCTTTCTTGTTTTCAAAATTGCCCCGAGCGTGTTTCGATTTACATAACTAACTAAACACACACACAAAATGTCCATATCTAAACAAATTGCCTGCGTTGCGTTCCAAACAAGTGTTTAGGCGTTCAATGGGTCCTACGATTCTTCCCAATTTTGAATACTGGTGTTTTTTTAAAGAAAAAAACCCACAACGAATGCGTACGGCATTGCCAAACCGCCACTATACCCATTTTGTGGTGAGTTTAGTTTTTTTTCATAGCAGCCCTTGTTTACATCTTTGTCAACCAATTCATAGGAATTATGGTTAACGTATGGGCTTGTTTCAACACTTTGTCAAAGAAAACAAAACAACCAATGAAATCGCAGTATAGAGAGCGTGACATCTTAAGAAATATTCCCATTGGCGTAAATAATTAAAAAGAAGAATACAAGGCAAAAGGTTGCTAAGTTGGCGACTGAGGGATAAAAAGGGATTTTTTGGTTCCTTAGAAGGGATTTTTAATTTTTTGGAGTGGAAACGAAACACTGAGCTCAAGCCTATTTGAGTATGATAACAAGAAACGGTAATCATTGCCAAATGGAGGTTTTGTGACAAACGTAAACAACTGCAGTAATGATGAAATTTCTATTTTATTTAATTAGATATTGCCGAATTGCAAAATAATATTTGCTTATTGATGGATATTTACCAACATTGATTTATTTTGGGTTATTTTAATCGATGAATACCATTAATTCACAGTTCCTAACGTTGCATTATATAATGCTTTCAAAGTCTATGAGATACGAATCCCGCTTTATAGTATAGACTATAGACGGTCGTACCGTAGTCCGTAGACGTACAGAATTGGCGTTAAGTAGAATAGTTAGCTATTTTAATTAACTCTCATTCATTAAAAAAACGCGTGTTGCTTATTGCAGATAAAAAAAAACCCCAAGCTGTCTCATTTTACTCTCTGAGTGAAGTAGGTGGGCCAAATGGGTATAATGTGTAAACTTTGTTTTTATGTTTTCTCTGTATGAGTTTTAAATCTACGCATTATTAGTATTATTTTATTTCATAAAAAATAATAGTTAAATAGTTAATCTTTTCTACTCGATACTTAAAATTTAATAAAATTATAATTTTTAAAAATTATGTTGTCTAAAAATGAGTCTCCAGACGGGTATGTTACGTACGTGAGCGTTTGTATATCCGTGACCCTCATAGAAAACATTTGACCATCACAGCACCCACATTACTACGTTTTTTTAATAGATACTAGCAAATAAATACCCGTTCTTCGCACGGCTAAAAGGATATCAAATCGATCCAAGTATATGTGTCATTTAATTTGCTGTAGGATTTGAACGAAAGTGGTGGGGTTTTTTTTAGAATATTAGAATTTTCTCTAAAAATAGAACAATTATGAAAAAACTAAGCTTTCGGTGCACACGTTGGTATTAAAGGGAATCTATCTTAAAAATTTCGAATTTCTAAGGGCAGTATAAGTAGGTATTTTACGATCCACACAGACAGACTCTTTCTTTTATTATTATAGATTTGCAAAGTGGTCGCAGCCGAGTTATGCAACGTGAGGTGTGCCCCCCTGTGTGCGGCCCCTTTCCGGATTTTTGGTGTGCGTACGTGAAGGTCGTGGAGAAGGTGAAAATAGGGGAGGAATAAAAAAAAAATGGGCGTTTATTAGAGAAGACTCGGGGGTCGATCGTAGCTTGTTTTTCACGTCCTATGGAGAGTGGTTCAGTTGATTTTTTTTAAAAAAAATAATAACGTTGGTGGAGTGGAATGGAAGATATTATGACGCGCAAGGCTCTGATTCACGATTTAATACAAGTATCCAAGGGAAGAAAACCTTTTAAACGATGGCTATATTCATATTAAAAAAAATCACAATATATATTACAAAACAAAATACAAAAATTGTCGACCAACAACAGGCCCAGCAAGGTTGGTCCAAAATAAATCTAATACTTTACCAGTTTCCAATGACTATCAAGATTCTTCTTAAAATCTTCTACTCTCTTCGAATGCACCACATAATCTGATAAAGCATTCCACTCATTGACAACTCTATTGTAAAAATAATGTTTCCTTAATACCTCCCTTCTAAAGCATGATTTATTCAATTTCTGATCATGTCCTCTGGTCCGGCTATTTAAGGTAAAACCTGAGCCCTCCATGTCTCCCTATTTTATGAACTTGAATAACTGAATTAAATCACCCCTAGCTCTCCTATTTTCCAGGGAATACATGTGTAAAGATCTTAATCTGTTATCATAATCAATACGTTCAGATTGTTCATTGCATTTATGACTGGCAATGAATTTGTGTTACCTCAAATTGTTTCGGAATCAATTTGAACAAGTTAACGAATACTTTTCTGTGGTCTTGGTTAACGTAATTTCAATGGGATAAATGTGCTGTATTTTATTAGGTTGGGCATGTAATTTCTTATCACAAGTTGAAACTTTTGATGGTATAAAAAAATTAGCCATATTTAGCTTAAAATTGTTTCAATAAAACTTTCATTGTTTCAAACAATTATGTAAGTAATTTCAAAAAATAAACTATTTAAGCGGAAAAAAATGAAATACTTTATAGGAAAACAGAAATGAATTCAATTTTCAAATACTTTTACAATAGATCCCAAATAGAAAGCCTACCAACTCAAAAACTCTAAACAACTAAAACAACTCTAAAGCTTATTAAAACACTATGTTGATCACTCTTAACTCATTATGACCCACTAAATATACGTCAACCAACAAAGAGATAACAAAAAAATTTAACCTGTCTACATGATGCAGTATCCTACATGTGTCAGCGCTTAATGATATATCATGTGTTCCTCGTTATCGCATCAAGACAGAAGCTAACGTTTGTGAATTCTGCATTTAAAAAAGAGGTTTTATATTATCGCAGACATAACGGGGTTAGTAAGAGATACTGCATTCACAAATAGAGATAGGGACGTGATGTGTTTATCAAATTGAATGGAATTGCCAAAAACACGATTTAATTTTACAATTATGCTACTCAGTGAGTTTTTGAAGTGTAAAAATAACTATCTTATCTTGTTTTGAAATGTAAAAAATAACTATCTTCTTGTTACTTAATATTTTATAGTTGTAGTTGAGGTGTGATTTATTTGAAGTGGTGACCTCCGGCGTTAAAAGCTTAGGTAACTATAATTCTAAAAACAATTCATCCGTAAAACTAATTTAAAATTTATTTTATTAAAAATCCTCCAAAAAGCATTACCTTTCTATAAAATCAGCTATACTTTTAGGATTAAAAATTTAAAGTTTAAGATTGAAGTAATTAATTTATTGATTACAAATAGTGCAAATTGCTTTTTAGAGCAGCTGTAAATTCAGATTAAAAAAATTTTGCCAGGATGTACTGCAGAAAACATAAGTGATATAAGCCATGAACTCCTTCTAAAGTAGCCTGTTTAAGGTGACCTTGAGCAACGTTGTAATATTTTTATAAAAGAATAACTTTTTTACAACTAATTTAGCAAGTTCTAGGTCTATACAACAATTACTAAATTTCCTGAACCGTCTGGCCATTTCAGGATGCCTGGGCGACTAAAGTAGAGTGATTGAATTGGGAAACAATCTGCCATATAATTGGAAAAGACAGATTTATGGTACTGCTGTTTCAAAGGATTCTTTAATGTAACTACTTATCAAATGTATCTATCGCAAGGCAAGTGCTTTGTCAGGGTTTTAAGAATAACAGTTTTTTTTAAAAAATATTCATTAATAAAATATAATCGTGCTGTTGTGAAACTTTTTATATTATAGTATATATCTACATCAAAAGTTTGCATTACTTTCTTTCAGCAATAGAGATTTTCAATACGTAAAATTAGCGTAATTTTATGAGAATTTAAAATAGATATATTACGAAATGATCCTAATGATAACAACCCATACTTTCATCAGGAAGCGGAAAATTCCAAAAGCGTTATCGAATCTTATTTAGAAACAATTGAAATAATGATTACAATCAAAAGCGTGAGTTTTTATACAATCATTATTGTTAGGTAGACGAATGCATGTTATTAAGTCAATGTGTTCATATCACACTGGTATAGATGTTTGTACGAGGGCTGTTTTTTTTCAACATCCGATGGGCTGTAACAAAAAGACGGGTGAAGATACAAAAAAGATTTTTTTACCAAAAGTAAAGTACAATACTGCTTATTTCTCCACATAATCCTCTTGGCGATTAAAGCATTTGTTATACCTGTAAACAAGCTTTGAAATACTCTCTTCATAAAATGTAGCCGCCAATGATTGGGAGGGAGTTGTGACGGTTTCGTTTAAAAAAAGTAAATTTGGAAGCTTTTCGTCAATTTTTTTCTGTCCTCCAAGCCACTGCTAGTCCATAATTCACTTATGGTGAACCTTTGAGTTTCCCCAAACACTTGGTCAACTCGCTGAACAATACCGTCTGTAGCGACAGACTTTCTTCCTTGGTCCCTTTCTTCATGAACATCAGTATTGTTCAGCGAGTTGACCAAGTGTTTAGGGAAACTCGAAGGTTTACCATAAGTGAATTATTGATAAGCTTGGATTGTAGTTTAGCGCTTCCAAGTTAACGTAGAGCTCAAAGAAACCGTCACAACTCCCTTCAAGTCATTGGCAGCTACATTTATTGAAGAGGGTATTTCAAAGCTTATTTACAGACATGACAAATGCTTTAATCGTCAAGGTGATTATATGGAGAAATAAGCAGTATTGTACTTTACTTTTGGTAAAAAAAATCTTTTTTGTATCTTGACCCGTCTTTTTGTTACAGCCCATCGGAGGTTGAAAAAAAACAGCCCTCGTACCTTTGCAATTCAGCAGTCGTACAGTAGAGCCTTGTATAATGAACACTCGTGTGGCAAAAAACAACCCGTAGAGCTAAAAAATAAATGAAATGAAATAGTGAATACAAACACTTTTATCATATTAATTGATTAATGATAATTAATTTCATTAATTTTATTTAATCAGCAATAACATCGCCTAGACCAAGGCAATGCTAGTTGATAGCAAATGTTACTTGATACATTTTGTAAACTCTATTTTAAAAATTTACATTCAGAAATATAATTAGAACAGTATTTTTCTAAAGTATCATTCAATTGAGAATTTTAATCAAAATGTTGTATGCAGTAAAATCAAATTGATAGTTTTGTCAATTTGCTTGTCTCTCAAGGCTTGATTCCACAGTTCGTGCGGACACGGACAACTTTTAAGGTGATTGATTGATTGATTACAGTGTCAATCTAAACAAGAAGTTAAAAAAGAACTAAAATAGCCTTCTTTCCTGATACTTAAATACGTATTGAAATTCTTATCGGAAAACAAGTAGATTGGTAACAGTAAATGTCATCTACAACCGTTTCTACACAAGATTTATACACATTAGAAAAAAAATCGCCTAACACAGCACACACATCCAGTTATAATTAAAACTTATAAAAGCCAAAATCAACTTTTTTCTTTCACAAATTAAATTAATACTAGGGGGCACGCCCCCTTCTCGCTATCGCTCGCAACCCCCGGGAACTGCTTGCGCAATCCCTTTGGATCGCTTCGTTTGCTCACCGTTCATTGAAATATTTTAGTCTAACCTTAACGGATAACCTTAAGGAATATTGTCCGGCAATGTTTTCGCCAAATTCGTATTATGGCAGCCATTGGCTACAAAAATCGCCAAATATTGTATTTTAAGCGAATAACTATCAAATAGTTCAGTTTTTTTTCTATGTCTCCTGTTTGCATTAGAGATTTTTTCCTACTTTGTTTATAACTTGATCCTGTCCATTTCTTTCATCGTTAAGAATTCTTAAATCGTATTAATATATTTAAAATATTATTTATCATTAATTATTAAAATAACTCATTTCTTAAATTATTTTTTGTGCACATTGTTTTTGAACTTGCATCAAACTGTTGAGTTCTGATTTTCTTATTTTAAAATATCGCTACGATCTACGATCGCAGCTGCCACGATAATTTTTAATAAGGAAATCTTTCATGTTCCCTCAGCAGACATTTTCAGTTTTGAGCAGCATTTTAAGTAATTATTTGTTGTCATTTTACAGACTTGGCAAACGCACTGTTTGTATCATTTTGACTTGGCGACATTTTTCGACTGGCGCCAAATCCGGACATGGTCTTTTAGGTTAACCGCCTTTAGTATCCTTTTAAAATAAAATAATTACAAATTAATGGTTATTATTGAGAAAATATTTTGCTGCTTGACTAAGATCCATTTGTAAACAAATTGGAAACCGTGGTAGCCGACAATACCTTAGAAACCTTACTTTTTTTTATACCAATCTTTTATTAATTTTATTCTTAACGATTTTAAATAATTATTTACTTTTTTTTAAATCAATTCTTCGGCATTTTAACGTTCCACTTTTTTTATAAATCGTTGTGTTTTTATTCAAAAAACTGTTTTACTGCCGTACGAACAATATTTTGCACATAATATTTAAGGTTTTTTTTTTTTTTTTCGTCTTATTGCAGCCATTCCCGAAATTGTCAATCCTTGTGTTATTTCGTAGTGCTTTTCTCAAAAAAAAAAAATACATTCAAGGTTTTTCTGCCGTATTGAACTATGTTTTGTGCATAATATTTATAGTTTTTTTTTCCTTTTTCAAGCCATTCCTGAAGAAACACTTTTTTGTCGTTTTCAGTCGGCCATTTTGAAGTAGTAGTATTTTTGTTCATTTCGATTGTTGCCATTCCAGAGATAGAAATATAAGGAAATTTGGGCGCCGTATAAGAGTATTATATATAGAGATTATGTCCGATCCTAAATTTATTTGTAATTCAAAGAATATTTAAATATTTAGTAATAACAAAAAACTGGAAACTTACTCCAAACTGCACTAAAAAAATAAGAAATGTGAACAAAAACTAACAAGAGTTTTATGAGAAAAATATACTGCCTTGTCGCTTTATTAGTAAACAGATAATGAACAATCAACTGTGCAATCAACTTAATCACATTGTGCTACAGTTTATAACGTCATTCCAAACTGACTTGTGGCAGAAATAAATTTTGCTTTAAGTATTATTTGTAAACAAATAAAGTTTCTCATGCTATTGTTCATGTGGCAACAGCGATTTAAATGACCTGAAATTAAATTTCAATGCCAATTCGATAGGGAATTCGCCAATAGATAGTAGACCAGATGTCCGTCCTATCGTACAGACAAACGGACAAAAAGTGTGAAAGTTGGATATCTCAGGTCGTACTTTTCTAAAAAAAAATATTTTTTTTAGCTCCGACGGATAGAACCTATTTTGGAAGGGGGTGTACGGGAGGACGGACAGACAGACATCGTCAGCATGTAAATACCTACTTTTTCATTAAAAAAAATTCTTTTAAATTGAAAAAAGAAAAGTAGGATAAAAATAACCAGTCAGTAGTTGTAAATTTGTTCGTATCTGTGCGGACAGAGACCCTGGAAACAAGCCTTAATGGTATATTCCAAATTTTGTTAATGATATAAAAAAAAAGAATGATTGATCAACTAGTATGGCAAACATTAAGCTGCTATTATATTCAATTCAATATTTTCATTTAAATATATTATTTTAACGTTTGAAACCTTCAAGGAAATCTGAATAAAACGACGCAATAACTAAACATAAAAATCTGAACTCTATTTTTCAACGAAATAAATCTAAACGCGCTATTTAATCTGCGAACACGAATTCCTTAATACTACTGGGAATTTAACATTAATAAATTGTATAACAAGTTATTTAGAATGTCTTTAATTTCCAACGGGGTTTCACTGATAAATGCAAATAGTATCTAAAAATTCTACGGAATCGCCCGATTTCAAAATATAACATTTGGTGAAAAGTTGAATGCGTGCGATGCTGTTTTACCATGCGTTTGCTTAACCAAAAATATAAATCGGGGCATTTCTGAAACTATGAGCTATTATTTTAGGACAGCCATCTGTTTGTGTAGATAACTTGTAAAGATTGTATGTTTGTAAATGAACGTAATTTTTACGTTTTATAGAAATTGTAAGCATTAAATTAGTATATGTGAAAAGGAAATAGCAGGAGTCATCTACTTATGATTTTAATTATGTAGTAAATATGTAGCTATATATTTAAAAAAAAAATTTGGGTTCGATTGAATTATCGCCTCACTAGAGCTGCACAATGGCTATTAGGGACAGAAGTCATAATTAGAACCACAGTCAAGTGACGAGCCGACACCTGAGTATATATTTTTTTTTGCGTAAGTCTCAATGTACGCAAAAAAAAACACAAAAACAAGAGCCGCGGTAGCTCAGTCGTGTAAGAACGTCGTACTCGCATCGGAAGGGTTGTGGTTCTGTCCTAGCGGTGCTCGCAATTCTGATGGTTGCTGGTCGGCGCTTTATTCGACTAAAGACCGCCGTGTTGCTATTGGTGGCTTTGGAGCACGTTAAATATATCGTGGTCACAAAGTCCTCCATGTTCCCATACCAAATTAATACCTCTGGGGGTACCAGATCAGGGGGTTATCGGCCTTTGATCTGGATCAAAATTCCGATATGTGAGTGAGTAATGGATGTGTGAAAGGGACCTTCCTGTAAAAACGGATGTGTCTATGCTGCCAGCAAAATTCGGACTCCTCCCTTGTGGCGCTCAATAAAAAACGGAAGCCGCCCCATTTCGCCTTAAAATCGGGAGTTCTCTACTCCGGGCTCGGTTACCGAGTGGCATTAGAAACAACAACAACAACAAAAAAAAAACACTAGTTGATAAACTTCAGAACAAAGGCAGTGTGTGCGCTAAAAACTGTCCTATATAGCCAGCATGAGAAGTGAAAAAAGAATAGGAGGTGTTTGACTTCCGAAATGAAAAATTCACAATTTGCTCGATATCTCTTATAAAAGATGCACGTCTGATACTAACTATCAAATGCTGAAAGTATTATTGGAGACTGGGGAGCCTTGGCCATAGTTTCAGAATTTTGATTTTATAAATTTTATTTGTACACTAAAAGTTTCATGTAATAGCACATATTAAAGGAAATTTTATTGACAACAAGTATATAATAGTGATAATATAAATAATGCATTTTTCTTTTTTAAATATATTGTTTTTTAAAACTTAGAAACTTGGCCAAGTCTCCCTTAATAAGGGAGACTTGGCCCATGGTAAGGGAGACTTGGCCCATGCAAAAATGCTTAATATTAAAGGGTAAAATAATAAATATTTCAAATTAATATTTTAAGCATTAAATGTAAAAAAAAATTATATTATAATACAACACTCTGGAACTCAGTTAAAAATCATGTTTACCGTAATATTTAGAGTAATAAATTTTTCTAGTATTGTACGAATTAAAAACTCTGATATTGTCCATAACAAATAATTTTTTATATTTACGTTAAATATATTTTATTCAGTTTGTACACACATTAAAATGCACAAGATATAAGCCTCAGTTTGATTTTTTTTATTTTAACGGCACAAACTGTAAAAGTCAAAGTCAAAGCGAACTTTCAAAGCTACTCGTTCGTCTCCCCTCCCCCTATAAAGAAAAAATCTGATAATATCATTAATCTGGAGAATTATTATACTTGAATTAATAACTTTTATAGTTTTTGCAGAAAAAGTTTGATATTTGGTCATAAATGATAAGTATGATTTAGTTGAGGTTTTCGTTTTATTCTAAACAAGTACAAATACTAATAATCAATCTATTACCTTCATAAAGTTATAATCATACGTTATTATTAACCGTGTATTTGATAAACATTATGTGTAGATTTTCATAACTAGTTTACTTAAGGAGCCATGGTCCAGTGGCCAACCCTCCCTTACATAGAGTGGCCAACCCTCCCCACCTAGACATTTCGTAAAGAATGGCACATGGTGCTTTAAAGCCTACTTTATTGCACAAACTTTATAGCTAAAATAAAACATTAATATAACAGTATTTTAAAAATACCATATACTTAAACTTAATTGAATTGGTTTTTCTGAAAAAATCTTACAAATTATATCTAAAATGTTTACTTTTTGGGGTGAGAAACTTTCTTTTTTTATTTTCTCCTGAATGAAAAAAAGTAGCTAAACAAAACTAAGGTGGCTATCTGCTGACAACAGTAGCTTTGAGTACCATCTGTTGAGAAAATGCTAAAATATTTTTAAATACTAAAATTTAAAGGTGGGCCAAGTCTCCCATACGGCCATGGCTCCCCAATCTCCAATATTCAGTTCACCTACTATAAAACAATTTCAGTTTTCTAATAAAACAAACTATGTAGCAACATGAATGAAAAACAAAACATCTGAAATCACCAAAAATTTTGGATTAAACCGAAAACTTCCCATTTAAACCAAATAACCATTTAATTTCGCCATAAGAAAATGAAGGAAAAGGGTGGAAATCAAATGCAATTAGTTATTTGAAGCAGTAAATATGTATCTATAATAGCTTTTACACCAAAGACAATTATGAATATTAGTTAAAGTAGGACATTTTCTTCTCAAATCAGTGATTCATATATATCAGTCCTATTAACTAAGTGCTCAGCTCATTACATTCAGATATTTGGTTCCATTAGTACAACTGAAGTTTTTTTTTCTAGCCTCCATAGGCATTGAATTGAATTGGGAAGGGAAAGGAAACGTTCACCAGCTTTATCAAACCAACGAGTTGTCGCGACTCTTCCGTACGTATTAGTAAAATTTGATATTGAGTCCCTCTAGAGTCTAGATCAACCTTTTCACTCCTCCTGCAGCAAATGTAAAGAAGAGCTGAAGTTTCCCTCTAATGTTTACTTCTCAAGTTATTTTAATTCTACCATTGTTGCATTTCATTTAAAACTATTTTTAGGATCGTTTTACCCGCGAAGTATCCAATAACGTTCGTCGCACTTACTGTGCCGGATAATCGAAGTGGCACTGGCAATGATAAATCAATAGGCTGCCGTGGGCAGGTAAACTGCAGTAATCGCAACAATGAGTTGTACCATTTTGATCTGAAATAAATAAAATTCCAGTATGTTATTTTAATTGTTAGACTAATTGAGTGCTTGCAACAATGGTCCAAGTCATTATGGAAGTTACTGCAGTTTAGCTGCCCACGGCAGTATAGGATCCTTCACATGCGACGGAAGCGAAATAAGTACTGGATTCACATGAGGTTGTCAATCAAGTATAGTGACAATGCTAAGTGAACGTGAAATGCCGAAAAATTTGTTGCCGTACATTTCTACTGCAGGAGAGTTTAACATTGTCACTACTTGATTGAAAACCGCAGGTAAAACCGTAAGAGTTTTCGCTTCCATTATCTGGAAAAGATCTAATTGACTTGGCATTGCCCCAAACGATTACCTGATACCGTTATTGAGGCGAACGTTACACTTGCGTGTAAAACGGACCTAACATTTTACATTAAATTCCTATTTTGACAGCATATTCTACTCAAAACGATGAAAGGGAGGTGTGGTTAATGACCTATAGCCTTAGTGCCTTACAGTATTTGAAGAATTTCTATGAGGTCAGAGGTACATACCACAGCTGTGGCGATCATCGAGGAGCTCAATAGACTTTCGCGTTTTTCCCAGTGCATTTAGTTTGGATACCATCTCATGTCGGTTTAGCTGGGAATGAACTGGCTGACGGACTTGCAAGGGCGGGCTGTGACCAGATCTTAAAGGGGGACAACCTGTTGACTTATTCAGAAATTGGCTCCATTTACAAAAAGACAGCAATAGGCTGGAGTCCCCCTCAGCACTCTTGGTATGGCACTAAGAAACCAGGCGAGATTTCTAAATTGCAACTATACAGGCAAGACCAAACTGCTCTAGCTCTCTCCAGATTCAGGACGGGACACACAAACGGTCGTATCCACCAGCCACGGGCTCAAACTCGGATAGCTTAAGTCTAGCTTAAGTCTCGAACTGCGTGATCGTGGCTTAAATCGTCGTCGCTATCCACCAGCGCAGGATTAAGTTATCCGCAGACTATCTTCCGGAAGTCTTCTCTGATTGGCCAACTGCAATTTCGTGCTATATTCGAGCCACTTTGATACGGATTGTAAGAAACGAAGTGAAATAAATGTGTTTATTTTCGACTTTTCATTTTTCAATTTTCATTGCGATTTTACTCTGTGCTGGTTGTGTTCGGTTTTTTTTAGTATCAATGGATAAGCAGCGTTCTAAAAACTTTACCCCTTTGGAGGAAGAAATTCTTCTAAATTGTGTATCCGAATACACTAAAGTTATAGATTGCAAGGAAACGAATGCTTTGAAAGCAGATGCAAAGGTGAAAGCATGGTTGTCGGTGACGGAGCTTTACAATTCACAGAGCTCTGTCACCAAACGATCCCTCAACCAGCTGAAGTCCAAATATAAAAACTTAAAAGCTGCAAGCAGAAAAAGACTTGCAGATGAGAAATTGGAGATTTTTCTGACCGGAGGTGGTAGCAAGAAAATTTCCGCGACGGAGGCGGATGCACTGTTAGTGGCGAATGGAGCTGTTGTACGGCCTCTTCTTAACAGTTGGGACAGCGATGCGCCCTACGAAGCCGTGACATCAGGTGAGGAAATTTTTACTTTATTTCTAACTTGCAAATAAATACCCGTTCTTCGCACGGACTAAAAGAATATCAAATCTATCCAAGTAAATGTGTCATTTAATTTGCTATAGGATAATAAGCTTTGCCCTTGTTCCCATTCATTATAAAGAATAAAATCCCGTTACTTACTTATATTGCTTTAAAATTCGAAAAAAAAAAAATCGTCACTATAAAATACTCATCCTCGTATCGCAAAAATCTTTCTCAATATGAACTTACTGTCATCGCAATTTTCCTGATAAATTCAAAATTAACCATAATTGTATAATTGTTTAATATTTCGTGTCAAAACCTCCATTCTGGGTTTTAAAAAAAACATTTAGCTCATTGGCACGTTTTTGGTAATCATTTGGCAAGAAAATAGTGAAGACATAAAATCCTAATATGCAGCTCTAGTGTGATGGCCTTGAACAACCATCATGGTTATAATTCACTGTAAAAGCTTAAACATGGGTGCATGTAGTAGATACTCATACATGAAGTCAACAGAACCATCAATGAAATCATCACCTATGCCCTCAATAAAATCCTGGAATGGAGTTCAGACTGATTTACGTCACACGAAACGTGCCAATTATTTTTTAAATCATTAATTTAGTTTCTGAAGCTAATGGCAAGAAAATAAAAGCAATTTTAATTAATTTGTGTGTTCATTTTAATTTCTTCTGTCGAATGGCAACATGAAAGGGAAAAAATTATCGGATTTGAACAAAAGTGGTGTATTTTTTTCAGGAAATTAGAATTTTCTCTAAAAATGGAACAAATATGAAAAAACTAAGCCTCAGGTACACAGGTTGGTATTAAAAGGAATGTTATCTTAAAAATTTTGAATTTCTGAAGGCAGTATAAGTAGGTCTTTTACGATCCACATACAGACTCATTTCTTTTATTATTATAGATAACATGCACAGCATTGTAATAAATGCAGTAATATAAGTCTGTAGTTATTGTGCTTTTTAGTTTTCGGGAACCACGTTGCAACTGCATCCTTTAAATTTTGGTTTCTAACTGTTTCACACGTCGAAATGTTTTTCCTAAAATTTAGTTATTTTTAGGCAGAAGTTAAAATTATAGTACACTTCAAGATTTTGGGTTTACTATACAAATGTGATTGAAAATTCTGGTCTTTTATTAAAGTTTAATCATTGTACTACTCATTATTAGGATTATAATTAAATCAATCAATTCTCAATTAAATCAATCAATTATCAATTAAATCTTAAGTATATGTACTTATCCAATCAGTTTGTTTTGAAATTATATTTTCAATAGTACATTGTGACTACATTATGAACATCTTTATTTGGGGGGCCCCCCCCCCCCCCCCCGGTGCAGGAGGCAGGATCTTCCTCAGGAATAAATGGCCTTGTGTGTGTTTTAGAAGATGAATCTTATGTTGTAAGTTTGACATTTCACTATAGTAATAAGTGTTAATAACATTGAAAATCAAATGATTAAAGGATTTCTGTAAAACTCAATAATGTGGTCCCCATTGTGTCTTCCCATTTTTTTTTGTTAACCCTGGTCCATTTTTAATAGAGTGGGGAGAGCTTCATGTCAAAGGGGCCTGCGTTTTATGCCTGAATATAAAAATTAACCCTTAAATTCTGCTAAAATTTTTGAGTGGGAACCTTGTTTGTTGCAGAAGCTTATTAAGTAGGTTTATTTTGTTTCTATTGAGGACCAATAACTTAAGATTTTTTTTATTTACAGGAAACACCATCAACTTCTGCCCTTGCTCCGGTCTCTGCCCCTGCTCCGGTCTCTGCCCCTGCTCCGGTCTCCGCCCCTGCTCCGGTCTCCGCCCCTGCTCTGCTCTCCGCCCCTGCTCCGGTCTCCGCCCCTGCTCCGGTCTCCGCCCCTGCTCCGGTCTCTGCCCCTGCTCCGGTCTCTGCCCCTGCTCCGCTCTCTGCCCCGACTCCGGTCTCTGCCCTGACTCCAGTCTCTGCCCAGCCTTCAGTCTCTGCCCAGCCTCCCACTAAATCCAAACCAGCATCAGCTAATTGGTTAAGGCGCAACAACAGACGTCCTAACGCTTCCTTGAGAGCGGCAGAAGCTCTCAGCGCTGCTGCATCAGCAAGAAGAGCAGCGGTGGAGCGGGAGTCCAATCGAAAAATTGAACTCATGGAGATCGAGCATCAAAGGAGGATGATGCTTATAGAAGAACAAATCCTAACTGAGAGGGCTAAAAGAGCATATTATGAGTTTGAAGCCGGAACCAAGCTGTTCCCAGTCTGCCCCATCTGCCGTGGAAGTGCTCAAGCCAGTCCCGAACACATACTCCATTGCCTCGGTTTGACGTGGAAGGACATCAACGACGACCCACTTTTATTTTTGGACTTTCTCAGGGTCACAAACATTATGGAACTGGTCTAATTTTGACCCAAGGATATGTAAAAAATATTCTACTCACATGGGTGCGTCTTTTGGCGGCGGTAAGTGTGGTGTCGAGCTGGAAGTCGAGGATGAGTTCGTCTTCATCTTCTTCTGCCAGGGGAAGCAGGTAATGCTCGATCTGGGCGCTGCACAGAGGAGGGAACTCCTTCATCACCATCAACAAGAGAGCCTACATAAAAGAACGAATTAGTATTCGCTTTCGCACAAGTAAATAAAGGTGCATCGATTTCAAAAGTATTCGAATCTTATTTATAAGGAACAGTAGCTAAAACATTTTAACGTGGGAAATTAGCAACGATTTTTAACAACAGAAAACAGTAACAACTTTTATTTCAGCAATAAGAACACGAACATCATGACACAGTTGCCAGATAGCGAAAACTAAGTTTCGAGCAGACGACAAAAAATATAGTTTGTAAAAATTAATTATCTTATAATATCTGTTAACGTGACATTTTATAGAAAGCACCGATTCACAACATTCGATATGAGAGACTGGCAACCGCGTTCATCAAGCTTCTCCTCGGTTATATAAAATAATATTATAGTATACCTTTTAGGTATACTATTTTTTATATTTATATGTTAGTTCAGTTGTAATCGTTATCGGTCAATGCCGCCTTAGCTAAACCGGAAATGAAGCTAATATTTGGACCTTAAAGCTTCATTTCCGGTAAAGGCTTCATTTCCGACCTCACTCGCTGGAAAAAAAATCGTTTGTATATATGTTTTGAACTACAAAAGAAGATAAAAAAAAGTATTTCCATTGACCATAACTGAGTGATACTGAATGCCATTCGGTTTTTAGACCTTTCTGTAGAACGCCAACATTTCACACCAACTATCGCCAACGCAGCCAGATATTGTCCTCAATGCTACTGCCTAAAACCGCCTTTTACACTTAAAGTAATACTTATTTTTACTTAATGCCAATGTAGAGTCCTAATCAAAGGTACGCCGGTGACTATCAAATTTTATTGTTTCACCTTAACAATAAATAAATTTTAAAAAAAATCAAATCAAACTACCTTTCCTTTAATTTTAGCACTTAATTTTTTATGCAACACATGCTTAAAGTAAAAGGTGCTTAAAACACAGCTACTTTTTTCTCTGTTAACGTGTTGAAGAATGTATTATTAAATTACGTCTTTAAAATTTTATAATGAATGGAATGGCGCCCCCCCTTCCCCCATTTTGACTTTTAAAAAATGTATACCCCAATGTGGTTTTAATTCTTCATGTTAAGATCCACGTAAGTTAAGTCAGAACACATGGTAATAGATTTTCGTGCTGCCATCTAGTAGGTTTTGTTAATACTAATTGAAACCTTACCATTTTAGTTTGAAAGAAATAACTGAAATACCTCAACGGTTCAGTCGGTAATATCTGCCCTTAAACTAATTATTTTATGACCCTTAACTTATTACAAACAATGTGATGGCCAAACCGAATATTTTCAGTGTAAATATAAATAAAAATTTAAATTCCTTTTTAGGAACATAAGCTTTAATTTAATGCATATATATGTATTTTTATTTTTCATTGACGTTTTATGTCAGAATGGAAGAAGAGCATCAATCTAAGTACAGATCGAAGGAAGTGCAGGAGAAAAAGCTGAAAGGAATTACGTCACCTAAAACAAGTAATGGACAATTACAGCGTTTTCCACAGACATTTTTATTCGCACATTAAGAAACCGCTAAAACTCAAGTATTGCTAGTTTTTAAGATGTATTTATTTTAAAATTTACTTTTTAAGTTAGTGATACGTGACTTCCGTTACACCACCTCTTGGCATAACAAAGACGTCATGTTTGGCTTTTTTGTTCTTGGCGTAGTTATTTCATATCACGTTTCACTGTATCTCTTTTGAAACTGTGAAACTTGCTTTCATCTTTATCAAACTCTTAAAAAAGTTATACTATTTTACAGAAACATGTTATATTCATTCCAGTTAATTTCTTCAAACTTTCAACGATTTTACCCAACTATTCCGATCAGTTCCAACAGTCAATAGGTCTGCAATAGATCATACACGCTCTAGTGTGTGTATTTAAACTAACAACCAAACATGGAAAAGCTGATTAAAAATAATATTTTGTTCTTCTTTTCATGAGGTTACGCGCAGAAATTGTAAGGTTTACTATTTTATAAAGTGCATTAAAGCATTACGGGCATAAATCGAAAATACGCCAAACATATCATTTGACGTCATTGCTGTTTTCAATGACGTAAATTTTCGGTAAATTTCAAATGTATTTTTGTTGAAATTAAACATATTTGAGAATATGTAAGCTTATATTCGGAATCTACAGCTTCTAATAAATCAGAAAAACATATATATTCTGAATTTCGCGTTTCATGCAACTAGTCCATTGGTTTGATTTTACACTTGACAGTAGAGATGTGAAAAAAAGAACACCATGTTCTTTTGAACAGGTTCTTTGAAAAGAACTGGAGCAGTATGTTCTTTGCTTTTGAAAAAACATGCTCTTCTATAAATTAATGATTTCTCATCAGAACTTAATTTAACACTTTAAAGCATTTCTACTTTTGAAATTACGGATTTCAATTATAAAATTATTTTCTTTTTAAACAAAAAAAATTACGTCCATTTTCTAAATCCGTTACTCGGTAAATCATTAATCATAAGTTCCTAACAAAACAAGCAGCCTCTCCTCATAGTTGGTGAGTGGGTTTGAACGAAAAGACTTCTTCTCATCTTACGTCACGACGAATGCTCGAAACGCTATACCCACTATTCCAGCAGTAAAGCAGATTTCAAAACGATTACGATGAAAAAAAATAGAACACTGAACAGGTGTTCTTTTTGTATGTTCTTTGATGCTTTTTCGCAGTGCATAGCTCTTTGCTTTTTGGAACAGTTCTTTTTTTTAGTTGTTCGGAGTAGTTCTTTTTCGCGAACTTGCAAAATGGCGTAGATTGTTCTGAGTCGTTCTTTTTCGAGGTTGTTCTTCGAACCGTTCTTTATTGCGATGAACAGCTCTTTTGACATTGTTCTGAACAGTTGTTCTTGCGTTTTTCTGACGTTTAAATGGGAGGATTGGGTTTATCGTAGTTGGGTTTTGGCTTTGTGCGTGTGGGATATCTTTAGTTTATTTACTATTATTTATTTATATTTTTTTTATTATTATTATATTTTTTATTATATAATTATTTTATTTTATTATTTTTATTATATTATAATTGTTATTTTATTTTACATTATTATTTTATTATTTCATTATTATTTTGTTATTATTTTTAAAAAAATTCTTCAGTTTCAAAATTTTATTTTGACAGATTCTAAATTCGCATTTTGATTTTTTCGAATTTGCGTTTTTTAGCTTTCTTGTGCATATGCAAGCTTATTTTTTTTTTTTTAATCTTTTTAATTGTGCAACGTAGCATTATGTAATTTTTTTAAATCATATCATTTCCCAAAACTTTTTCTGTTATTTTTTTTCAGTTCAAATGTCGTCAGAATGTGATCTAGGAAAATACATTTCTTAGAGAAATATCGGGTGAAACGTTGAACCACTGAACTGAAATGGGGAACGTAGTTAAGAGTGAAAATATGATAACGTAAACAACTATTTTTCTTTTGTTTTTTTAGGGTTTGGTTGGTTGTTTGGTTGGTAGACATATATATTCAGGTTTGTGTGCTTAGGGTTGGGTACTCAAGGAATGTGGCTGTTTTATTAAGAGTCGCATTCGGGGTTGTTATATTGGCTCATTTCAGCAGTTTTGGTTAATATATGATCCGCTTGGTTTATTTAAAAATTATACCAGGAGCCAAAATCGTTCTGGTTAATGATTTGATTAAGTTTGAAAATATCTCAATTTTTTTATTTTTCGTTCTATCTTTACTATTTTTGCGCGTTTTGTAGATTTTTTGCTTTTAAATGCGTCTTTGTAATTTTAATTGCGTTGGATGGGACGTAATGGAAGATAATTTTGAGTATTTTGGCTTTTTTGAGCAGCAGCTTGGCTATTTTTAGGAAATTTCATCTGACAATCCTGATCCCCTAATCAATGTAACACTGTTAGAGAACTCACGTTTGAGAGACTTTTTTTAAAGCAGTCAAGTCATAATAATATTTTATTTGATAATATTTTTGTACACATATATTTTTGCTGTGCTTATTTTTCTGCTTTACTAAATTATCTGATGCGTATTTTTTTTAAACATTAAGTTAATAAAATGAATTTCTTCAATAGTGTAATATAGAAATTGGCCTACGGTGCCATACCAAATACTTGTTTTAATTTTTTTTTATTTTATATATTTTTGCTGTGCTTATTTTTCTGCTTTACTAAATTATCTGATGCGTATTTTTTTTAAACATTAAGTTAATAAAATGAATTTCTTCAATAGTGTAATATAGAAATTGGCCTACGGTGCCATACCAAATACTTGTTTTAAATTTTTTTTATTTTATAAAAAAAATTATATATTAATTTATATCATGTAAATTATATAGAATATAATGTTTTAGTATTAGGGTGCAATAAATTTTTTATGTAAATAATTCCGATATGTATTTTTGTTGTAATTTCAGTATTGAATATACATTACATTAATTATCATTACAATTTTCTAATTAATTTGTAATTATTAATCTAATTTAAATAACTTGAAAAATACTTTTCTATACAATAATTTGTACCCCAAAGGTTTTTTAGCCTACTTTTCTTTTTTTAATTCGAAAGAATTAAAAAAATGAAAAGGTAGGTATTGACCATGCGGTCGATGTCCGTCTGTCCGTCTTTTCTGTCTGTCCTTTCTTTTCCGTCCGTACCCCCCTTTTTTTTTTTTTTTTTTTTTTTTTTTTTTTTTTTTTTTTTTTTTTTTTTTTTTTTTTTTTTTTTTTTTTTTTTTTTTTTTTTTTTTTTTTTTTTTTTTTTTTTTTTTTTTTTTTTTTTTTTTTTTTTTTTTTTTTTTTTTAAATCTACTATCTGTCGGAGAATTTCCCATTGAATTAGCATTGAAATTCAATTTTGAGTCATTTAAATCACTGTAGGTATTGAAATGCGGTTGATGTCCAACTGTCTGTCTGTCCATCTGTCTGTCTGTTCGTATGTCTGTCTGTTCGTATGTATGTCTGTCCGTCTGCCTGTCTGCCCGTTTGCTGTCTGTCTGTACCCCCCTTCCAAAATCGGTTCTAATCATCGGATCTTAAAAATTCTTTTTTTGTTAGAAAGCTATGACCTCAGATACCCAACTTTCATACTTTTTGTCCATCTGTCTGTACGTCCGGACGGACATAAATCTACTATCTGTCGGCGAATTTCCCATTGAATTAGCATTGAAATTCAATTTTGAGTCATTTAAATCACTGTTGCCAAATCAACAATGGCATGAGAAACTTTATTTAAACATATTTGAAGCAAAATAATATTTTCATGAATCAGTTTGGAATGACGTCTTAAAATGTAGAACAATTTGATTCTTTGATTATTCATTAATTATCTACCAAGAAAGCGGCAAGGCATACTTTTGCATGCAATTATGCTTAGTTTTAATTTACATTTCTTGTTTTTTAATGCAGTTCGGAGTAGTTTCATTACTTTTGTTATTAATAAATATTTATTCTTCGAACTACAAATAAATCACGAGCAGATGATAAATAATATTTAATTAATTTGCGAACGAATATTAAGGAAAATAGTTGATTTTGGCTTTTAGAAGTTTAAATTATAGCTGGGTGCTGTGTTTCGATTTTTTTTTCTAATGTGTATAAATCTAGTGTAGAAACGGCTGTTGATGATATTTACTTTAGGAACCTAGTTTTTTTCCCGATTAGAACTTCAGTAAGTATTTAAGTAACAGGAAAGTAGGCTATTTTAGTTCTTTATGAACTTCTTGTTTTTCTTTTCTGTTCGCATTTTCATAATTTACTTCAAATATATTTTAATGTTTGTATTCATTGCCAGTAATTTTTATACTCTACTAAAATTTAAAAATAGTTTTGTCATAAATTAGTTAAAAATTTTTTAGTTCTTTTACTTTTTTAAATAATAAAACTTATTAAAGTTATTGCAAAAAAAGACATTTCCTATCGGATTTTTGTTATTTTACGTTCATTATGTATTTTATATATGTTTGCCTAAATTCTTCTCCGTGTAAAGCATCTTTTGTAAAAAGAACAGGTTAAAGAACTGTTCTTTTTAATATTATGGAACAGGGAGCAACTGTTCTTTAAAAAGAACATAAATATAACATCTCTTTGACAGGTAAATAATTAATTCTTAAAATAGCATTTATGTTGCCACCCAAGACCTGAAACATGCCCATTGTACACCCAAAACAAAATTGCTTTAATGTCGAATTATTATCAATCGGAGGTCAACTTCTCTATCTGAAAGAAGTTTGGAAAAAAAAGAAACTATACTAAAACTTTACTTTCGGTTAAAAATTCTTATAGTTAGAACATACTAAGTACTGAAGGATAGACAATATATATATATATAAACGTCAGGCCTCTGATGCCTTGTTACAGTACGTAACGGTGCTTAAGAGGGATTGTCAGTCCCATAGAGCTAATGCATTAGTTTTGGAATCACAACTTCCGCAGAAGTATTGCTTTGCCATGTTAGCTATTTTTCCCCAGGTATGGGAATCAACTTAACATCGAAATGAAACAAATTTGGAACGAAAATGTTATCTAGTTATCTAGTTATTTAATTATATATATATATATATATATATATATATATATATATATATATATATATATATATATATATATATATATATATATATATATATATATATATATATATATATATATATATATATTATATATATATATATATATATATAATATATATATATATATATATATATATATATATATATATATATATATTATATATATATATATATATATATATATATATATATATATATATATATATATATATATATATATATATATATATATATATATATATATAATATATATATATAAAAATATATATAACAGCAGATGGCGACACTATTTTAAAACTTTATCAATTAATAATTAAAGAACCGGGTGTTATTTTCTTTTCAATTTTGTTTTAAATGGATGTTTTGATGATTCCCATACCTGGTGAAAATGGGATAACCATGGCAAAGCAATTCTTTTGCAATTGTGATTTCAAAAGTATTGCATTAGCTCTATGGGACTGACAGTCCCTCTTATAAGCATCATACTCTTTTTAAATCCAAGTACAACGTAGTCTGTATGAATGTCCCCAAAAGAGAAACGTAGCCAAAAGCTTGCTTTTGAGTTATTCTCCTTTGATGGACTGAAAATTTCAAAATGAGGAACGGTTTAGTGGACTAGAATAGATTCTACTCCAACATGTAGGATTTCAACCTCTACTGCAATAATTTAAAACTTAACATATAATTACATTGTAAACGTTACGTGGAAGCTAAAAGCCAACTATGCAATACTAAACAAACTATAAACTTTATTTCAATGTAAACGGTTTAGTGCACGGTTTAGTGGACTAGAATGGATTCTACTCCAAAATGTGGGATTTCAACCTCTACTTCAATAATTTAAAACTTAACTTATGATTACATTGTAAACGTTACGTGGAACGTGGAAGCTAAAAGCCAACTATGCAATACTAAACAAACTATAAACTTTATTTCAATGTAAAAACTTGCACGTAATTCATTGCTTGAGCACTTAGATATCCCCTTAGCAACGTAACCTGTCCCCATGTGAGACCAGAGAATCGTTGGATATCTTCCAGCTCTTTAATTATTCGATGCTAGAGTTTTGATTCTACCTTGTATGTAACCTATTAATAGACACAGAAAACCGTGATTTTAATGTCAATTGTCCCCGCGGAGTAAGTATGATTTTGATTATAAAAATATTAGAGGGAGCTTGTACACTTTCGGGAAAAAAAAAAAATTCCAAACATTTTTTTTTTTCGTTGCTAATTTGGTACAAGGGCGGAAATTGGTAAAGTTGACATTATTTCGAAATTTTTTAAATAAATGAACCAAAATTGTATAAGGTCTAATATACATATTAAAATGATTAAAAACAACTCGATATTTGTGTTGTTAATGGCATAACAATTTTTTTCTCGTAAATGTTCACAAATTCTTAAATACCGTATAGTTTAAAAAAGCAAGGCGTTCATTTTATTATTTCTTTAATTTAAAGCATTAATTTTCAATTTCATTTAAGGGGTGAAAATTACTTGCATAAAGTTATTTTATGCTGATTTTTCGAAACGACCCACGCTAGTCAAAAAGATACCAATGAGTCTCGAAAAGAATTTATTTTCATTAACTTTCTTCACGTTAATATCTGAAAAGATTTATTCGTTTTTACCTTTTTTTTTGTTTTGATTTTAAATTCAAATTGAAATAAGTGGCGAGTTAAGTTTTGAATTTACATTAGTCACAATTTGTATTAGTATAACAAGATTTTTCTGCTATTAGTTTGTAAATGACATTTAAAATCAAATTAGTACTTTTGTTTTAGACGCATGGGAAACTTTTTTGGAACAATTGTTAAGTTGGTTAAAATGTCGGACACACTTGTTCCTTGAACATATCGAAAGCCGAAAATCCTTGAAAAAAAAATTCCACCAAGAAAATATTAAATGAGGATCAACAAAAAAAAACAAAAATACAATTGTTAATTTGCCGCAAAAAATTTGTCCAGTATCTGCCGGATTGTTTGTGAAATATAGACATATTTTTATTGTTATTTAGGTCTTTTTTAATCAGTAGTTCACAGATCATCGTATAAGGTCAGTCTAGTTAGTCAGTCAGAAGTAAGTTGCAGTACTAGGAATTAGTCAGGTCAGACAGTAGTTATTCAGTGTCAGTTATCAGCAGTTATCGTTACAAAATTCATTGTTATCAGTCATTATCAGCAGTTAATTGTCAGTTAGTTATAGTCAAATTGTTATCATTAATGTCAAGTCATTAGTTTCTGAAGTCAATAATCACTCTATTTCTACTTTATATCCAGACGACAACTTAGTGTAAGGATGATGAATCGATGGATTAATAATTGACTGGAACTGGCCATTATTTAAACAATTACAAGGATGTCATTGATAGTAAAGTCATGACAAAACTATTATTTCTTAGGCTATCTAAAAATAACTGTTGACTAGATGCTGAGCTATGGACTGGAGCTCTAATAGGTATTGACTAAAAATTATTGAAAATTACTTGACCAAAACTATGACTGATCTTTAATCCTAAATAGGATGAATAAATAAGGACAAAAATTACGCCGAAAACCCTGACTATGACGTCAACTAACTAACAAACTTGAAACACCATGAACTAATTAAGCAATCGAACTACACTGCTCTGTAAACTAACTCTTAATATCTAATATAATTCTCTATTTTTTTTTAAAAATCGATGGCAAAAAAATATACTGGAATGTTTATAATAAAATAATTAAATAATGTTTGTGAACTGACGTACATTCAAAAAACCAGTTAAAAACGATATTTAATTTTAACGTTAATTTACAAAAAAATATTGTTTGTTACGTTAAACAAAAAGTATTTTAAGATTTGACGATACAGTCAAGTAATTTAATCACGTTTACAAGACGATTCAAACCAGAAGCTATTGTAAATTTAAATTTAAGTAATTTTTTGAGCACGGTACTAAAATTTAATTATTTTTTTTCATTTTTAGTTTTACATACTCAACTCCGCAATAATGTTCTTTAATTTAAAGATTGATTTTGTTGTTCTATTAATCTACTTACTATTTTTCAAAATTATTTACTTCTCGGCATTTAAATTTATTTTTTCTTTTTTGATTTAAATAAGATGTAAAGTTAAAAATTGATGAAACACTTGTGTATTTGTTTTTGAGATAAAGTTATTCATGAATCAAAAAATAATGTTGTTTAATTCATTTATATGTGGAGGTATAAATAAAAGTTGTTTGAACTTTTTTAACAATTATGGGCTTCAAACTTCGAAGTTGATATCTCAACAATAATGCAAAATTAATTTAAATTTTTTTTTGGATCTGGGGTATTTTGAAGATGATAAACATTTTTATATAAAAAAAATTGGGTGTTGCCATTGGAATTTTCAAAGTTGGTACTTATTTTAATATGTAGACGACCCTTTATACAATTTTGGTTGCCATTTCTGAATTCCTTACGCTATTTCCTGAAAAATGACATCTTTCACAAATTCCCTGATCAATAGCAGCCGAAAAACGAAGGGTGGATCGTTTTTTTTTCCCCAGCTGTACCTTTCGGCAAAAGAGAAAAAAAATTCTTTAAAGATAATTTTTTTTAATTCTTTGCAATTTCTGTACAGAGGTACGGAAATTGTAAAGAATATGAAAATATAATTCGATCATTTTATTTTTTTTAAAAATTACCAATAAACTTTGTGATGATTCAGTCTAATATAGCATTTTATTAAACTGATTAAAAGAGAAACTCGATTTATTGTGTGTTGTTTATTTTTTGTGTCATAAATAAGTTTTTAATGGCCTCTCGTAATGTATGTCACAGTGAGATTCTTTGTTAGTTCGTATTATTTGTTTAGAAAGAGCTCAAGGCGTTCTATTTTATTTATTTTTTTAAATTTAAAAGTAGTCGATATTTTTTATTTTTCTATTCATTTCATTTAAGCAGTTGTTGTTGAATAATTACTTGTTTCAGGTGACGCAGTTTCTTTCAGCTTTTATTCCTGCATTTCCTTCGATCGATGCTCCGATCGGTGCATTGTTCAAAAATGAACCAATCGAGTCTCGAGAAAGAATTTATTTTCATTCATTATTTCTGTTGCTACTTAATACCTGAAAAATGCCAATACTAATATTCGTTTTTACAAGTTTTTTTTCATTGTCTTTTGATTTTTTAAATGGTACTTAAATTGAAATTCGTTTAGTTATGTTTGAATTTGACAGATAGTTCCAATGTTGTATGTAGATATCAAAAGTTTTTCTTCTTTTTAAGATTTTGTTAAATTTTGACATTTAAAATCTTAATATAGTACCTTTTTTTAGACGCATGGGGGAGGAAGCCTTTTGTTTGGAAGCACATTGGTTAAGTTGGTTAAGTGACATTTGTTACAAACCTACTTGTTTCCTATTAATACAGATGAAACTTCAAAATATCTTAGAAAATGATAAATATTTCATCTCTACAGAAACAATATTAAATTAACAAGGATTTCTAGACAAAAAAAAGTTAACCACGAAAAGAATACATTGTTAAAAATTATGCACTTTGTTTCATCAAAAATATGGTTCCTAGTAACTGCAACGGCTGTGTGGTGAAACGTTAAACCATATTTTTGGCATTCGGTTGAACCATTTCTCAGGTTTTTGTTTCCAAATCCAGAAAAATGGTTCAACCAAACACCGAAAAAAAGGTGAAACATTTCACCACACAGCCGTTGCAGCTACTAGGAACCAATATCATGGTGAAACCAAGCACAAAATTTTTAACAGTGTATGTTACAACAGCTTATACCTCTACCAAAATTTTGTAATAGCTATTTTCCACATTTATATTGTCAGTATATTTTTTTTCAACTTTCCACTAAAATAATGTCAATCTATTTCTGAGATACAAAATGATCTCTATTTTTAACTTTAATCTACAAAAATATCATTGAGTGTAAAGGAAATAGAATGAAAATCGATAGGATAGGTGAGAAAAGTGATGGGATACATGGTACCTATTATTTAAAAAAATTGTTTTAAAGGATTGTCATGTGATAGTAAAAGTATAGACAAATACTATTATTTTTTCTTTAGGTTAGGTTTAGTTGAAATATTAAGTGTTGCACTAGAGCTGCATGAGGGCTATTGGCTACTGGTAAGGTTCTCTGAATAGGGTATTTGACTAAAAAAAAATTATTTGCTTAAAATATTCTTTTGCCAAAAATATTGGAACCGTATTTTTTCTTTTTTTCAAATACCCCATAAAAAGGAAGAAAAATGAATTTTAAAATTAGGACAAAAAATTACGCCCGAAAACCCTTTGTGGTATCTATGACGTCACTAGTAACTATAAACAAACTTTGAAACACCATTTTGGAATCTAATTTAAGCAAATTCGAACTACCCGCTTCTGTAAAACCTCCTTTCATTATCTATATAATTCTTATTTTAATAGTATATTAAATTAAATCCAGTTTAATTGCAAGCAAAAAAATATCACACTGGTTTGTTTATATATACTAGTGACGTCGGTCGGCCAAATCGACGTGTTTGTGATCACGTGACGTACCGATGAAAAAAAGCCAGTTAAAAATGATTTTTATTAATTATTTAACGATTTATTTTGCAAAAAAATGTATTCGTTTGTTATTTTTCGGTTCAAACTATAATTTAAGTAATATTGGAAGGTATTTTAGCGATACAGTCAAGTATTCTATTTTTAATCACGTTTAAGAGACGAATCTAAACCTGAGAGAGCTAGTTGTACTCTTAAATTTAAGTATATCTTTTTTGAAGAGCTACTAGTACATAAGAAAAATTTAAAATTATTTTTTTTCGAATTTTTAGTGAATATTACTTATCTCACTCCAATCTACACGACTAACAATGTTTCTTCTAATTTTAGAGATTTATTTTAGCAACTTGTTACATATTAATAGCTACTTACTAGTTTTTCTTTTATTTAACTTCTCGGCATTTGTAACAGTTTATTTGATTTCTTTTTGTGAGTAACATAATGTGTAAGTTAGCAAAGTATGGTGCGTACTCATTTTTTTTTTTTAAATGAGAAAAGTTTATTCAATGTGAATATCAAAAAATATATGTTTCTGTTCTCGGCACATGTCTATTTCCAAGCGTATCAAGTGCAGCTGTATTCCAGGAATGATCCAGAGTTGCTTTGTATTTTGTAAAAGTCGTCGAACAATATCTTATGAGAAAACTTAAGGTGTGGTGCTCATAATAATAAAATTACTGTCTTTTTTTGAATTTGTATCATAAACAGATGGGAGAAAAAGCTGAAATACGCGAAAAGCACTGAAATACGCGAATAAACTCTGGAAATCCAATATGTAGAACGTGAAAATCTTCTGAGAGTTCACACTTGAAAATTTCAATTTCTCAGAGTAGGCACATTTTTAATTGTTCAAAATATATTTTAACTTTGAGCAATTTTTCCAATTCCCCATCACAAGATTCGAGAAATCTGAAATAGTAACGTCAATATCGTCGATTAGCAGCAGAGATGAGTTGCTGAAGCAGGATAATAACTATCAGCTTATTGCCCATTTTATTTCATGTGATGTCAAGAGAAATTATTATTTTTTTTCAAATTGGACATTCTATAGTTGATCTAGTGTACAGCTCGCACTCCATGTGTGATATCAGCTGAAAAATCCCCTAAGACTAAATGACATTTCTGATAAAATTTTAAGACCAGACATCAACAAAATAATTCCGATGTTCACGACCATTTTTACGACAACGTCTGGGGTGCGTAGGGGCAACGCCGTTGTTTCGCAATAAAATTCTTGAGTTCTTTCCAAAACCACCTTGTTTGTTTTGTTTTAATCCCATCAACATGGAACGAAGAGGTGGGATCTTTCTTTTGTGGTTTACCATACCTATTACACTGGGTCAAATCGGTGTAAGTCATTGTTTTGTCTTCCGAAAAAAGGTGTCTTAGCCACATGTAAACAATACACGAAACTGCAAGCATGTCCCACCACTATATGCGATCTATTTACGTTAATTAATGAACATCTTACTGTCTCTGGAATCCCTCATTAAAATTGATGTAAGTTTGGTTTATTAGGCCCAAAAATATTTTACAAAAATGTAGGAAGCTGCAATTGTTTTTAAAATACTTAGTAGTGAGCAACCCAATAAATATGTAAATATTTCCTATTTACCTGACTTAATGACTCATTTCGACGAGCAGTTTAACTATAAGTACATTTTATTGTTTTATACTATTTTTAAGTCTTAACCAAGGCTTGTATGAAAAAAAGAATGAAAACTGCAATGATTCTTGGGGTTTTTTTTGTCTCCAGGCCGAACACTATTTTAGATTTTCTTACAATTATAATTTAGGCACTATACAAATATTTATATTTTCGTTTATAGCATCAATTTCTTTTAAATTGAGGGGACACGGTACCACTTTAAAAAATCTTTAATTTTGACATATTCACTATAAAATTGATGTTTTATTAGTTAATTCTATATTTAAAAACAATATATTTTTTTAAAAAAATCAAAAATTAATTAAATTTTATAAGTTATTAAAAAAAATTTGAACTTTTTAAAAATGTTAAGGGTTTCTTAAATACAAATATTTTAACCCAATTTTTTTTCTCATGTACTTTAAACTGTTTTACATAAGAATTGGCATCCAAATTTGCTTTATCTTAAGTAGTTGTTTTATAAAAAATATTTATCTAGAAAATCCCAAATTATTTTAGCATCTTTGAAAAATTTCAACTTTAGTATTTTTTTTGTATAAAAAGTATTACTTTTGCAAACAATTTTAATGCCAATTCTTAATATTAACATATTTGACAGACTGCATACAAAATTCCTTAGACTTTTATAAATAATTAAAAAAGCCTTAGCGGTTTGAAAAACCTGTCATCAAGGAAAAATGAACACCGAGAAAACCCATTTAAAGTTTTCATTCGTTTGCATTTTTATCCTGCCTTTCTGCATAAAAAGTAGAATATATTTTTTTAAATATAGCTGCACTTTTAAAACTTAGTAGACTTATTTAGAAGATTCCAAACTTTAATTTTAGCAAATAAAAAAAATTCGCAATTTTTGTCATTTTTGAGGTACCGTGTCCCCTTAATTTAATTTATTGATTCACTTCATAGACTGCATTAATTTATTCGACTAAATACAAAACTAAAACCATGTTAAAACCAGTAGTAGAAATTCATGTTCAAAATTCACGATGCAAGGTAGCCTTTTATTTTGAACTCGCTACTTTTTCTATTATCGACAATTTATTTTTAAGTTTAATTTTCATCACAGACTGAAATGATCTTCGAGAGAACCCCCATTATGTGTTTTAGGCTCAATGACGATTATGAGTTGCATAATTTTTTACCTCCCACCACTTAAAGACGTGATATGCATATGTAAATGAAGTCACATTCCCATCAGGAAACCGTGATCACAATAGTGGTCTGATGGTGGGTGGTCTGTGAGCAGTGTTTAAGCTGCGATCGCTTTTTTCGCAAAATGCTAAAAGAAAAGCTAAAATTAAATTTTCGATTTTAGCTGAAATACTAAAAAATTTCAAAACCCCAGCTTAAACACTGTCTGTGAGTGACCACGAAGTTCTATTGCATGTGTCTGGATGATGGAGGTTTTACAAAGGTCCGGAAATGCGAATTACAGTAAATCTTTGGTAAATCATACCTTGTTGCATCGCTTTTTCGAATACTTCGGGCTTTATAGCACATACACTGTTAAAAATTAGGCACTTTGTTTCACCAAAAATATGGTTCCTAGTAGCTGAGCTGCAACGGCTGTGTGGTGAAACGTTAAACCATATTTTTGGTATTCGGTTGAACCATTTCTCAGGTTTTTGTTTCCAAATCCAGAAAAATGGTTCAACCAAACACCGAAAAAAAGGTGAAACATTTCACCACACAGCCGTTGCAGCTACTAGGAACCAATATCATGGTGAAACCAAGCACAACATTTTTAACAGTGTATCGTTCAATATTTTCGTGAAGTTTTTTTTTAATAGTTTACTTCCACAAAAAATAGGTTATTAATCAAAATATTTTCGGAGCGGTAAAATTGCTGATATTATTCTATTAATGCAGAAAATAAAACTGGAAATCCTAAATTAAAGAATCCTATATTTAAAAAGTTATATGGCTTTAAAGTTTGAGATTACTTAGTCAAAAGCCAAAATGTCTGTTAACTTTTTATCTAACCAACCTAACGATTTATGAATCAATGTATTATTATAGATGGTACGTGAAAGAAAATGCATAGTTATCATTGGTAGACATCTCTTATCTTTGTGAGGTTTCTATTGTCTTTAAGGATGCTGTTCTTATTTATTGTGTGGTTGTTGGTGAATTCGAATTGCCAAATTAAGCATGTATATTGTTAAGCATGGAAAAGCGCAATTCGGCAATACAATGTAATAGTATACAGATGAATGTTTATCTGCTGTAGAAAATATTACAGTACAACAAAAAAAATTATAATTTTTCTCTTATTTATAAGTATATTCTTAGAACGTTATTCTTTTACGAGCTTTTAAAAATTAAATAATTGTTTTGCTAAATTAAAAAGGAATTTAATATACCTACTTTCTTTACGATACTTTATTACATATACTTTCTTCAATATACTTTCTTTATACTTTCTAAAAGTCCTTTTTTTTAAAAAAAAAAAAAGTCTAATCGAACTTTCTAAAACTACAGTAAAAAGTCTTTTTTTGGGGTGATTTTTGAAAAATATTAGATTTTTTTTGTCTCTGATCAACATCTTACATGAAATTTTTTATTTTTATCATTTAATACTTTTTTTATTAAAAACTAGCAGTATGGTCCCGCCTTGCTGGGAACCCGTTAACTTCATCGTAAAGAATATTGGGAATGGGGTTCTCTGCTTCAATAAGATTGATTAGCTAAGATTTACCTAAAACAGTGGTTGTCATGCTGAAAAGATTCGAACAGTAATGTAGAAGAATTTCCGGATACACAAAGTTTGTACTCCTTCCGTTTGGAGCCAAGATATGAAGAATTTCAGATTTTCCTACTCTAGAACATCCAACATACAGCTGACCATGCAAGAAACAGTATAGGTATGGTATAATGGCCGGTCTGTTCATTGGCGATATTTGGCGAGCTTGAAAATTGAAAGTGGGGATGCTATACCTATCGAGTTGTATGAAATATGAAATGGAATGTTTACAACAAATTAGGCATTTTTGTTGTTTGGCAACGTAACGCAAAACGCCAAATCGAAAACAGCCATTATATCATATCTGTTCCCATATATGCCCAGGCTCCCGTACTACGAAGTCATTTGAAAGCACAAATTGTAACTGCGAATATTGAAAAAAATCGAAAATGTAAGGCAATTTTGAAATACTCAAAATCAAAACCAAATCGAATTCGTGTTGCTGAAGAAATCATAGAGTAAACAATAACAAATGAAAACTTTTAAAGTAATGTTTAAAGAATTTAACGAATAAAATATAAAGATAAGAAAAGAATAATATTTAGAAAAAATACGATAAATTTATTTAGTAATTATTTAACGGCTGTCTTACTGGATTTTAGCGAGTCTCTAATCAAGCACACAAACCGGAAAATATATGTACCAACCTACCTATCTACCTTTTGGATTTTCACGTTTGACGGGTGACGTCAAGCCCCTGTTTTGGACCGGCTCATGTGTTTTCAAGCCCTGCTATGGTCCTTCAGTCTTAGATGGATGACGTATATTTTGAAAATTTTAATATTAATTAAAAAATAATTATCAAATATTTAAAAAAAATAAGCCTCAGGTGCACAAGTAGGTATTAAAAGGAATCTATATTAAAAATTTCAAATTTTTCTGGGCAGTATAATTAGGTCTTTCACGATCCACAGACAGACAGACTCTTTTATTTTTATAGGTACTCATCGAGAATAAAAAAAAAATACTTGTATAACTGATTACATTATTGTAATTAAACTGTACCTAGAAAATAAAATATATTGAAATGTAACAGACTGTTTCCTGTTCAAGACATCATTTTTCAACTTCACAAAAATTTACTTTATATCATGAATGTGTGACAGAGTTAAATTCATTTGTATAATTGTAATATTTCTAATCAACTATCAAATAATTTGTAGATATTGTTATTTATACCCCGTTGTAAAAGTAACCCCAAACTTTTACACACATTAAAATCTTAGAAACAAAATGTGTCCGTGAAAAAAAGATAGGAGACTCTAAATGGTTAAAAAGTAACATCCAGTGTATATAAAAAACACTTTACTATCTGAGTAATCCGCAATGCACTTCTTTAGGAGTGAATATTTCTTTTAGTGGTAAAGAATAAAAGAAATTGTCTTTCGCGTTTAGTTGAAGTTTTGTGCCAAAGAATAACACTGAGAACAATCTGCGTCTACACTCTTAAACGAACGGTTTTAACTCAGTCTGAGTTAATTTCCGCTCCTTTCCGGTGCCGAAAATGCACTTCTCCTATAGGAGTGAATTTCACTCTTTTTCGGAGTGGGTAAAAGAAATAAAAGAAAACAATCTGCGTCCTACACTCTTAAAACGAACGGTTTTAACTCAGTCTGAGTTAATTTCCGCTCCTTTCCGGTGCCGAAAATGCACTTCTCCTATAGGAGTGAATTTCACTCTTTTGTTTTAAGAGTGTACTGCCCCCCACCCTTAGATTATCTTCCAGGGCATTACAAGCATATGAAAATTTTCCGTTCAGTATAAATTGTAGTAACATACTTTTATTAACAATTATAACAATAATGAAGAAATAGTTGAAGGTTTTTTCATCTGTTAGGCGTTTATCTATGGTTTTGTAATTACCGTCCCCTCATGGCGTTAATGAACAGCAACAACAAAAAAAAACTTAGTGTAGAAAGTAATTTAATATTCCAATATACATTCACGAATCATATAGTAATGTAATTACTGTTCCCTTAATGGGGATTCAAGTGTGGAGACGGGTAATTGCAAAAGGACCAGAAAATTACACAAAATCAAACATTTTTAGTTTTATTTAGTTTGAATTATCGTCGTTAAAGCTACACGAGGGCTATTAGCGACCCGGGCGTCGTAATTTAAAACCACCTAACATTTTTAGAAAATCACCCTTTAAAGAACCAAACATTTTAACTTATTATCAATTTTTTTTACGCAGTCGATATAATTGTTTTGTTGGGTGACCGAAACCTCATAGTTAGCATGTGGAAGCATGCAAAATCACGTAATTATTAAATAAATTAAAATAGGTTAATAAATTTTTTTAACACAACATTTCATAACAACAAAATTTTTTAGAAAAAAAAGTTTTACAAACCAATTGGTGATTGATATGCAATAATCCAAGTTATTTTTAATGATCAGAATACAATTTTACCACAACGTGATCCGATCAAGTTTGAAAGATGTATATTCTCCTTTTTTCACTCAATGAGAAATAGTAAGAATTTGTGTGACCAAATAAAATAGTTTTTAATAATAATAATAATCTTTATTAATACAAAACAAAGAATGACAAAGAAACAAAATATAAAAAATTATGGCACGCCAAGGGGGGGGAAATCCCGTACAGGCGAACAAGAAAATATTTGGTCAAAACCGAACAAAAACAAACACAGAAACAAATAAGATCGAACATAGTGTGGCAATCAGCTGGCATACAGATATAATTAACATACTTCAATTTCGAGTGAAAAATAAAGATCCAAGTCGTCGATATTTATTAAAAATTCAAAAAGTTGTTTTTAAAGGCATAAAAATTATTTGTATTTGTTAGGTGAATAGGCAATTTATTATATAATTTAGGGGCAAGATAGAAAAATGTTTAGTAAATATAGTTTTGGAAAACGTTGGAATTCGAAAAATTTCATTTGATCTAATATTATAAAAAATTTTGTTAATTCCACAAAGTGCTTTATTGCGATAAAGATGCAGGCAAATTCGAAAAAAAGCATTGTAGCGAACAGGGGTTCGAATCGATTATAAAAATAAATTTTACTATTTTATTGATTGATCTACAGGCGTAGCAATAAGTAATTGTCATTTGATTAAAAATAAGCTAAACAATTTCTGATAAAACTTATTCAAAACCACCAATCCCTATCTAACAAACAGACGTCTCCAACAATAAGAAAGTCATTGTATAAAATAGCAATTAAAGCTTTCTTTGTGACCAATGAATATATTTTTATCTTATAAATTACATTTCAAAGCACTACTTCACTTAATATCATATTTCTTTAACGCAGTTTGTTTTCCAACTAATGACTTTTTCAATTCGCTTTCCACTTTAACTGCTTCAATAGTTTTGTGGAAATACTATTGTTAGCTCCATTCTAAAGAGCATTTTTTGTGCTTCAAATGTTATTTATGAAGTTAATTTATTCATTCTCTCTGTTTATTTGTCATTTTGTATAGCAAAAGCATCAGAAATGGTAGTTATTACGTAAATTAAAAAAATTACGTTTACAGATAACGTTACCAGAGAACATATTAAATACTCTGAAGATGATTATTATAATTTTTTTTAATTAATAATTTCGTACCTTCTATAAAAATCAGCAAATAAAAAGAAATTTTAAATTTTTAAGTTAAAATGTATAAGGGCAATGAAATATAAAAAATATATATAAATATGAAATAAAAAAGGGAACATAAAGTTTGCAATATTATCATAAATCAGCTAGATATTGAAAATGCAACAGATGAAGTAGTACACTCAGAAAATACTTGTTTTTATGTTTACAACATAACGCCCCCCCTCCCCTCCCGGTGGCCGAGAGGTGTAAGCGACGAGCCTCGCACCGAAACGGTATTATTGCGTATGTTCTTGTCCTAGCCATACTATAGACGTATTCGTGCTTGTGGAAAAAAAATCTTCTTAAAATCACTGTTGTGCCCGAGTACACTGCGATATACGTGCTCGTTAAATCGGTGGAGTCGAAAGTCCCGACGGCGGTAGTGTACGATGTCACTCGAAGTTCCGTTGGGTTCCCGCTCAGGTGTCGACCTCGTCACTTGGCCAGGGTTCTAAATTACGAGGCGTAATTGGCTCTGTTAAAGCTCCTAAAGGAGGCAAGAAATAGGCAGCCGGAAACGATAACATTACATTACACAGCAACATTACAGTATTAAGTTGTTTCAATACAAGAATTATGTTGACGACATATGTACGAACACCAATTTGCGTGTTTCTCCAATACAACTGACAAACGTGAGAAAGGACAATTATTTATATCCATGGGCGATTGACAAAAAAAGTTTAACTATTTTGTTTCCTAAAATAAGTAAAACAAAATTAAAACATTCATTTTAAAGTACCGTAAATATATTGTTTTAGCTTTGGTATAGCTATTTATCAGAAACATTAAAGCTGAACTATACGTTTCGGAAGAATACAATATATGCTTGCTGCGCCTTCAACACAATTTTTGTGATAACCATGCATTATTATTTGGTCGAAACTCAATTTCTGTATTTTGTCAACTTGTGGTAACCAAGAAAAACACCATTTTTTTATATTGAAAGTTTTTTTTTTCTGAGTGTATAGTGAGTAAGCTGTTAAATATATAAAATGTGAATTCCCATTTCCCCCAAAAAGAAAATAATCTCCTTAAAATAAAATATTCTAGTTTATTTGGAAGAAAATATTTTTCAATAACTGGCTGTTCTTATTTTCCTATAGGACGGAAAGAGATTCTCCTCACAATGTTTTTTGGCGGTTTCCTTGCCAACGTCGATTAGCTCTTCGGAAACGGATTTGGTTCAGGAACCCATTCTCTTTGAATACCAATGCGTTCTGTTGGTCAATAGTATCATTTTTTTTATTATTGATATGATAAAACTACCCTGGTTATCGTAACAAATTAGTGACCGAATGAATTCCTTTTGTCTTCCACACTAAGTTTATAACGTAAAAAGTGGAAGGCATTATAATCGTTCTGTCACCCACTTTCACAGAACGAAGTGCAAGTCGCACAAACAAGTGGGATACGCCATTTTGAAGCAAAATATCAGGCTAGGTGACATCCCAAATTTCATTAAAAAATTTAAATTAGAAGTATATTTAAAATTTAAATAACTAAAAATTTAATCTACTTTGAAATAACATGCAAATTCTATTTTCATTCAATATTTTTTCCATTGCCATTTCGTCAAGCGTACGAGAAACTTTATTTAAAATAAAAATAAACTCTTGAAAAAATATTTATTTATGTGATATGGTTCAGTTTGGATTGATGTCATATCACAATAAGTTCTTTTGATAGTTCATTATATATGTATGAAGAAAGATGCATAGAGAATTCTAATTTTGAATAAAAAATATGCAAAAGTTCGCTTTTATTTTAAAAGCATCAATTTTACTAATTATTTATTCTTTTCTTTTTCGAAAGAAAGTTAATGAACATGGGAAATTGTGGCGACTAAAAGATATTTATTAAAAAAATTTGCATCCTTATTCTTCGAATTTCACATAAATTTAGCAAACGATAATGAGTAATTATTAATTTACGAATGAAGATTAATGAAAATAGTTAATTTTGGCGTTTAAAAGTTTGAATTAGAAATAAATTATTAGCTAAAGGCCCTGTTTGGCGAATTTCTTTTTGAGGTGTATAAATAGTGAGTGTTTTGTTGAGCACAAATATTGTGTGGAAGCGGTTTAAGTGACAGATTCTGTAACAAACCTACTTTTTTTTTATTGCTGTCGGAAAAAGTTTATAAGAAAATGCGACAATCCTTGATATAGTACAAACCATAAAAATAGACTTTACTTAAGAACCCCAAAACTTCAATTTCTCATTTATTTAAAACTTTTACTAGTATACTAATATTCTTTTTAATATTTATATTGCCAAAATGAAAAAGTGTTTTTAATATAAATAATCTCATAATTCCAAATGTAAATGAGCCAATATTAAAAAATGCACGCAAGTGTTAATGTGGAGATTCCCAACCATTTGCATTTAAATGCCATATTTGACATCAGATTTTGTTTATTATAATATAAAATAACTAAAAACTAAATTGCTGCCTGCGGGATAAAGAAATGGCGCGATTCGTATTCATTGCACAATAGTATTTAAAGTTAAATCTTCGATGTTTGATTTCGATGGTTAATTGAAAACAATACTTTTTAAAAATTATGTGTCGGTAGTTAAGATGTTTTAAAGACTAGTAAGTACTTTAAAATTCAATAAAATTTTCAATTTATTAATTTTTACAAGTGTTTTTGAAAACTTGACAATACCAAGATGGGTTTTACAAATTCAACTAAAGTGTATCGCTTAGATGGCTATACATTTTTATAAAATTCATAAAACTAGGGGGCACGCCCCATTCTCGCTATCGCTCGCCAACTCCCGGGAACTGCTTGCGCAGTTTTCTTTGGATCGCTTCGCGATCCAGGCTCGCTTCGCTCGCTCACCGTTCATTGAAATATTTTAGTCTAGCCTTAAGGGTTAACCTAAAGGAGCATGTACGTCATTTTTTTCGCCAAATGTGGTAACCCCGTCAAATTTGTATTATGGCAGCCATTGGCTACGAAAATCGCCACAGATAGAATTTTAAGCGAATAACTATCAAATAGTTCAGTTTTTTCTATGTATTCTGTTTGCATTAGAGAATTTCTTTTGCTACTTTCTTTATAAGTATAATCCTGCCCATTTCTTGTCAATCGTTAAGGAATTCTTAATATCGTTATTAAATATATTTTAAAATGTATATTATTAATCATTAATTATAAAAATAACTCATTTCATTATTAATTATTTTTTGTGCACATTGTTTTGAACTTGCAGCAAACTGTTGAGTTCGGATTTTCTTATTTTAAAATATCGCTATGATCTATGATCGCAAATGCCAAGATAATTTTTAATAAGGAAATCTTTCATGTTCTCAGCAGACATTTTCAGTTTTGAGCAGCATTTTAAGTAATTATTTGTTGTCATTTCACAGACTTGGCAAACGCTCGGTTTTTGTCATTTTTACTTGGCGACATTTTTCGACTGGCGCCAAATCCGGACATGGTCCTTTAGGCTAACCGCCTTTAGTATCCTTTTAAAATAACATAATTACAAATTAATGCTTATAAATTAATGGCTATCATTGCGAAAATATGTCGCTGCTTGAATAAGATCCATTTGTAAATAAATTGGAAACCGTGGTAGCCGTCAACGCTTAGAAACTATGTTTAAAAATAATTTTAATTTTCCCTTTTTTATTAACAATAGTGTTTGGTAGTTCAGTCGGTAGATATTATAATTTAAATTTTCAAACTTCAAACGTCCCCAATATTATGCATGTTTAAATTTAAACTTACTAATTCTATCCTAAAGTTGTTGTTTCAAACACTTTTTTGTTGTTTTCAGTCGGCCATTTTGAAATTAGTAGTATTTTTGTTCATTTCGATTGTTGCCATTCCAGAGATAGAAATATAAGGAAATTTGGGCGCCGTATAAGAGTATTATATATATAGATTAAGCATTTTAAACAAAAAAAAATATTTTAAGAATAATTTATAAATGTTAAAGAAATAAAAACGAATATCATAACAGCTTTTTAAAAACACACTTAGTAAAAAACAGCACTTTTAACGAACTGTGAAATAATCGATAAAAAAATAGTTTTATGCCCCTTGGTTTTGTGAATATTTATCACACGAAAATAGTATATATTACTTTTAACTTTGTTATAAAAAACAAGTAAACACTTTTAATTGCTACTATTATTCTTAGGAAGAAGATGATTGATTGCTTAATTATGTTCTCTTAATAATAGATTTGCGTTTTATAGAGGATCTCTATGAAATGTGAATTATAAATGTAAGAGTGAAATTATTCAGGTTTGTAATATGTAATTTAATTATGAGAGTAATATTTGGTGTTCAAAAGATAATTGATGGGCTTTAATTAAAAGCTCTAGTTATATATAATTACTAGCTTTATAAACCCGGCGTTGCACGGGTGCAGGTAATAACCCTAATTAGTAGGTTTTTTTTATGCAAACTTTTATTTTATACCAATTGATCCCTCCACTGTGGTCCACTCCATCAGGATATTATAATCTCCTCCCATACTGATATGAGGGGTTGATTTTATCCAGGCTTTCCGGAGTTTGAGGGCTTTCCCATAGGGCCCTATTCAAATTGCCAGAACAGCTATATGTTATAATGGTCTGTTTATATTTCACAATTAGCGCAAAACGAAACTGCCCAAATGTGGTAAACCATTCCACTTCATATTTCATACAACTCGATAGGGCTGGGGACCCAGTCGGTAAAGACTTTCGTCTTGCATGCGGTAGGTCCCAGGTTCAGGTCCGGGCATCACCAAAATTACTGCAGACCTATGAACGGCTCGTGCAGCCAAAAAATGTCCGACGAATAATACCCCGTATAGAGGAAGGGCACTTTAAATATCCTCCAAATACCCAACGCTGCGTACGATGTCGCCCTTAAAAGTTGCATTGGGTGCCTACTCACGTGTCGGCTCGTAACTTGACTGTGGTTCTAAATTACGAATACAGTTTCCAATAATACTCGTGTGTAGCTTTAATGCGACGATGATTCAAACTAACCCTAACCCATACAACTGTATGGGAATAGCTACCACACGTTAAATTTTCAACTTCGCCAAAAGCCGCCAATGCCGAAATTCAATCGACCATTACGCCATCTTAACAGCAGGATAAAAACAGACATTCATCCTCTTGTATGGTTGGAAAAGTTTTATAAAGTACAAATTCCTTATTTATGCCGAATATATTCCGGTTAACCTAAAGAATCATGGCCGGCAATTTTACGCCAAATCTAGTAACCCCGATAGCAATCATTGGCGAAATTAGCAATTGCATTGACAATTTCTAAATGTTAATCTATTTAAATCTTAAACGCATATAATTTATTCTGAAGTTTTCTTATACTAATATTTTATTAATTAGATGCTTACTGATTTTAAATAATTATTTACTTTTTTAAAAATCAATTCTTCGTCATTTTAAAAGTTCACTTTTTTTTATAAATCTGGTCTGCAATTTAATGAATCTTTCCGCTGTTTTAAGTCGGCCATTTTGAAATTAGGTAGTATTTTTGGTCATTTCGAGATGGTAACCATCTCGGCAAGTGCCGGGGTTTGTTATCACTTCGACTTGGCGACATTTTTGAAAATTCGCCAAATCCGGCCACGATTCTTTAGGTTAACCTATATTCCTCCATATCATCATTTCTTACCATTTGTAAACATCAATTAAATTAAATTCGGAAACGTAATTAAAATCTAGTTGATGAAATCTGATCTACCATAAAAAAAATGAAAAGATTTAAAATCAACAAATAAAATACTGATATTCAAATAACAATCCAGAAAATTAAACCCACCTGCTCTTTTTTTTTCTTTTCTTAATTTTCGTTCACGCTGAACGCGCTGAAATTTATTTAAATTGAATTGAAAAGTATAAATTCTAATCTTACAATGTTATTCCTATGGGGAAATCGGCTCACGTTTTGCACCCCTACACCCGTTTGGGTTCGAATAAAAAGTATCCTATAGCCTTTTCCAGGCTCTAAGCTACCTTCCTTCCAATTTTCAGGCAAATCAGTTAAGCCGTTCGTGAGTTATAAATGGTCTTACTAACACGACTTTCTTATATATATGTATGTATGTATGTATGTATGTATGTATGTATGTATGTATGTATGTATGTATGTATGTATGTATGTATGTATGTATGTATGTATGTATGTATGTATGTATGTATGTATGTATGTATGTATGTATGTATGTATGTATGTATGTATGTATGTATGTATGTATGTATGTATGTATGTATGTATGTATGTATGTATGTATGTATGTATGTATGTTGTATGTATGTATGTATGTATGTATGTATGTATGTATGTATGTATGTATGTATGTATGTATGTATGTATGTATGTATGTATGTATGTATGTATGTATGTATGTATGTATGTATGTATGTATGTATGTATATATTATATATATATATATATATATATATATATATATATATATATATATATATATATATATATAATATATATATATAATATATATATATATATATATATATATATATATATATATATATATATATATATATATATATATATATATATAAGATATTTTAAGATACGTTTCAATATGTAATTAAATTTCAGAGGGAATTTATGCGTAAAAATTATTATCTGAAGTTTCCATCATCTCATTTATCTTAATACTACTTTAGTTGTATGACAGTAAATCTCATTATAATGGATAAGTACACACTGTAAAACATTTTAGGAACCGGTTCCGGACATAAACCCGACAGCCGTAATTCCGACAAAACAGAATACCGATAGCTGAAATTCCGACAGGGCCGAAGTCCCGACAAATCCATAAATTAATACCGTTATGCTTAATTAAGGGCAATTTAATTTAAAAAATAATTGCATTAGTATTTTTGCATTTTTTGCTGTCGGATTTAAGCCCTGTCGGGATTGGCTATCGGAATTCTGGCTTGTCGGAATTGGCTGTCGGGATTATGTCCCAGAACCTTGAGGAACGTCACTCCGCAAACAAAATGGCAACACATCCTCGGGTAAACCTCTTTACGGTATAACAACGTTCCAATTTTTTTTTTAAATGTGCATCCATGTGTTAGTCGGAAATGTACTTGGCTCTTTACTAATAGGATTTTTTTTTAAATAATACGTTTTCAAACAAAAAGTAATCGAACAAGTGACAAATGCATAAGTAAAGAAAAATAGTTATAAGAAAGTGTCACTTAGAATCGCTTATAAAATGTATTTCTACATATCAAAAATAAAATTAAAGAAGAACAGCGTTTAATTCAATGCAATATTCATACTGATAAAATAGCTATTTTAGTTTAATGACTTTCAGAACCTCAAGTAATATTTAAATTAATTTATGGATTTTCATTGATTAATTAAACAATTTTCAAGCAATTTGTATTTTTTGCGATTGTAATACTACTAATCAATTAATATGGCTTTAAACTCTTCTCCTCAGTTAATTGAAAAGCATAAAAAAAAGTTTTGGGTTAAAACACTTCTTTGAACCTTAATACAAAATAAAAAAAAATAGTTAAAATGCCGTATAATTCCACCCTGTATTATGAAATATATGTAATTAAAAGTAAGAAGCAGTTTTCGTTTTCTTATGTAATGGATAAGATGACGAAGAGGTGTCGGTAAGATAAGAAAGAGACAAAAAATATACTTTTTATAATTGCGTGAAAAAAAATCCGATTTTTACATTATAATTTTAATATCAGACGCGTGCGAAAAGTTATACTTTTTAGAAACAGTGATACAAAATTACTTTTTTTCACGCAAAAGCAGTGAAAAAAAGTACTTTTTTTCACTCTTTTCATAAGATGCCAACATTTCAAGTAAAATTTCTATTTCATAATCTCCATAAAATCCAGAAATTTATTGATATGCTTTATTTATAAATATTATGCGCGTGAATTTTATTATTGAATCAGTATCCATGTTCAAATGTTTGACTTTAAACTAAAAAATTAATTTACCTTTTGTAGTTCCAGAGATTTATCGATGCCGATCTTCTTTACGTAAAAAAATTAGCACGTGAATTATTTTTGAACCAATGAAATTTGATTTTTTTCACGTAATTTTTAAAAATAGTGTATGCAACACGTGTGAAAAGTAAACTTTTTAAAACACGTGTCATTATTTCACTCGCTCGTACCTCGCTCGTGAAATAAAATCCACTAGTTTTAAAAAGTGTTACTTTTCACACTTGTTGCATAAATAACTATTTAAAGATTCAAAAAATATATATTTGAAAAACTCAAAGAAAAATTCAACTTTTTCTTCCGTTTTCTATATGTTGTCGTTCTGGTTGGCGCGTATTTGGCCTCGGATGACCCATTGAGATATTTTCCTTTTTCATTTATGAGTAAAATAGATGATAAAACATATGTTACTGTTATACGGGTTGTTCTACAAGCGTAAACAATAATTAATTGTTATCCGATTGAAAATAAGCAAAACAATTTTCTAATAAGACTGATTCAAAATCACCAATCTTTATCGAACAAACACACGTCTCCAATAATAAAACTTTTTTCTCCGTTTTCTAGATGGACTGTCAGATACAAACAATACTGCCATTACCAATAATCTCTTATCTTATGCATCATAGGAGTTAAAATTAATTTAAAATTCCAATCTCAGAAATCACCTTAGTTTTTGATAAAGACATAATTGAAGCGGATGAATAAACTTATCGAATCTTTTCCATTCTAGGTTGTTTCAAAATTTCATATTTAATTCTTAAAACATGTTTGTTAAATTACAATGTGTTGTAAATTTACTTGTAGTTATATTTAGAGTTAACTTTATTATTGGAGAACATAATACCCTCTTCATAATGTACGCATGATATTATATTCTTTTCGTAAGTATTAAAAAAATATTCGATTTCTCTCATTTAGAAATTCCGTCAAATTTGGGGCTGTGAAAATTCGATAAACTATGAAATTTTAAAGTTATATCAGGGTAAAATGTAGTTAAAAAATGATGTTTAAACCATATATTTCACACCATTATTAACGGCTTGCGTTATTGTTCGAAATTGTAAATTATAATTTATGTTTAGTTTAGTTTAGTTTGAATTATCGTCGCACTAGAGCTACACGAGGGCTATTGGGTTATATTCATGAACGAAAAGTACATTATATCAGGAAAATATTTATTGATTGCCATTTTCTTTGTTACATTAGTTCACTGTGCGTTCATACAGATTCTGAGTAAGTCTTCATTTAAAAAAAAAACATAGATCCAAAGATTGAATAACGAATCAAGCATAGAAATAATTTTGAAAAAAAAACTTATTAAAGATCTTGGTTGCTGGGCATTTGCGAAAGAAGCACAATTATATTCACAATCTCTTGTAATAGATTGATTTATAATAAACTAGCAAATTTATACCCGTTCTTCGCACGGATTGAAAAAAATATCAGATCGTTCCAAATATGTTTACCATATAACCTGTTATAGGATCATAAACTTATTATTGTTTCCGCTCGTTATAAATTATAAAATCCCGTTTCATTGCCTTAAAATTCCAAAATTAAAAATACGCTGTAAAATGCACTCATAAATGCCATCACAATTCCCTCATAAATACATAAAACCTTTTAGCTCAATTGGCCCGTTTTGCGAAATAATTTGGCGAGAAAATAGATATAGCTACCCACACCCATTATACAGCTCAAACACAATGACCTTCGAACAACCGACCAGCCTATAAATTATTTATAAAAGAAATTGCCTATTTGGCGAATTTTAGTTAATAATTTGGCGAGTTTGGCAACGTATTTGGCAAAAAAATAAAGACATAACACACTAATAGCTCTAGTGCGATGGCCTTTATTAACCATCATAGTTCAGTAATAGCTTAACTATACATTTATTGCTTAAATATGCATACATGCAGTCAACAGAAAAATCAATGAAAAAATCATCAAATAAACCTACAATAAAATCCGGGAATGAAGACTGGCGGAATTGCGTCACTTGAAACGTGTCAATTATTTTTCAAATAATGAATTTAGTTTCTGAAAGTAATGGCAAAAGAATAAAATAAACATTTTGAATTTTAAATGTTTTCGTTAAAAGTTTTATTTTATTTTTTCAGCCGATGGCATCAGGAAAGAGAAAAACATGACCGGATTTGAGCGAAAGTGGTGTATTTTTTTCAGAAAATTCGAATTTTCTCTAAAAATGAAACAAATATGAAAAAACTAAGCCTCAGGTGCACACGTTAGTATTAAAGGGAATCTATCTTTAAAATTTCGAATTCCTGTGGGCAGTATAAGTAGGTCTTTTACGATCCGAAGACAGACACACAGACAGACTCTTTCTTTTATTATTATAGATATTTTTTTCTGTATTCTTGAGTTTGGTTCAAATGGGTCAGTGAACTGAATCACACCATTTGTAAATTAAGATCATTATATGCAACTCGGTGTGATTTGCCAAGGGTATAATTTCGAATTGCAGTATTTTTTAGTATTTTAATTTTGCATTACATTTAAACATTTAAAGAAGAAAATACAGTCGTTTTAAAAATGTTTCGTTCTGATGTTTCGCACATTTAATAAAAAAATCAACATGGCAAAATCGTTTTTTGAAAAATGGAAAAAAACTAATGTTTGGAAACAAGATCTTAAATCATGCTTTGGTGGTTTGGTTTAAAAAATATTCAACTTAAGTTAATCTAAGATCTCTCTCTCTCTCTGTTTGATGCTTTGTGCCTCTGCTTTGGGCCTCTTTTTGAAGGTGTAATACTAACCATCAAAGAATCTCATTGTAATATGTATTAAGACGTCATTCCAACTTATTTATATCACAAAATAAATGTTATTTAAATATTTATGTAATATAAATAAATTTTCTCCTGCGATTGTTGTAAGTGACAATGGTGATTTAATTCCTTTAAAAATTTCCTTCTTATACTTTTCAAATTTTTAATTAATTGAAGTTCTTCGAATTCGATTTTTTGCTGAGATTTTAAATGCCTTTTAATTTTGATTCGTTATTTATTTTTGAAGCATCACACTTGTCTAAAGCATTTGTAGTTTGGAATGTGAAAGTGGGTGACGAACAGACAGACGAATGGACATAGCCTTCGTAAAAGCTTAAACATTTTACGATACAACAATTCCTCACTGTGTGGAAGTTAAAACCCTTCCAATAAAAACAAAGTAATCACACCTTTCGTGCGAGGTACAAAAATTTCCAGTGTTAAAAAATGGGAATAAACTATCAACACTGACAAATTACTTTTTCCCTCCATGAAAATACGATTAAATGATTGGTTTGCGACATAGAAAATAAATGTGTCATTATTTCGAAAGTACTTAAACACAATATTCTGTGCTAAAAGAAAAGTTCTTGAATTCGTACTTCGATAATGCATTTTTGTACATTTACAGTTAGGAATAACAAAACTAATAGTTCAGTTTCTCATTCTAATAACGTAATAACTACAAGTTTCTCATGCAAAAAACTAATTACTATATTTTATGTGTGCAATAAATTTAATTTTTATTAAAAGTACACATTTATTCTATTGGTACATATAACGAATGCAAAAAAAATACTTTCCTTGAAACTTTATTAGTTTATTATTCATAAATAATTGTATAAATGATGACATTACATACATTAAACCATCAATTGAAAATAAATCTTGAATGGATATAGAAACATGACAGAATGCACGCAGAATGAGTTGCAAATAGTTAAACACAATTACAGGATTAAAATCATCAAAATTATTAGTTGTCAATGTTGCAGTGTAGCTAGTCTTTTAGTAATTGAATTTAATTATTTTAACTATTTGAAGACTTTTTTTATTTTCAACAATAATTAAATCGAAGAACAATCCTTATACATAATTACATCAATAATAATTTTAATTAGGTCATAAAATAACTTTAATAATTATAACAGAAAGAAGTTGTAAAAACATTAATATAGCTAACTTTCTTATTAGGGTACATCAACAAATTATTTTTTTTAACTATTAATTATTTAAGAGATATAAACTGGATATGTTTGAAATGTTGTGTGGCAAGTTTAATGAAGTCAATAAAATTGCGTGCCAGCCAGATATTGTTTGAACCTGATAAAATACAAAGAAAGTTACAAAAAAAAATATTTAGCAAAGTTAATTTAATAAACCATTTTAACTAAACTCTTAAAAACAAATTGACGTCGAATTATAAAAGAGTTGTCATTGAACTCAAATTATTTTATCAATCATTAAAAAATGCGAGACATTTTAATCAAAAACAACTAATTAAAAATGCTATGGAAATAAACTTACCCTTACAAATACCTCATTTGATATAATCCAACTGCGCGTAAATTTCTCAAAATCCAACAGCACTTTTCATTCACAAAATTGTTATGATAAACTATTATAACACTGTATGATATCCACAATAACTTCACCATCGCACGCACTCAAAACCGAAAACCCCTCCGCATAGAACAGAAACTGATTTATTCGAAGCGCAGCGGGAGAAAACCTTCCGTCAACGCCAGAAAAGACCGAAATCGTTTTTACCACGCAAGTTGGGGATTCAGGAAGCGAAAGGTTGAAAACAACGATCTATAATATATACCGGATGAACTACTCCCAGTGCTAGTGTGGATCTCAGAAAGTAGGACTAATTTTGTCTCCCGCAAAAGGCATGCGTGTAGCAAAAAGTTGCGTCGTTTATTCACAAGTTTGAGTCACCCGGAGGTTTCCCCATTCTGGGGAATACATCGGTGGGTTTCGTCAAATTCCTTATTCACAAGTGCGAGCTATGTCAAAAGTGAGAGACAAGGGGCCGAATCTGCTCAGAGGGTTATCCCACCAATATCGGTGGGTTTTCAGAGGGATTTCTCTGAAAAATGTTCAAAATCAAAACATAGATTATCGGGTTCTTCTTTTAAACTAGTTATTATAAGTATTTAGTTCTAATCCATTTTAATTGAAATTTAAGGCTATGTCTTCACTACGACGCCAAACGCCACAAAGGCAACAAGGCAACCGCCAAGCGATGCGATAGCGGCCGGTTTTTTCGCCAAATCGTAGTTTTTTTTTTCACACGCATGCGTCTGGATCTCTTTGATCTGGACATTTAAACCGATGCTGGTGTCGTGCTAGAAACGTAGAATGGGATGAAAATATTTCATCGCTTGCTTTAGCGCGAGACCTTGATTTCAACATTGATATGAAAAATTAAAATTTGGTTAGTAATATTAAAACTCAGTGTAACAATAGTTATTTATGCAACAAGTGGGAAAAGTAGCACTTTTTAAAACTAGTGGATTTTATTTCACGAGCGAGGTACGAGCGAGTGAAATAATGACACGTGTTTTAAAAAGTTTACTTTTCACACGTGTTTCATACACTATTTTTTATAATTTCGTGAAAAAAATCAAATCTCATTGGTTCAAAAATAATTCACGTGCTAATTTCTTTACGTAAAGAAGATCGGAATCAATAAATCTCTGGAACTACAAAAGGCAAACTTATTTTTTAGTTTAAAGTCAAACAATTGAACATGGATACTGATTCAAAAATAAAAATAATAACATTCACGCGCATAATATTTATAAATAAAGCAGATCAATAAATTTCTGGATTTTATGAATATTATGAAATAGAAATTTTACTGGAAATGTTGGCATCTTATGAAAAGAGTGAAAAAAAGTACTTTTTTTCACTGCTTTTGGGTGAAAAAAAGTAATTTTTTTATCACTGTTTCTAAAAAGTATTACTTTTCGCACGCGTCTGATATTAAAATTATAGTGTAAAAATCGGATTTTTTTCACGCAATTATAAAAATTTAATTGTTGGTTTTAATAACATAGATTTTTAACTTCTATTAAATTTGAATTGGAAATACTTTGAGGTTTTTTTTAATCATTTTTTATATTTTTCATACTAATTAAAGTTTGCCCAAACCTAATAGCCATTGTGGTTACACGAGCGATATTGATTGTCCATGCCAAGTGGCTAGTTCGACTATGATGGACCTTCAGTTGACTTTTCAATCAATCAAGCTTAGTACTCATTGTGTAGAAGGTGGTCGAATGAAGAGCTGAGTATATTCATGACCTACCGGACCCGTATACGAACCCGGGTCTACGGAATAAGAGCAAGAAGCTCTGACCACTACGCCAGAGTGATTGTGCATAATATTTTAATATTAAGAGTTAAATTAAAATTTTCCTATGTATAAAAAAAGAAAAGCCTTATAATAAAAAGAACGTGTTACAGCTAGATTTTTTAAATAAAAAAAATCATTTTGAGGCAAGCACAGAATCAATAAAGGTCACATAAAAAAGTGCTACATTTTTTAGCCTACTTTTCTTTTTTTAATTCGAAAGAATTAAAAAAATGAAAAAGTAGGTATTGACATGCGGTCGATGTCCGTCTGTCCGTCTGTCCGTCTGTCTGTCTGTCCGTCCGTACCCCCTTCCAAAATCGGTTCTAATCATCGGATCTTAAAAATTCTTTTTTTGTTAGAAAGCTATGACCTCAGATACCCAACTTTCATACTTTTTGTCCGTCTGTCTGTACGTCCGGACGGACATAAATCTACTATCTGTCGGCGAATTTCCCATTGAATTAGCATTGAAATTCAATTTTGAGTCATTTAAATCACTGTAGGTATTGAAATGCGGTTGATGTCCATCTGTCTGTCTGTCCATCTGTCTGTCTGTTCGTATGTCTGTCCGCCTGTCTGTCCGTTTGTCTGTCTGTCTGTACCCCCCTTCCAAAATCGGTTCTATCCATCGGATCTTAAAAATTCTTTTTTTGTTAGAAAGCTATGACCTCAGATACCCAACTTTCATACTTTTTGTCCGTCTGTCTGTACGTCCGGACGGACATAAATCTACTATCTGTCGGCGAATTTCCCATTGAATTAGCATTGAAATTCAATTTTGAGTCATTTAAATCACTGTAGGTATTGAAATGCAGTTGATGTCCATCTGTCTGTCTGTCCATCTGTCTGTCTGTTCGTATGTCTGTCCGCCTGTCTGTCCGCCTGTCTGTCCGTTTGTCTGTCTGTCTGTACCCCCTTCCAAAATCGGTTCTAATCATCGGATCTTAAAATTCTTTTTTTGTTAGAAAGCTATGATCTCAGATACCCAACTTTCATACTTTTTGTCCGTCTGTCTGTACGTCCGGACGGACATAAATCTACTATCTGTCGGCGAATTTCCCATTGAATTAGCATTGAAATTCAATTTTGAGTCATTTAAATCACTGTAGGTATTGAAATGCGGTTGATGTCCAACTGTCTGTCTGTCCATCTGTCTGTCTGTTCGTATGTCTGTCTGTTCGTATGTCTGTCCGTCTGTCTGTCCGTCTGTCTGTCCGTCTGTCTGTCCGCCTGTCTGTCCGTTTGTCTGTCTGTCTGTACCCCCCTTCCAAAATCGGTTCTAATCATCGGATCTTAAAAATTCTTTTTTTGTTAGAAAGCTATGACCTCAGATACCCAACTTTCATACTTTTTGTCCGTCTGTCTGTACGTCCGGACGGACATAAATCTACTATCTGTTGGCGAATTTCCCATTGAATTAGCATTGAAATTCAATTTTGAGTCATTTAAATCACTGTTGCCAAATCAACAATGGCATGAGAAACTTTATTTAAACATATTTGAAGCAAAATAATATTTTCATGAATCAGTTTGGAATGACGTCATAAAATGTAGAACAATTTGATTCTTTGATTATTCATTAATTATCTACCAAGAAAGCGGCAAGGCATACTTTTGCATGCAATTATGCTTAGTTTTAATTTACATTTCTTGTTTTTTAATGCAGTTCGGAGTAGTTTCATTACTTTTGTTATTAATAAATATTTATTCTTCGAACTACAAATAAATCACGAGCAGATGATAAATAATATTTAATTAATTTGCAAACGAATATTAAGGAAAATAGTTGATTTTGGCTTTTAGAAGTTTAAATTATAGCTGGGTGCTGTGTTTCGATTTTTTTTTCTAATGTGTATAAATCTAGTGTAGAAACGGCTGTTGATGATATTTACTTTAGGAACCTAGTTTTTTTCCCGATTAGAACTTCAGTAAGTATTTAAGTAACAGGAAAGTAGGCTATTTTAGTTCTTTATGAACTTCTTGTTTTTTATAGAGTTGATCGCGATCTGTCGACGCTGCAAAATTCGTAATTATAGAACACGTGAGAGATGAACAACGTCACGTGACTCCTCTTGACCAATGATATGTCTTTTTACAAAATCTGAGGGAAACCTGGAAAAGAAACTAGGGAAGTGAAACCATACAGTTTGAAACCCAGGTAAATCTCGCGGTTGTGAATACGAATATGAAATAACCCGTTGTCCCTTACTCGTAGGATTTTTAAATTATGTTTTAACTTTTGGTGATGTATTTTTAATAATGTAAATATGCTCTCCTTGTCGAATTAACGCTATTTTTTTTCTTTCAGAGTTCCTATGTAGAGGAAAGATTTATTTATTTTTTTAAATGTTTGAAAGAGTTTATATTTTTTTTCCTCTAAGAACGTAAGAAATTGATTTTTAATTGAATACTTTTTCATATTTTTTGTTAAAAGTCTTTCTTCACAATTTGAGAAGGATATCATTGAGAACATTACACATATACTTATAAGATTTTTTTTTAATGTGAAAAAAAACCTCTGAATGTTTTCCGGAAGAATCTTATGCTTTCTAAAATAACAGCGAAAACATATCAGATAAAAGAGTTCACATAATTTTGTATCTCTGAGCTTGCACACAAATCAGCCTGCTTACACGTTAAAAACTCTTTGAACTCCTCTCCATACGCTCTAATCCCTATATATCCGGTAAAAGAAATATAATGACAGTGTTGATTTTGTCTCAATGTTTACTACTATACTTTCCAAGTACATAATTAAGTTATTTGCAATATTTAAGTAAAACAAAATATTTATTGAAAGCATGCTGTTTTTTTTTAGTTTGTTAGTTATTTACATAATTAGTATAATATAATACATCCCCTTTTTTCCGCATGTAGATAAATAAGGATAAAAATATTCTCAAATTGCCCAATCAACTTTCAGTATTATTCATAATGCCCAGGTAATGTGATACTTTCTATATGATTTATCACATTGTCGCATGTACCTTTGAGAATTTTTAAAATTGACCGATTACTTAATTTAACTATGCCTAATTATTCATATTGCATGTAGCATATAGTACAACGTAGCTCCGATGGACAACTACAGCCTTTTCCACGAACATTTTTATTCGATTAAGCACATTTAGAAACCTCTAAAACTAAAATATTTATGGTTTATAAGATGTATTTATTTTTAAAGTCATTTTTGAAGTAAGTGATACGTCATTTCCGTTAAACCATCTCTTGGCACAACAAATTACGTCTGGTTTGGCTTTTTTGTGCTTGGCGTGTCATTTCATATCACGTTTCACTATATTGCTTTTGAAACTGTGAAACGTGCTTTCATCTTTATCAAACTCTTAAAAAAGTAATGCTAATTTACAGAAACATGTCATGTTCATTCCAGTTTATTTCTTCAAACGTTCAACGATTTCGTTCGATCAGATCCAACAGTCAATTGTTCTGCAACAGCTCAGCGCTCCAGTGTGTGTAATGAGGTTTCGCAGAAATTGTAAGGTTTACTATTTTGTAAAATGTATTAAAACATTACGGACATAGATGGAAACATCGCCAATAACATATCATTTGACGTCAGTGCTGTTTTCAGTGACGTACATTTTCGGAAAATTCCAAATGTATTCTTTGCTGAAATTAAACATATTTGTAAATATTTAAGCTAATATTCGGAATCTGTAGCTTCTTATCTACCAGAAAAACATCTATATTCTGAATTTCGCTTTTAATGCAACTTGTCCATTAATTAGCCAAGCATTTGTTTGACCGTATCACGAAAGCGATCGTGTCTTCATTTGGCAAACCGGTTTCTGCATTGGTTTCAATCTGGCATCATCTCTGCCTTATTCTAACCTCTGTGGCTAAATGAGTCTTGTTTTATTAAACTAGGATCGGTAGAATGAGATGGAGCAATGCACCTGGGGATTGCTCTGTTCCATTACCAGCCTGGTTCAGAAGTACTCTCATCCGGAAAAGCCTGATTGTTCTGTTTTGGAATGGGTTTCTGAGACGAAACACAATTAATTATTGAGCAACAAGGGTATAGTCATGAGGGGAAGAAATAAATAATGCCTAGTAGCATGTGATAGTATGTCTAGTAGAATGTCCTAGTAGCACACATTACGGAAAGAAATCATTTGTAGACATTTTTAGATATTTGCGTCTAATATTACGAAATTTCATTGTGATAAAAAATGCCAAGCCATTTTAGCACACATTACGGAACGATATGATCTATACCCATTTTGAGATATTTCCCTAATACTACGATATTGATATGTGATTCATGATATCGTGTGCTGTTATGGCAGTAGGTATGAATGGGCTAAAATGCTAGTTTTGGAGAAATTCATGCAATATGTTGCAGGTGACTTCATCTATTTTCATGGTTATTCTGGAATAAACATGATAAAATCGGCACATTTTAATTAATATGTTACTTTTTAAACGTCATCAATCTGTGACGAAATTATTGATTTCCTGGAATAGGAAGAAAAGTTTCAATTTTTTTTGTTTCAACAAGACACGTGAAAAGCAAAAATAATTACTGTGGCACTAATATTCCGAGAATTAAACCCTTAAATAGAGTAGACTTATTTTGGGAACAAAATTAAAATATCAGCCACATTTTAAACGCATTAAAAAGGTATTGCATTGCGATTCACCATCAAATTATATAGTAGAGCAGTATGTATAGCAAAGAGCTCACTTGCTACCTGATGTTATGCAAGCAGATTGTGCGAGCCTTTGGAAAACCGGTTGGGAGAAACGCCTTTAACCCTTTGATCACATCTTCAAATCCATTCAACAACAAAAGCAGTTAAAAAATATATATCCTCCCTGGAGATTCGGAAGAAGAGAGTCGATCTTTCATCCTTGAACTTCGCAGAGCTTATTTTTTTTTATTCCAAGGCATGCCCAAGAAATAACACTCCGTAGTATTTTATGCGTGATTTCTACGTTTAACTTATCGTCCGCCTAAGATGTATTAAATGTTTCTCTCCTACATCTTTTTAAAAGAAATTCACGGATTATACTAGCTATCAAAGCTGAAAAGTGATTACCAGTTCTTCTCCATTATCAGTTCCTGAACTTAATATGAATTCTGTAACAAAAATACAAAACATCCATTTTAATGCATCCCAGGTCTTAAGAGGAAAGATTAATACTTCATTAACACTTTTAAATTTGTTCGTAGATTTTACGTTGGCGGTATTCCAAAACCTGACAAAAAAAAGTAGCTTTTAAACACAATCTGTCGCTTAGACCGCTTCCAAACATCATTTGTGCTCAACAAGAAACGCACTATTTATACACCTTAGAAAGAAAACCAAACCAAACACGACCTTTACCTATATCTAATTTAAACTTTTCAACACCAAAATCAACTATATTCATTATTTTTTTTAGCAGATTTATCTACACTAGTCTTTATCGTTTGCTATATCTGTTTGAAGTTCTAAGAAGAATAATATAATTTGTTTGCGCAAAAATATAAACGAAATTGATTATAGGGGAGACTAGGGCTAGTTTTCCATTTCTTTTTCTTTTTGATTGTACATTTTTTTACTTTTATTTATTTTGAAGAAAACAAGATATAATTACCTTCCTCACATGTTTATCTACAAACTAGCGCAACTTCTTTTCTAAAAAGTAAATATACTTTTCAGCAGCAAGTGGTTAAATGCAAGCACGTTGAGCTGGAAAACATGCCCCGTACTGGCCGGTATGCGGTGTACATTTTCCCATACCGCCAAAAATGGATGTGGCAAATAATCCAACTACATTTCTAAAACAATAATAATCTTAACCATATCAAAACGGTAACTGAATACATACAATTCTTTAAATTTTAAATATGTAAACTCGAACAGTTCGTTAAATTATAATTAATAAATGTATAAAAATACGTTAAACACCTCTTTATTGTGATTTGAGGGGAAAAAAGAAAATTTTACTAAATATATCTTTTTGACAGTTATTGAAAAAGAATTTAAAGAAAGTGAAACAGCACTTTAATTTGAACATGAATATTTGATTCCAAGACCAAGGCTACAATGTATTATGCACGACGTATTATTCGATCTAAAAAGGGTGGAGCCTGTTTTTAAGAGTCCAACTAAATATCAATCTCACTATAAGGTCCAAGGACATGAGTATTTAGCCATAAGACAAATTCCATTGTCATGATATGGCTTTTTAGTATTGAAAACAAAGTTGTTTAAGCAAGCACTTTTACTGTCGTTAAGTTTCATGATAGCTAATTTTAAAAAAACTTAATAACTATATTTGGGGGAAACAGGAAAAAACATACCTAGTTATTTATTATATATTTATCTGTATTTATTTTGGAGTCGTTAAGCACGAATCTGTGCATTTAGCAATACATTTTTTATAAGCAATAGGTACTTAAAAAAAGTTTCAAAATTTTCTTTTCCAGATTTTGAAGTAATATTACGATCGAACTTTGTATTTAAAACAAAAATAATTGGCGTTATAAGAATGTTCAGGAATATAAACTACATATGAATCTGCTGTCGATAAAAAATTTTTTTGTCAATAGTTTCAACTCAAGTCCGTTAAGAAAGGGATGCGCCATTTCGGTCTTCAATATTATTGGTGGAACAGATTATGTATCCAGCAATTGTATTTTGACTGCACTTTTTCCTCCGTATTATCAGTGTTATTTAAAGCGCGTCCGCGATAAGAATGACACAACTTGATTTTCTTTTAAATTCAACAAAATATTACTTACATGAATGCTACTTGCATCAAATTGACAAACAAACATTTTTATTTAAGTTTGACACATCAAATCGACGAATCTACACCTTTAAGTCCCATTTTGAGGAAGATTTCTTTTAGCCGTCGTCATGACATTTTGTACAATTTCTTCCGATACTGATTTAAGGAGACGATGATATACCCTCTTGAATTGGGCCAAGTTTTTGGGCTACTTTTTTCGTACTAATATTTACACTCTCAAAACAAAAGAGTGAAATCCACTCCTATAGGGGAAGTGCATTTTCGGCACCGGAAAGGAGTGGAAATTAACTCAGACTGAGTTAAAACCACTCGTTTTAAGAGTGTAGGACGTAGATTGTTTTCTTTTATTTCATTTTCCCACTCCGCAAAAAGAGTGAAATCCACTCCTATAGGAGAAGTGCATTTTCGGCACAGAAAGGAGTGGAAATTAACTCAGACTGAGTTAAAAACGCTCGTTTGTTTTAAGAGTGTACATTTCATAATTACCCAGAATTTTTCTATCCTTCTTGCTTGTGGGACGTTAGGCGCATTGTCTTTCTTTAAATGCGTACCGTTTGTTGCACTTCTCACCAAAATCATAACAGCAAACCAGAAATAGAAATACAAAAACACTGAATGAGATAACGCATCATACAACGCCAGATGTCAATCGTAGTGGCAGCCTAGTACACGATAACGAAAGATGATTTCGTTGGCTCTTTGACGCAATAATTTCGAAATTGTGTTATTCTACAATATAAAATTTTACTTAAATTTAAGAAACAGTCAAACCAACCATTAACAGAGTTTATGCTTTCAACGCATTCTTGGATGGATTAAATTTTTTTTATTTAAAACTTTACTAGCGCGGATGGATCGATTCATATTTTATGATCTTTGTTTTTCTGTTTACTTTGGCGACTGAAGCGACGGCAACATAGGAAATCGAAGACTCATCATAAATAAAGCATTTGAGTAGTTCTTTTCTCGACAAGACGGACAGTCGTTCTCTCGGTCAAGCTGGACAAGTTATTTTGTTCGGTGCATACGTATATATTTCTTTTTTCTGACAGGTTTTCTAACTTATAGAATAGTTGTTTCCTACTTATAGTTGGATTCGTCAAGGTAAATATGTTTGTTTAATATTTATTAATGTAACAATAATAATCTTGAATCATTTAACCCTTTCACTCACAATGAATCCATAGCTTGCTATTTTTTTTTCGTAGTTCAACTTGCACTTATTTAAAATAAATTTTATTAAATTCTCCATAAATTTTTCTATAAAAGTTATATTTTTTTTTGTATCGTTAGATGGAAGAATCATGTCTTTTGAAGACTTAAATAATGTTTGCTTTAGTTAAACGAAAATATGAAAAACATGGCAAAATCAAATTCATTCTGAAACAATTTTTATTAAATAAATCGACCATAAATTCTTCATGCTAGCATTTTTAAATGTATAAATTTAAATTTGAACTATTTTTAACAAATAAAATTTCGAAAAAATTATTGCTATAATTTATTCATAAGTTATGATTCAATTTTCCTCCCAACCCCTCTTATATTTTAGTTTAAAAATTAAGATTTCTACCACTTTACTATTTTATTCTGTATGCATAATGAGTCTATTTCACGAATTTTGGATTTTTTTAAATAAAAATTAAAAAATTGGGACTGACAGGGTTAATTATAAATCAAGGTAGGTAAAAATGAATATAGCGATTACACGATTACAAACGGCTATAACTATTTAATGGAAACAGGCGCGTACCCACGGGGGGGGGGATTAAAGGGGCTGTAGCCCCCCCACCCCAAGAAAAATAAATTACATTCTGTTTTTAAATCCGTCAATGGTGGACACACCGCATACTGAATACTGGTTTGTGGGAGTTACATTTCACTACAACTACGAAATAAATAGCTGCATTGCTGCATTCCTATTCCCAAGAAATGCACTAAAAAATAAATAAAACGTATTTCATATATTCCAAACTCCGCAAAGGAACATTTCTCGCGCGCGCTTGCTTGTTTTGTAAGACAGCTGATATAAAAAGATTTTGTCAAAATAAAACCTAAAATCTTTTATCTTTCTATCATTCATTCCTATAGTCCCTACTCAAACTTTGCATTCAAAGAGCTAAAATAAACTAAAAGTAATCCCTTAAAATACCGGTTATTCTAAGGAATTTTTAAAAAGTTTCCCGTTGGTTGGCCCAGGGAACCCCGGTCAGCTGAATACAAAATTTTGAAGTTCCGTCTTCATTATGTGTTAATTTTATAGATAATTTCTTTTCCGTTAAATACTATATTGCACAATCGCTATATTTATTTTTACTTAACCATATGTCCCAGAAACCGAAATCCAGTTTAAGTTTCAAGAAAACACAACCTATTTTGTAATGAAAGGTTGTCATATGTCCGTTAACTTTTGTTTAAAAAGTATTAGAACACTTTTAAATAATAATTATACAATATTTAATTATAATGTACAGAAAGTAAAATAGTTTGATTTCAGCATAAAAAAATCGCATAGTAAAACGTATACTGTATATGATTTTTTTTATCAATAATAGTCTTAAACTTATCAATAATAATAATAACAATAAACTAATTATAATACACAGATAGCAAAATAGAATAATTTCAGCATAAAAAAGTCATATAGTAAAACGTACCGTGCAAAAAATTAGCAGGTGTCGCCATCTACAAATTTCAAATGAAGAAAATATTTCCTTATTCTTGCTTTCTTTGTTGCAAAATAATTTGCAAGTTAATTAACCACTTGGCAACAAATAAAAGCTGAAAACAAATCGTATAACTTCTAAAACAACAGTCTACAATAATTAGTAGTTAATAGTTTTTGTAAGCATAATATTTAAAAATTTATGACAAGTCATTTTATGGCTGAGTTTTGCCACTGCATAACCTTCCATACAGTAAACAATGTTATCAACAGCAACCGATAATTTTTTTTTCAATTAACTTTCTCGAATTTGTGATTTCGTTTTGTGTCATATTTTCTGCTTCGTTGTATGGTTCGTCGCTGGTTTCACACCATTCTACGTTATTTTCTGGTTCGTCGTTTATGGTATGGTCACTGGTTCCACAAAAGACCTTTTACTGAAGAGAAATTCTAAAATAGAACACTGGGGTAGCATCCAATTGCAAACACTGCCCAAAAAACTGCGGCAAATGAGTAAAATGTGTTTTTGCATCCAAACTGAAATTTCGCGACTTTAAATAATATTTCTTAATTATGAATCAATTAGATTGACTTTTATGAAGGAAAAAATAACGGAAGCGTTACCCAAATGGTAAGTAATTACATGAATACGATTCGAGCTTAATTTTTTTTAGCCCGTGGGAAAAACGGGTATTAATTTGGTAGTAATTTTATATATTTACTTTGCGAATTTAAATAATCTGATTTTTACTGAAATATTAATTTTAATATTTTATATCTTGTTTTTATATCTTGTCATTTCCGTTGTGCATGTATAGTGTTCGCTCAAATATTTTTAAAGTATTATTTTTTTTTTTTAATAAAAGTTTCTCAAGAGGGGAAATTTAATCTAAACAGATAGTTACAATTACAATGTACATGTTTATAATTCAATGATGATGCATTAATATTCCGTTAAAAAGTAGCTTACGCAATCCGGTTAAGTGTAGTTAAAGTGTTAGTTAGTAGTTAAAGTGTAAGGGAAATATTGTTTAGTAATAGACACACTAGCGCTAGTCAAACTTTTTTTTAAATTCCATTGCTTCTCAGAGTTACTAGAAATGCTTAAAAAGGAAAATATAATATTATACATATATAGGGTGACCAGACGTATTGTATTTTGGAATACAGTTTAGTTTGTTATTCATCTCTTTCGCTATTAAAATCGTGCAAGAAGTCTCCGTTACAGTTTTTTAGCAATTAAAAAATAATTTATGACAATTTAATGATAACTTCATAGCTGAAAACTTAATCACTGAAACGAATCTGGTCATTCTATATATAATAGCAAAAGTGTTTGACATAGTCAGGTCAGGCAAAACATACCCAAACCAGGGCCGGATTTAAAGATATGCCGCCTGTAGGCTACGATCAATTTGTTGCCCCTGACACAGTATTCTCCCACTTCGGAAAAATATATAGCTGGTTAGTTGCAAAATAGGGTGGTATGTGCTGTTTAAAATTATCACAACGAATATAAAAGAGGGAAAATAGGTTTATTTGAAATACAATATAATTAGAAAATATAGAAATAGAAAAGCAGGTACTTTAATTTTCTGAAAACTGACGTAAAATTTGCCTCCCCCAAAAATTCTCCGCTCTAGGCTATAGCCTACTTAGTCTATTTAGAAATCCGGCCCTGGCCCAAACATTAAATAAAATCTCATAAATACACATTTAGTCTTAACATTCTCACTATATACGAAATATTGTGATCATTAAAAACAAATTAAACCTACTTAATGCTTGTAAAGCTCTTAGAAAACATGTGCGATTACACGACACTTGTGAACGTTAAATAATGGCCATTTTCATGAAAAAGACAATGTTAAGGAAAAAAAACGATTATAAAAAATAGTGTTGCAAGAAATTGTTTGACAAAACTATCCATTTAAGCCCAATTGCATTTTGAGGAAATATTACTCTTACTGTTGGCGAATGTTTGCACGCTATAGATGCATTCAAGAGTAGAATGGAGTATCAATGGGACAAAGTAACGAAATCCTGTTGAAACAACACTAACGTAAGTGTTTTCGGAATTAGTTGTTTCAAAAATGTATATGTTTTGAAAATTCAAAACGAATTCAAACGGGGAAAAGTGGAATAAAAGAAAAAGGTATGGTTTGTTTCGAATTTCGGAAATCTGATAAAGTATGCCTAGTAAATGATGAAAACGTCCAAAAATTAGTACAAATACGTCCAGAAGAGCCTGAATTCCCAATATGACAATGTGTACAAAACGGTGATAATAGAATTTTAAAAGAATTTTTTTTAATTATATATCTCATGTGCTATATATTTCACCGGACATTGCTCTTTTTTTTCTTGCACCGGTTTTTAGAATGCTTTCTGTTTCCTGATTCGAAAGTATTAAAAAAAATATATGAAAATAAAAATTTAAAAAATCCGTTTGTCGCTACCCCCTTCCAAAAACGGTTCTATCTGTCGGATCTTAAAAATTCTTTTTTTGTTAAAAAGGTATGATCTCAGTGACCTTTTTTTCTGCTTTTTGTCCATTCTGTTTGTACGTATGTCAACTGTTTTTCTATGAATGATCCATTGAATTATCATTGAAAGTTAATTTTCACTCATTTAAATCGTTGTTGCCAAATCAACCATAGCATGATAATATATTTAAAATAAATATTTGAAGCAAAATTTATGCTTGTCTTATGAAATAGTTTGGAATGACGTTTAAAATGTAGTACAATGTGATTCTTTTGATTTTTCATTATTAATAGCAAACATCGTTACAAAGTTTATATTTCCGAAGATTATAATCTATTATGAAAATTTCATATCATCGTACTTTTTTTCTTTTAAATATATATTTCAAGGTATTTCTCGTTCTTAAATTGTAGGCTTTGTTTGTTGGTTTCAATATTTTATTGTTTAATTTATTAATACTAATATACACTGAGTGGCCAAATTATTATAGCCACCCCACGATATAATATTTGACCATCTTTTGCCCTTAGAACTGCATGAATTCTTCTTCTCATAAATTCTATGAGATTTTGGTAGATGACGTGAGAAATCTAAGATCATATTAGGTGAACTTCACTTTCCAATTCCTTAAGATTTGATGGTACTGGATCCAGATGCCTGATGCCAAGTTCGATCTCATCTCACAAATTTTCGATTGGGGTGAGATATGGTAACTGTGTACACTCTTAAAACAAAAAAGTGAAATCCACTCCTATAGGGGTGAAATCCACTCCTATAGGGGAAGTGCATTTTCGGCACCGGAAAGGAGTGGAAATTAATTCAGACTGAGTTAAAACCGCTCGTTTGTTTTAAGAGTGTAGGCCTACGAAGCAAGATAAAGTCTTCATCACGCTCTTTGAACCATCTGAGTACATTGCGAGTTTTATGACGAGGATCTTTGTACTACTGAAAGTATCCATCCCCGGCAGGGTACACCATTAACTTATCTGGGTGTGATTGATCTGCAATAATACTTAAATACCCTAAGAACTTCAGTCATTGTTTAACATGAATCAAAGGAACTATACAATGCCCAAGAAAATATCCTTCAAACCATAATATGGCCTCTACCTGCTTGAAGTTTTATAGATAGCATAAAACTGAGGATTGTGGTTATATAAAACTATGGTCATAATAAAGTGGCCTCTCAGTGTATTAAATTCTCCCCTTTAACTTTATCAAAAATATAAAAAAAAATTAAAGCAACGCCTACTACCATATTATATCTTAGTGGTTCTAACATCTTTTCATTGCTATAGCATTTCTTCTTTACAGATGATGGGGCAAATTTCTCTTATTGCCTTATGGATAGCTGTGTTTTTGACCCATGGGTCTGCAGATAATGGAAAAACAGAAGTTAACACACCGTTGGGAAAAATAATCGGAAAGACAGTTGATTTCAACGGCATCTCGGTCAAAACCTACCAAGGCATTTCTTTCGTAAAGCCTCCCGTTGGAGACCTACGATTCAAAAAGCCGCAACCAGTGGAGCCATGGGGCGACGTACCTTTCGTTGCAGATCACTTACCTCCAGGTATCTAGTATTTTTTACCATTATAATAAATTTAATCCGTGTATTATATCTTGAAATTATTGAATTCTAATTTATTTTTAAATAAGAAGATAAAATATGAATTTAAAATTTACTACATAGTGAAGCAATTTTTGTTAAGCTTTATTGTAAATTTAGTGTTTGTTACTCAAAAATATTTCACTTTATATGGTTCAAGAAACAGATGGTTAATTTCATACCTAAATATTATCCTGTTCTTACATTGTCATACATTGTCAAAAGAAATATAGGACATCGAAACCTTTTCCAACATCGTACAGATATTAAAAGGCTCCTTAATTTGCAAACTTAAGTTACATCCAATCTGCGTCTGTACTAATAAATTATTCCTTTGACAAATTGAATAACACAACTTTTAATGTTATTAAAATCAGAGCAAGGGAAAGTAAACTGTAGTATTGCTGAAGATATTACAACAACCCTTTTCCATTAAAATTTACTTCAAAGTAAAGATAAAGTAGCTTCGACTTATATATTACAATATTTGTTAGAATCTAGATGGCTGGTAATAACGCAGTAGCAAATCAGCGCCATCTAGTTTAGATTGTTATTTGAAGATGCGTGTGCATGTGCGGTGGACCGCTACATTAACTAACAGGGACGAACATAAGACTCATCAAGCCAATCATAACGCTTTGAACGTCACATAATCACATTGATTGAATTATTTATTGAAGGAATCGCTAATTGTAATAAGGAGTCGAGTAAGCAGAAAGATTTCCATACACGCTTCTACTTTCACTAACACAAAAAAAAGAAGCTTAGTGGGAAATTCTGTTGTGGGCAGGTATAAACTGGTAGTAACTAGCTTAATGACTTGGACCAGTTGCAAGCACTCTATAACTCTAACATGTAAGACAGTATTCTGAAAGACTAATTATTTCAGGGCACAATGGTCCAATTCATTGTTGTAGTTACTGCAGTTTGCCTGCCCACAGCAGAATTCTCCAATTGACTTCTTGACCCCTTTTCACATTTAGCAATTCCATTCTACTTGCAGGTTGCGTCCAGTATTCATCCAACCCATTTCCATGGCTGGACGACCTCCCAGGCCAATCCCTGGATTGCCTGTACCTAAACGTGTGGGCCCCAGCCGATGCTGGACCGAGCTGCCAGAAGCCTGTCATGTTTTTTATGCACGGAGGAGGATTCAGGATAGGGTCAAGTCGACTAGATTACTACGATGGTCGGACACTGGCGGCGCTGGGTGACGTTGTGGTAGTGACCACTAACGTCCGACTCGGAGTGGAAGGGTTCTTGTATGCTGGGACTGAGGACGCGCCTGGAAATATGGGTGAGCGGTTTTGGTGGTAAACATAGGTGAAATAAGTTGTACTGATAGTTATACCGAGATCGAGCATTTCTTTATTGGTTAGTAACACCATTTTAAGAAAAACAGCTTTTTTTCTCATTCAATTTTGGCAAAACGTCTATCGGCCGTATTCACAAGTTCGAGTCACCCGCAGGTTTCCCCCGTCAAGGGGATAGATCAGTGGGTTTCGTCAAATTCCTTATTCACAAGTTCGAGTTATGCCGAAAGGGAGAGATAAACGAACGTATCTCTCCCTTTACGAACGTTTTAGTCAATTTAAAAACGTATCTTTAAATTGACTAAAACTGTTTTAAAAGTTGTTTGCTGTGGTAGTTATGCACAAAAATACTTACACACTTAATAATAAAATAAAATAACAAGGGGATATTATAACCATACTAGCATTTGCCACTGTAAAATATAATTAGCAGGTTAATGTTATTGGTTAAAGATTTATGCATATACATATTGATAATTATAAGACATTAGTTTTTTTATTTTCCAATATTCCTCTAAATTCTTGAACTAAAGTTATTAAAACTTCAGTGTCATCTCGCATAAAGTTTATTTTCTTCGCTTCAGCCATTTTTTTTAAAGAATCATCGCGATGTGTCACACGCTGCAAGATTCGAAATTAGATGAGAAATATCTTTAGTAGTAAACAATGTCACGGGACTCCTCTTGACCAATGATAGGTCTTGTTACAAAATATGAGGGAAACCGGGAGAAGAAACTAGAGAGGTGAAACCCAGAGAAATCTCGCGGTTGTGAATACGAATTTGAAATAACCTTCCCTAATAACTTAAAGTTGTCCCGTATTCGCAGGATTCATGTTCTGGGGATATCTTGCTACTTGACTCGAACTTGTGAATACGGCGGTATGCAATACATGTTAAAAAATAATGTTCAAATTAAATTGAACAGTTAGCTCGTTCAAATTTACAATTTTTAATCATTCGGGTTTAAGAGGAGAGTTTGGCTTAATTGTTTCGTTGCCGAATGTTAAAAATCACTGCGTAAACTTATTTCGAACTTTATTTGAACTTTTTTTAGGTTTATATGATCTTCTGGAAGCTTTGAAGTGGACCAACACTTATATTGAGAACTTTGGCGGAAACAGAGATAGCATCACTTACTTTGGTCAAAGTTCTGGAGCCATAGCTGGAGGGATGCTGATGACATCGCCTTTGGCTAGAAACCTGTTTGCTAGGGCCATCTTCCAGAGTGGATCCACTGCCAATCTCGATGGCGAAGTCAATGATAGGGATTTTGAACTAAGCCAAGGAGTGGCGAAGGCGGTGAACTGCACTCCCGGTGAACAAACTCTGAGCAATGACCCAGAGAAAGTTATTGCTTGCCTCAGAGGTAAACTTATGGATATCTTAAGGTGAATCTCGAAAAATATGTTCTAAACAACTTTATTTTGACTTTCAGAGATACTCTGACATTCCATATACATTTCGGACATTCCATATACCTTTCGCTTTTTTTCACATTAGTGGACAGTAATTAGTAATTTTTATGTCTCTGCCCCAGTTAGCTAGTACTAATGTTGGTACCAATCTATGGTATTTATATAATTACCTTTCCAGGCAAAGACGCCCTAGAGTTGGCCAAGACAGTAGGGCGAGTGAGCGACAATCCACAACGAGGTCTGTACCCAAGATTCGACGACGAAATTCTGCCTACCAACGCTCGACAACAGATAATTCAAGGGAACTTTACCAATATCGACATCCTTATAGGTATAGTGGAATAAAGGTTCTTTTAGAAGTTTTTAAAAAGTTTAAATATTTTGGTTTAAATTTAATTTTTAAAAAATTTAAAACAGTATTTAATATAATCATTTGTTTAAAATAAAAGATTGCATATGAAGGTATTTTAATGCTAACAAGATTTTTTAAGCCTTCTACATCTACCGCTATCCTGATTCCAAACTAGAGAAAGTAGTAAACAGGATTGACCCGATTTATAACTATATAGTCCAGGCTTTATGACTTAAACACCTCTTTTTTCTGTTACTGGCATTAGCATCACTGATGAATGGCTTTTGAATTGCAGCACGGCCAGCAATTCCCTGTTTATGAAGCTCCCTTCTAATTGTTTTGGTACTCACAGGGTTTGGTAACACGACATTCATTTCAGCAGTTACTTTTGCAGCTGTGGTCTTCTTATTTTTTGCGATAATCCTCCTTAATGATCGTCTGTCACGATCACTCAGCACACACTTTCGTCCACGCTGTGATTTAGCGGATGATGTTTTTCCGCATTTCAAATATGCGGAATAAATCTTCGACACAGGACCTCTTGAAACACTAAAAACCTCGGCTACCTTGATTACGGAAGCACCCACCATAAACGCGCCAACAATTTGGCCACGTTCGAAGTCTGTTAACTCTGACATAATAAAATGACAACCTCACATAACAGTGCTCCGACAACGACTAAACGGTGTAGTGCATTTACGAAGTTGTATAGGGGGCGTCAGTAGGCGAAAACGCCATCGCCATCTACTTAGTTCATTTACATCAATGTTTCTTTTCAAACATGCATTTCAAAAAGGTGTTTCCATATTTTTATCCAACCCCTGTAGGTCTGAGTACCATGGGCTCTTGCTCTATATAGCCATATCAGCCGTTTCCCTAATTTGGGCCTCTTAAATTCTAATACTGGAAATTTATTTGGCAAACAACTCTTCAAACGTTAACTAAATATTTACCATCATTGCCGTGGTTCGAGAGTTAGGGAAAAACAAAACCACACGCACATTTGCCAACGGTGGTAATAACTAACCATCGATCGACAACGAATAGAACTGTTTGGATAACGTATGCCCAATATTTCAAACCAAGATATACGTTTACAGAAAAATTATCCAAAATACTGAAATAGTTACAATTGTTTATTTCTCTTTTTATTAAAAGTATCTAAAAAAATAGCATCAGTAAGATAGGATTAAGACTTTAAATAACACTTTTCAGTTATGAAATTTGTTCTCAAAAATTGCAGATTATCCCGTGCTTCACATAAATCTCCCATGAAATACATCCCATATGTTTAATACCTAACTTATAGGAAACAATAAAGATGAAGGATCCACCATGATCACCAAAGCCAACAAGGAAATCTTTGGGTTTTTTGGCGACAAGACGGATAGAGTGAACAAATCCCTGGGAGAACAACTGGTGAGGAGCAGTTTCAAAGGATTCAGAGGAGTCGATGCAGTTGTGGAACATTACTTAGGGTCTGTCATCGAAGATGACGAGAAGGAAGTTCTTCAGCAGGTATTTGTGTTACAAATAATAGTTTCATAAGTAATAAGCATCAATACAAAACAAAAAGGCAAGTTATATGAGAGTGTGTGTAGAACACTGTATAGTTCTCCTGTTACTCCTTTTGGCATCTCGAATATTTTCGTTTTCCAACTGATAGTTTGGACTCGCCAAAACACCGATTGTTAGTGCTAAGAAGTGACAGGAGGACTATACTAGATAATGATAACTAACATACTCGTGCAAATAAAACTTATTTTCTTTTGGCGCTCTCTCGTTCATTTCTACTTTAAAACAAAAAATCGATCTAAATAGCAAGAAAAACAAATAAAAATACGGAATTTGTATCCACCCAACGTAAAAAAAATTTATGGATATACGAAAAATACTTTGTTACAAAAAGAAAGATACGATTTACACAAAAAATACTTAAAGTACAGTTCATAAAGGAAAAATTATTAAAAGTTAAAAATTTACATAAAGTTTTTTAATTAGTGAAAAATTATGTAACAGTTTTATGAATATTTGCATGCCCAATTGCATATGTGTGCAAATGTAATTCCAGTTTGCAAATGAGGTATTTTTATTGTCATTTAATTCAAACTTTCACGTTTTTTAACGGGTACAAACCTTTGACAACTGTCGAATTAATTAATTAAGTTTTTATTTACTATTGTAAATCTTCTTCTGTTTTAATTATTTGCGGTATATTTAATATATAATTTCCTTCATGCAAATGTTTGTATTAATTTTTCTATAATCTCTTATTTCAACATATCTGTGGTCCGGAACGGAAACGAACTAATAAAAAATGTCATATTAATTAATTTTCTTCATTGATTGATGAGTAATCTAAAATCTAATGTATGTCCCCAGGTACTGACCGCATCCGGAGACTACGCTCGCCTCTGTCCTTGCACCTACCTAGCGGACAGTGTCGCAGCCAACGGCAACCGCGTGTACTACTACCAGTTCACCCACCGCCCTACCCCAACTCCGTGGGCCCCATGGATGGGTGTGGTTCACTTCGACGAGACCCCTTTTGTGTTCGGGTATCCCCTCAGGTACCCCGAAAACTACTCAGAGGATGAGAGAGATCTCAGCAGAAGGATGATCGCAATTTGGACGGGTTTCGCTAAAAATGGGTATGATATCGTAAAGGAGCCATTCAACGTCGAATTGTTCTAATGCGTTTAGAATCACGACAACCTACTGTTTTAGCGAGGAAGCAAACGCTTCCCTACATTCAGGGCCTGATCTACCACAAGGCCTGTTAGAACCAGCTCTAGGGCCCTTAAATATTAGTTTTTATTATGCTAAATGCTGTAGACCCACAAAAATTTCAACAAATGTTAAGATTTTCTAAGACCGCACTTTATTTTTAGATGGACTTTGAGTCAGACATTCACCTAACGTGATTGGTATGATCAATGTTATAAAGAAACCGATAAAATGGTGGCAAAAAATATGATAATTCGGCCAACTAGCATGATCATTACGGGAAATCATGCACAAAATGTCGTAAGGCTATGTCCTGACTACGCCACAAAGGCAACAAAAGCCGGACAACAACAACCGCAATTTGTACATGCATGCGCAACGAAAACATTGACGCACGGTTACTGCACCTCAACTGTGACGCACGGTGTTTTAGCTTATTAACGCATGTATGTGTATAAATTTTTTTACCACGAATATTAACCTGCTAATTATATTTTACAGTGGCAAATACTAGTATGGTTATAATATCCCCTTGTTATTTTATTATTATAATAAGTTTGTAAGAGTGCCTATCTAGTCAATTTCAAACAGGTTAAACAGTTTTAGTCAATTTAAAGATACGTTTTTGAATGGATTCTACAATAAAAATTAGCATCGCATATCTCAAGTAATTCTCTACGTCGAAATTTAGTATCAATACAAATCATGTTGAAAATGTATATTTGACTTTCTAATATGCTGTACTTCTACAATGAAATATCTTATAGGCTATGTCCTGACTACCCCACAAACGCCACAAAGGCAACAAAAGCGACAAAAACCGGACAATAACAACCGCAATTTGTACATGCATGCGTCAACGAAAACATTGACGCACGGTTACTGCACCTCAACTGTTCGCACGGTGTTTTAGCTTATTAACGCATGCCTCAAATGTCTACGAGAATACTCTGATTCGCTGTGTCTTGCGCTATGGTAACTTGAGAGAGAAAAACCAAATTTATCATTTGGAACTTTTCAAATAACCAAATCGGAAGCCAAAAAAGCAATTAAAATTCCACTCTCGCCAAGTAACCCTGAAAAAAGTTGCAAGTAAAGAGATCCAACAACTTTAGCAACTTTTGCTATTTAAAGCCATGTTAACTTGTTGTAGGGTTGCTATTGTCAATAAAAAAATAAAGAAAAAAAATAATAAAAAAGGTAATTGAAGTAGAAGTACATAAACTACTTTTCAATCAATTGAATTAAAATTAAATTTTCAAGACTGTAAATTTCTGCATTTAGTTTGATATTTGTGCAAAGTATTTTTGCTTGTGTTTTTATTAATCCTTTTTTAGCTTCCACACTACGTTTATAACGTAAAAAGTGGAAGGTTTTATAATCGTTCAGTCCGTCTGTCTGTCCGTCTGTCACCCACTTTCACAGAAAGAACCACAAGTCCCACAGACAAGTGGGATACGTCATTTTAAAGCAAAAAATCAGATTAAGCTACATTCCAAATTTCATTAAAAAAATTTAAATTAGAAGTTTATTTAAAATTTAAATTACTAATTTTTTTTTTATCTACATTGAAATAACATGCAAATTCTATTTTTATTCATATTTTCACTGTTGTCATCCACAAGTCCCACAGACAAGTGGGATACGTCATTTTGAAGCAAAAAATCAGATTTGGCTACATGCCAAATTTCATTAAAAAATTTAAACTAGAAGCTTATTTAAAATTTAAATAACTAAAAATTTAATCTACATTGAAATAACATGCAAATTCCATTTTTATTCAACATTTTCACTGTTGCCATTTCGTTAAACGTACGAGAAACTTTTGTTAAAATAAAAATAAACACACCTGAAAAAATATTTATTTATGTGATTTAATTCGGTTTGGATTGTTGTATTATCACAATAGAGTTCTTTTAATGGTTCTATATATATGTATGAAGAAAGATGCATAGAGAATTCTAACTTGGCATAAAAAAAATATGCTAAGTTTCGCTTTTATTTTTAAAGCATCAATTGTACAAATTATATATTTTTTGAACTGTAAATTAATTTAACAAACTATAAATAAGTGAATTTTCGAAAGAAATGTAAATGGGAAATTGTGGCGACAAAAATATTTATTAAAAAGATTACATAATTATTCTTCGAACTTTAAACAAATTTAGCAAACGATAAAGTCTAATTATTAAATCTGAGAAAGAAGATTAATGAAAATAGTTAATTTTGGCGTTTAAAACTTTGAATTACAAATAGCTAAAGGCCCTGTTTTTATTAGAATTAAATCACATTTGCCATTCGCAACAATCGCTCGAGAAACTTTAATTCTTTTAGACAATAAATTAAAATAAATTTATTTTTGCGACATCGATCAGTTTGAAATGACGTCAAATATATTTCACTACGGAATCCTTGTATGTTGATATGAAATGTTTTCATTCTATTTAAAAGCGAGGAATATGACATATTTATTCTTTAAAATATAAATTGATTTTTGCAAACGATAAGTAATAATTATTGAATTTTCGAAATAAAATAAATGAAACTAGCCAAATTTAGCTTGTAAATGTTAAATATAGAATTAATGTTGTGTTTGGCGCGTTTTTTCCTGTTAAACACATATATGTGGAAGCGAGTTAAGTGACAGATTCTGTTACAAACCTACTTGTTTTTTAAACTTATGCGTGACTTAAATGTTATTTTGTCAACAGCAGAATTTTAAAATAATATTTAAAATTAGGTGGACAAATTTAGATTTTGAAATTTTAATACATTTATTGATTATATTTTTTTAATATATAGAGATTAGGTTTCATTTTATTAGCATTAATATTTTTATGACAATGGAGTAGGGGTGCTTTAAGTACATTTTTAGAAATCAATTTAATACATAATATAATAATGAACTATTACTGGTATAAATTATTAATAAACTTATTTACTAGTAAAGATTATTTATTTTCATTTATTTAATAAAATATCATTTATGTAATATTTTGAGTAATTATTGTCTTTTATTTAAAAAAAAAAATGTAGAACTTTTTCATATGACCTTTATTGATTCTGTGCTTGCCTCAAAATGATTTTTTTTATTTATAAAATCTAGCTGTAACACGTTCTTTTTATTATAAGGCTTTTCTTTTTTTATATATATTAAGGAAGATTTTAATTTGTTATTTAACTCTTAATATAAAAATATTATGTGCAATCACTCTGGCGTAGTGGTCAGCGCTTCTTGCTGTTATTCTGCAGACCCGGGTTCGTATACGGGTCCGGTAGGTCATGAATATACTCAGCTCTTCATTCGACCACCTTCTACACAATGAGTACTAAGCTTTATTGATTGGAAAGTCAACTGAAGGTCCATTGTCGAACTTGCCACTTGACATGGACAATCAATATCGCTCGTGTAAGCACAATGACTATGAGGTTTGGGCAAACTTTAATTAGTATGAAAAAATATAAAAAAAAGAATTAAAAAATCTCAAAGCATTTCCAATTCAAATGTAATAAAAGTTAAAAATCTATGTTATTAAAACCAACAATTAAATTTGTTACACTGAGTTTTAATTTTACTAACCAAATTTATTTTTTTCATATCAATGTTGAAATCGCTAAAGCAAGCGATGAAATTTTTTCATCCCATTCCACGTTTCTAGCACACCAGCATCGGTTTAAATGTCCAGATCAAAGAGATCCAGACGCATGCGTTTGAAAAAAAACTACGATTTGGCGAAAAAACCGGCCGCTATTGCATCGCTTGGCGGTTGCCAAGTTTTGTTGCCTTTGTGGCGTTTGGCGTCGTAGTGAGGACATAGCCTAAAGGTGCACCAAAAGTTGTGCCTATAGTCCGAGTTTTTTTTAGATCAGGCCCTGCCTACATTACACGAGGCACTTTAATGCGGCGAATAGGATCGGTCGTGAGTTTAGTTCACCATTTGTTCCTGGCGAACAAGGGTTCTATATGGTCAAGGTTGTCACGACTCTGTCTGCGACTCTGCGATGGTAGAGCCGAAGCTAGAAGTCGAATTTCACTCTATATCGTATTAAATGTAATTGACAAATTGTGTGCGACTCTGCAAGAGTTGCCTGGCCCTCTAAGAGTATAAAGTGCACTCTCTAAGAGTTATAATAAGTATATCAGTCTAAGGACAGTCTGTGTTTCTATTAATCCTTATAAATAAGTTATAATTTTCATATATTAGGACTACGTTAATTTTTCAAATTTGCAATCTAAAGCTTTAAATTATCCCCTAAAACTACTTCCTTTTATCAAACGAAAAGTTATAGAAGAACGAAAATAGCCTACTTTATGTTACTTTAATACTTACTGAAAATTCGTACCGAAACACAAGCATATTTGTAGTAACCATCATCAAAAACCGCTTACACACACGATTTAAACACCTTAGAAAAGAAAATTGCTAGGGAAAAAAATCCCTAGCATTTAGGATTCCACTGCACGTGCCCAAAATACGGCTGCCACACTATTTTATCCCCTCTTAGGAAATTTTCGGAGGTTGCAAGTTTGGCATGTTTTCCCCATCAGTTGGGACTTTGAGAGTTGGTATTGTAATAAAAGATAATTTTCGTTATATATTGTCACGTCCTATTTGTTCAGTTGACAGGGATGTCTAGAACAACCCCGCGTGAAGGACATACCTCTCAAAAAGTGCAATTGGACCCAACATCTCTGAGACTAGGAGCTAAGCGCAAATCCCAAATAATTCAATATCCCGAGTTTTGGTCGTTGGCTTCTTGGCGAAAAACTTATCCCGTAAATGAAGCCGACGGTCACCCCGGCCCCCTACTGAGGGGGGAAAGCACTTACTCGGTCTAATTGTTTTGGGTATCTGCGCTGCTCCCGCATTTAGTTGTAATTTAACTTTAAAAAGAATTGGCTATTTTTATTATTTTTTCCACAAATTAAACTAATATTTTTTTTAATCATTTGTTAAGTTTATTTGAAGTTCGAAGAATAATTATGTAACATTTATATTTTATTGGGTCAAATCGTAGTACCCATTCCGGTGACATTTGGCGTGTTGGAAAATGTCACCAACGCCTTCAATGATACGAGCTTAATAAGTATCAACAAAAAGAGCTTCTTATTATAAATAACAACACAATTTTTTAAGAAACACGCGGTATTTTTGAAATATTTAGTTATATCAAAACATGAAAGAACTCCATATTGCATTGATAAATGAAAAAATGTAAATTTAAACTAAATGAATCACATTGTGCTACATTCATGATGTTTAAGAGTAAGGCGTGCAATTGACAAAACTTGAAAAAGTTATTTTTTTTTATTCGAAAAGTTTAGCGAAAATGTTATAATCTATAATAGTCATAGTTTCATAAAACTGTACTTTTTATCTCAAAAGTAATTACAATAAAGTCGTTAGAATCACTTAAGGGCGAATGAGCCCGAATGACCGCCGATCTCCAAACCAAAATGCATCTGTATTAATCCGATGGAAAAAATATTTTCTAAGCTACATTTCTCCGCCTGTATTGAATATTTTTTCAAACTATTGCTGATGTAGCAAAAGCGATTTAAATGACTAAAAATTAAATTTGACTGGTAATTAAATGGGTAGTTCGTCCACAGACAGGTAGACAGTGTCCCTTCGGACGTACAGACAAAAAAAAATATAGGTCTATAAGGTCATACCGTTTTAACAAATTTAAAGAATAGTATTTTTTAGATTCGACGGATAGAACGTACTATTTTGGAAGGGACGTACGGACGGACGGCCGGACATATCCAGAATGGCAATCATTCTATTTTTAAAAAAAATTCTTTCGAATTAAAAAAAAAAGAAAGTAATCATATTTACTTTACAAAAAAATATTTTAATTTCTTGCAAAAATATTGTTTTTAAATTTTGCATTCGAATTCAGTGCAATGAAAAATTGTTTTAAAATGTTACTATTCTCTTATGCTTATGTCGTTTTTAGCTTTCACACTACGTTTTTAACGTAAAAAGTGGAAGGTATTATAATCGTTCAGTCCGTCTGTCTGTCCGTCCGTCTGTCACCCACTTTCACCGAACGAACCGCAAGTCTCACAAACAAGTGGGATATGTCATTTTGAAGCAAAAAATCAGACTAGGCTACATCCCGAATTTCATTAAAAAAATTTAATTAGAAGTTTATTTAAAATTTAAATTACTAAAAAATTTAATCTACATTAAAATAACATGCAAATTCCATTTTTATTCAATATTTTCACTGTCGCCATTTCGTCAATTGTACAAGAAACTTTATTTTAAAAAAAATTAAACTAAAAAATTAATTATTTAAAAAAAAATTAACTTATTAAAAAAAATATTTATTTTTGTGATATAATTCAATTTGGATTGTTGTAATAGCACAATAGAATTATTTTATAGGTGCGTTATATATGTATGAAGAAAGATGCATAAAAAATTCTAACTTTGCATAAAGAATATGCATAGTTTCGCTTTTTTTTAACGCATCAATTTTATTAATTTATTTTTCGAACTGTAAACTGGTGACTACTAAAAGATATTTATTTAAAAAATATATCATTATTCTTCGAACTTCAAAAAAAATTAGCAAAAGATAAAGATTAATTATTAATTCTGCAAAAGAAGATTAAAGAAAATAGTTAATTTTGGAATTACAACTAGCTAAAGGCGTTGTTGGCGAATTTCTTTCTGTGGTGTACAAATAGTGTTTCCTGTAGAGCACAATGTTGTGTGGAAGCGGTTTAAGTGACATATTCTGTAACAAACCAACTTGTTCTCTATTAATGGTGGCGAAAAATTTAGAATATTTTTTTTAAATAAAATAATATTCTTTTTCAGAACCCTGAAAAATTGGCCGCTTTACTCACGAAGCAATCCAAATTATAGAACTTTCGACACCAATGACGAAAATTTCGGAACTGGACCTCACTTAGACAACTGCAACTTCTTTCGATCCTATTTCGGATTTTTGTGACGAAAATTTATCTAATTTTGATTTTTTAAAATCTGATAATTATGCAATAAACGGACATTTTTTATTTTATGGTTACGCTTGTTATACTTATTTTATTAGTATATTTATAAACATGGTATAAATTATTGTTTCAAACAAGCAAACAAGGAAAGGTTAGTTGATGGACAACTTGAACAGCCACGCCTACGGTGATGTCACGATACGTCAAACATTGTCTTATACCCCAAAAACAACCCATGTGGCAGCTAATTCCCCCAAATTTTAACGGCCACGCCAATGGTGACGTCACATTTACTTCAAACATTGTCTTATACACCACAAACAACATTCCGCTCCATTCGAATCATTAATTCTTCATGCGGTCTCGTCATCTTTCAATCAATAACATAACAGTACATTTGTTATAAGCGACGATATACGCCATTGCATAGATTTTTTTAAACCTTCCGCTGACAATCTTCTATATAAAATATCGATGACTTTTGAAAACTATGACAATAAATTCTATGCAACATTTCTAATTCTAATTTAATTCAAAACAGCAACGGATTCGGCTGTAATCGATTTTTTTAAAAAAAGTTATAGATGAGATTCGATTAGAATGCGGAGAGAAGATGCTGGATATTAAAATCAATGAAAAAACCGGCTTGCCTCAACAACCCTTAGCAAATAATTTGGCGCTACGTTACACATAATAAATAATAACAATTTAAATCTTTTGTAAAAAGCAACGATGTACAATATATACTGGATGGACTGCTTATAGTGCCAACATATCTCAAAAAGTGTGACCTGTCTTGCTCCAGTAAAATGGCGCATGAAAATTACGTCGTTTGGCGTCACATTTAAGAACTTTATCGCTAAGTGGTAAGACCTTGTAATGCCTCTAAGCAGGCGACTAAACAAAAAACAAACCTTTATATTGCAGCCTACAACTACGCGAATAGCTGTTCAATATTATAAGGCCCGTTACCAGTAGCCCTCGTGAAGTTCTAGTGCGATGCTGATTCGAACAAACCTAATCTCAAAGATTAAAATTGTGGTTAGGTTTGGTTTAATTATCGTCGCACTAAAGCTACACGGGGACTATTGGAGACGGCAGTCGTATTTTTAGAACCACAATCAAGTGGCGAGCCGGAACGCAATTTTTTTTACATCGTACGTGGCGTCGTGAAATTTGGAACATATTCAACGTGCATTTCCTCTACACGGGAAATTATTTGTCGGGCATCTTGGCAACATAGGCCGTTTATATGTCGCAGTTATTTTGGCGATGCCCGTGCCCAAACCTGGATTTATTTCAAAGTTTATCATGGTAATTTTATTTTATGTAATAATATGTGGCGTGCCCTTTTGACTGGAACTGTAACTAGTTATCTAAATCTGTAACTTTAACCTTCTCGTCTCTTGTGTTGTATATAAATACAGAAGTGCCACTGTGTTGGCGCGCACACCCCTTTTGGGTTATTATTATCTTATGTTGTGCCGCGGTTAGTTATGTTAGTTATGTTATGAGTTCATCTTGTTTGTTAAGTTTATTATTATTGTTGTTATGTTTGTTGAATAAATTATATTATGTTACAATCAAAGCTTATTTTTACTTAACTTCCGACTTGGTGAACCACAAAATGGTGACCCGGTCTATTCTGAATGCTTTTTATTAACCATGTATTTTTGAATTTTTTCCATGTTTCCTTATTGAGTTCTGAAAGCTATTTGCATGCCACATTGTAACCTGCTAAGCCGTGATTCGAGATGTCCTTTGGTTTGCTGTCGTGAGTATGTAAACAAACAGCGTTTCAGTTCTGTCTTTTCGGTAAGCGAAATTTTTATACCAACTGTCTCTTTCAACTGCTCTCTGCAAATTTAGTATTTATTAATGTGTTTAGTAACTAACATTGTTATGTAACTTGAAATTTTTTGTGGTATTTGTTGATTTGGTTGTGTTAAATTTTGTAAATCAATTTAAATTGTTTATACTATGCCTGGTCCAAACGACCCTAAAGACTCTGAGGATGTTAACCTCAAAGAGGTTCCTGCCACTGGCAGTGAGGTTGGCAAAATCGCATTGCGTTTACCCAGTTTTTGGACGTCTAACCCTAAGTTATATTTCTCCCAAATTGAAGCAAATTTTGTTTTGTCCAATATAACTACAGAGAGTACTAAATTTTGTTGTTTAATCTCGGCTTTGGATGAACAGGTTATGCTAACAATTTCAGATTTAATTGCTAACCCGGACTTAAAGAATCCTTATACTACTGTTAAAAACCGTCTAATTGAGGAATTTTCTGTGTCTGAAAGCAAGCGTATTAAAACTCTTTTGCAAGATTTAACGTTGAGGGATTCTAAACCTTCCGCTCTGCTTAGACGAATGCGGGAATTAGCCGGTACAAATTTCACCGATCAGGCCCTAAAATCAATGTGGTTGTCACTTTTGCCGCCCTCTGTACAGACAGTACTTAGCGTCAGCAAAGACGGCTTAGACGATTTGGCTGGTTTGGCTGATCGCGTTTTTGAAGTCACAAATACTTCCCTTAACTGCAGTACAGTTAACTTAAAAACTGAAGAGGTCTCGTTAAGGTCTGAAATCCAATCTTTAAAAGACGAAATTATTGCTTTAAAGTCCCAAGTTCGTCAACTAGGCAGATCGCGAAGTTTTTCTAGAGGTCGTTTTGGTAATCGTAAAAATGTTGTTCAGGAAACTAAAGAAAATGCTGATTCGGAGCAGAGTCGCACAAAATTGTGTTGGTATCACAAGAAATATGCCGACAAGGCTGATAGGTGCGTTGAACCATGTGGGTTTGATTTAAACTAAAAAGCCCTGCATTGGATTCGGTGATCAATGTCGATGAGGGCGTAATTTACAATCGCCGACTTTTCATAACTGACCGTAAAACTAAGTTGCAATTTCTTGTGGACTCTGGATCTGATATAAGCATGTTACCTGCTTCATTTAAAGGTTACAGATTGCCTTCAAAAAACATTTTGTACGCAGCTAATGGTACACATCAAAACCTTTGGATCAAAATTTTTGTCCTTGGATTTTGGTTTGCGTCGAAGTTTTAATTTTACCTTTATAATTGCAAATGTTTCAAAGCCAATTTTGGGTGTGGACTTCTTAGACCACTTTCACTTGTTAGTTGATATCAAAAATCGTAAACTGATAGATCCAACTACTAATAGTGGTAATCGTGGTGTGGTTTTGCCAACTCTGGTACCAAGTGTAAAAACTGTTGTTGGTAGTACTGTGTTTGATGGCTTAATTCGGGAATTTCCTGAAATAACCCAACCTAGGGTTGAAAATGTAAGTCAAGCATGACACTGTCCACTATATTAAAACTTTTGGTCCTCCCGTGTCTGCTAAGGTTCGCAGATTGAGTCCTGCTAAACTCAAAGCTGCTAAAGCAGAGTTTGACTTTATGTTAAAAAGTGGAGTTTGTCGTCCTTCTAAAAGTCCTTGGGCGAGTGCCTTGCATATGGTTCCCAAAAATAACTCTGATTGGCGTCCCACGGGCGATTACAGAGCTTTGAACTTATGTACTCAAAAGGATAAATACCCACTCCCTAACTTACAGGACTTTAGTCAAAATTTGCATGGTTCTCAGATCTTTACAAAAATCGATCTAGTTAGAGCTTTTAACCAAATTCCTGTCCATAAAAACGATGTGGAAAAAACTGCTGTCATTACTCCGTTCGGTTTGTTTGAGTTTATATTTTTGCCTTATGGACTTTGCAATGCACCGCAAACTTTTCAAAGGTTTATAAACGAAGTTTTATTTGACTTAGATTTTGTTTTTGCTTATATAGATGATATTTTAATTGCAAGTAAGGATTTAAGTGAACATTTAAAACACATTCGTATTGTTTTTGAAAGGTTTAAAAAATATGGTTTGACAATGAATGTTTCAAAATGTGATTTTGGTAAAAGTGAAGTTTCCTTTTTAGGCCATTTGGTTAATGATAAAGGTATTAAACCTTTACCTCACAAGGTTGATGCTATCGTAAACTACCCCCAGCCACGCACTATTAAAGATCTTAGAAGGTTCCTTGGCTGTCTAAATTTCTACCGTAGATTTATTCCTAAAGCAGCAGACTTACATGCTCCTCTTAACGCTTTATTATCTGGTAGTAAAAAGAACGATAATATACATATTGTTTGGACTTATTTGTTAGTAGACGCTTTTACAAAATGTAAGCAAAGCATCGTTAACATTGTTCAACTGTCGCATCCGGAACCTGATGCTGAATTAGTTATTTTCACAGATGCTATAGTGATGTCGCTGTGGGTAGTGCATTGCACAAAGTTACACCAAATGGTTATTTGCCTTTGTCATTTTATTCTACTAAATTAAACAATGCCCAGAAAAAGTATAATGCTTTTGATAAAGAGTTGTTAGCCATATATCTTTCTATTATTCATTTTAGGTATATGCTTGAAGGAAAGGATTGTAATCACTGATCACAAACCCTTGACACATGCATTCGCTCAGAAATTTGAAAAATGTTCTCCAAGACGTTTACGTCAACTAGAGTTTATTTCGCAATTCACCACTGACTTGCGTTACCTGAAAGGTTCTCAAAATCTGGTAGCCGATGCATTGTCAAGGATTGATGAAATTGTTTTACCTGTCAAAATTGATTATAATGTAATTGCAGAGCAGCAGTTGAGAGATTCCCAGTTGAGGGATATTTTGGATGAGGTTTCCGAAACTAGTTTAAAGCTCAAACTTATCAAACTGCCTAATCCTGAAGTTGAGCTGTACTTTGATATTTCACAAGAAAATACCCGACTTTACGTTCCGGTTTCTCACAGGCGAGTGATTTTTAACTCTGTCCACAATTTAGCTCACCCTAGTGCACGAACATGTTTAAAGCAAATCTGTGCTAGTTATGTGTGGCCGTCTATGCGTAAAGACATTGTTAGTTGGTGTCGTACCTGCATAGCTTGTCAGAAAGCTAAAGTTGGCAGGCACACCGTATCGCCTCTGAGTACTATTGAGACGCCGAACTCTCGTTTTTTTTCATGTAAACTTGGATTTAATCGGTCCTTTACCTTTAGCACGTGGATTTCGTTATTGCCTAACAGTCATTGATCGTTACACCAGGTGGGTTGAGGTGATTCCTTTAGTTGATATTACTGCAGAATCAGTCTCCAGTGCATTCCTTTTCCATTGGGTAGCACGCTGTGATGTTTCAGTTACCGTGAGGGATTTCCTCGTAGTTCTGTGCTCTATGGTCTGCTCCTGTGTTGGCCTAAACCAACTTCAGTGCGGCACATTGACTGTAATCATCTGAGTTCCATAGCGCAACTGCGTGGCATAAACCTACCTCCGTGCCTCGTGATCTGGATCTAGCAGCAGCAGCAGATAAAGGCTATATCTGGCAGCAGATAGAGAGTGTAAAAAGGCTGGAGGCTACAAAATGTAACTTGTTGGTTTATTGTTTGTTCTTGACTGGATTTTAAAATGTTCTTAATAAATAGTTTACTTTTACCTCTTCGATGATTCTTTCATAAAAACTACACTCGTCACAGCTAATAAAATGGTGGCAGCGGTGGGATTCGATCCCACGCCTCCGAAGAGACTGGTGGTAGGACTTTGAGTGCTTACGGTGGAAATGGAAGTTTGGAACTTCTAGTTGGAAGGAGTGCTTTTCATCTGTCCGGGTCTGAAAACTGGCGTGGCCGGGTTGTTTCGTCGGAACATCAGAGCCTGTGGAGCCTCTTCTAGTCTGAAGTCTTACGTGGCCGGATTGTCTCGTCGAAATTGCAGAGCCTCATCTCTTGATCTGGTGGTGTCTTGGACATGACTGTGCGTAACCAAGAATTTGGAGGAGGTTCTCTTTAGTCCGGAGGTCAACGAGTTCTTCGACGTGACTGGTTGACAAACCCCGTATTTGAAACGGAAGGGCAGAGGTAAGCCGGAACTTTTTCACTGGAGGCAATTTTGAAATAAATATAACTTAAAATTAGTTATTAGGTTTTGTAGGCATGGGTTTTAGTGATTGTCATAATAAAGGTAAATTGATGGTTATGATTGTATGAGTGTGAGTGTGCAGCATGAGTGTGAGGTGTTGTGAACTGTTTGGGAAAATTAGAATATGTGAGTGGTTTTAGTGATTAGTAGGGGTTTTAGAAGTTTTTACGGTGATTTTTTAGGGTTTCGAAAAGGTATAGTGGGATTTGGTTTTAGTGTAGACCGTTGATTGGTTGGTAGTGATTTTTAAAGGGTGTAGATTGTAGGGATTTTGGGGATTGTCCTTGGAGTTTTCTGTCGTCGGTTAAAGGTTTTTTTTTCCATTTGGTTGGTACGATGGCTTACCTGTTAAAATACTTGAAAGAGGACTTAATGCTCGTTGCGCATGAGATGGGACTCGAGGTGTCGGAAAACTATCGTAAGATAGACATTAAAAAAGAGATAATTGCCAGTAAGGAATATGACGAGGAAGTGGTTAAGTTTCAGTTGGATGCTATGGTAGAGGATCGTAGGGTAAAAATGGAAAGGGAGGCTCAGAAAATAAGAGAGGAAAGAGAATACGAACTAGAGAAATTGCGAATTACTCAAGTGGCAGATATCAGCCTTTTGCCATCGGGTTCGGGGGAAAATTTTAGGCCGGTAAAGAATATGAAGTACGTAATGCAAAAATATGATCCCGAAAACTCGGATATGGTTTTATTCCTTACTCTTTTTGAGCGACAGGCCCGCAAGGCAAAGATAGAGGAAAGTGAGTGGGTAATGCAACTGATATCCCTACTCCCAACTGATATTGCTGAAATTATTGTGCGGGAACCTGAAGAAGTGGCGGATAATTTTGAACACGTAAAAACCCTCCTTTTAAATCGGTTCAAATTGGGCGCGGAGACCTTTCGAAATAGATTCCACCAGCATCAGAGAAAATCGGGCGCTTTGTGGCGTGATTTGATCTTCGAGTTACGGAGTTATTTAGAGGGATGGCTTGACGGTGTAGGGGTTGGGGACTACGAGTACCTAAAAGATCTGATGATAGCTGATCAAATTAAAACGAGAGTACCAGCCGAAATAAAGGAGCACTTTTTAGATGAATGGGGTACGTTCGTAGATCCCGTAATTTTAGCAAAAAAATTGGATGACTATGAAACGAGTAGGCGTTTCGCTAAAAAGTCCGTGGCTTATAGGCCTCCTGAAAAGAAGGTAGTTGAGGAACCGGGGAAGTACGGAAGACCTCGTATAGATAATAAGGCTAGGAATGAACGGTCCGGGGTAAATAATTGGAAGGGAACTCCTGGAAGGGATTTAAATTGGCGCGATCGAGAGTTCGAGAGACGCCGACCGGCTGCCTGCTATCAGTGTGGTTCTACTGATCATCTGCGTCTTGCGGGTGTTAAGTCAAGTCTTGTGGGGATTTAAGTCGAGTCTTGCGGGGATTTAAGTCGAGTCTTGCGGGGATTTAAGTCAGGTCTTGCGGGGGTTTAAGTCAGGTCTTGCGGGGGTTTAAGTCAAGGTCTTGCGGGGGATCTTAAGTCAGGGTCTTGCGGGGGGTTCTTAAGTCAGGGTCTTGCGGGGGGTTCTTAAGTCAGGGTCTTGCGGGGGGTTCTTAAGTCAGGGTCTTGCGGGGGTTCTTAAGTCAGGGTCTGGCGGGGGGTTCTTAAGTCAGGGTCTGGCGGGGGGTTCTTAAGTCAGGGTCTGGCGGGGGGTTCTTAAGTCAGGGTCTTGCGGGGGGTTCTTAAGTCTGGGTCTGGCGGGGGGTTCTTAAGTCAGGGTCTGGCGGGGGGTTCTTAAGTCAGGGTCTGGCGGGGGGTCCTTAAGTCAGGGTCTGGCGGGGGGTCCTTAAGTCAGGGTCTGGCGGGGGGTCCTTAAGTCAGGGTCTGGCGGGATTCAAGTCTTGCGGGATTTAAAGATGGGATGGGATAAGATAAAATAAGATAAAATAAGATAAAATAAGATAAAATAAGATAAAATAAGATAAAATAAGATAAAATAAGATAAAATAAAGTCAAATAAAATAAAATAAAGTCAAATAAAATAAAATAAAGTCAAATAAAATAAAATAAAGTCAAATAAAATGAAATAAAGTCAAATAAAATGAAATAAAGTCAAATAAAATGAAATAAAGTCAAATAAAATAAAATAAATATTTGCGTAGCTCTAGTGTAACGTTAATTCAATGCCAAGCACACGTCATAAGGGAAATAATCGAAGCATCATCAGCTCGAGGTAACGAATAATTCATTCGAGGTCTTTTGGCAGCTTGCCAAAAACTTCGCCCAACTCAATACTATCGATAGTTTGATTGTTCTGGCACGCTTCCAGAAAACTTCGTCCACTTCGATAGTATCGATAGTAGTTCGATAGTCTATTTACAGCGAATACTATCGATTTTTCACTTCGAAGTGCGCCCGCCATTGAAACTATCGAGTTGCGTACGAAGCTATCGATAGTCTATCGATGTTTAAGGAGCACTATTGGCAATCGTTAATCCGTTGTCATGTTGCACCCACATCACGTCATGAAGGCGCTCGTCCACAGTTAAAAAAGTCCGTTGTTTTTGCCGAAAAATCTGTCAGGTGCTAGAAAAATGCCGTATAATTTACAGACGGCCGTATTCACTAAAGCCCCCCAAATAGCAAGATATCCTCAGAACGTGAATCCTGCGAGTAAGAGACAACTTGATGGTTATTTCAAAATAGTATTCTCTACCGTGAGATTTATCTGGGTTTCACCTCTCTAGTTTCTTCTCAGGGTTTCCCTCTGATTCAATAACAAGACATATGATTGGCCAAGAAGTGTCACGTGACGTTGTGTACTACTAAAGATATTTCTCACGTGTTCTAATTTCAAATTTTGCAGCGTGAGACAGATCGCGATCGCCTCTTTTAAAAAATGGCTGAAGCGAGAAAACAAACTTTACGCCAGATGACACTGAAGTTTTAATAAGTTTAGACCAAGAATATAGAGGAATATTGGTAAAAAAGAAAACTAATGCCTTATAATTATCAATATGTATGTGTATAAATTTTTAACCAAGAATATTAACCTGCTAATTATATTTTACAGTGGCAAATACTAGTATGGTTATCATATCCCCTTGTTATATGTATTTTATTATTAAGTTTGTAACCTTTTTTGTGTATAACTACCACAGCACACAACTTTTAAAACAGTTTTAGTCAATTTAAAGATACGTTTTAAAATGGATTGTACAATAAAAGTTTTCCCATATCTTAAGTCTCTACGTCGAAATTTAGTATCAATCCAAATCATGTTGAAAATGTATTTAATTGTAATATGTTGTACTTTTACAATGAAAAATCTTATAAAAATCAATTAAAAGAGATTAAAACTAAAACTAAATAATTATAATCACTAGTTTGAAAGAAGAACCCGACAAGCTATGTTTGTTTTGATTTTGAACGTTTCTCAGAGATATCCCTCAGAACACCCACCGATATTGGTGGGATAACCGGCAGAGCAGATTCGGCTCCTTATCTCTCACTTTTGGCATAACTCGCACTTTGGCATAACTCGCACTCCGTTACGCCCGTATTCACCGCAATCCGAAAGCTACCGCCGTGTTCACAAGTTCGAGTCAAGTAGCGAGATATCCCCAGAACATGAATCCTGAGATTAAGGGAAAACTTGAGGGTTATTTTGAATTCGTATTCACAACCTCGAGATTTATCTGGGTTTCACCTTTCGAGTTTCTTCGCCAGGTTCCCCTAAGATTTTTGTAACAGGACATATCATTGGTCAAGCGGAATCACGTGACTTTGTTTACTGCTAGAGATATTTCTCACGTGTTCTATTTGCAGCGTGAGACAGATCGCAATCGCCTTTGGGGAGTCGGGTGGTTCTATCTCGCCAATGTTAATTTTACTAACTTTAGAAACATTTTTCGCGGGAACTTGAATTTTTTTATAGTTTGTTCTTTACATATAGCTCCTTAATTTAAACTGAGGATATTTCACATTATAAAAAAATACTTTCACAGTGATTTTTTTAAAAATATGTATTAAAAAACTAAAAAATCAAATTTAAAGTTATATAATTGTTTTTTAGCAGAGATATTTAAAATTGAGCTGAGATAATTTAAAATTCCTCAGTTTAAATCAAAGAGCTATTAATGGGGAAGAAATAATAAAACAAAACACGCTGATATATTTTATAGTTCCTGAGAAAAATGTTCCTAAACGCAAAAGAAAATTAAGGTAACTGATGTACATAGTTTCTGAAAAATGCTTATAAAAAGAAAACTACTAAACAGAAATCGATAATCTTGGTCTTAAATTAAAGCTATAGATATGCAGATTAGAAATAAAAGAAACACAGAAAATCGAAATTTTTTACCCAAACACCCATCCGACTCCATTTTAAAAAAAATGGCTGAAGCGAAGAACATAAACTTTATGCCAGATGACTCTGAAGTTTTAATAACTTTAATTTAAAAATATAAAGTAATATTGGAAAATAAGAAAACTAATGCCTTTATAATTATCATTATGTAATAGGTATAAATCTGTAACCAAGAATATTAACCTGCTAATTATATTTTACAGTGGCAAGTACTAGTATGGATATAATATTCCTCTGTTATTTGTATTTTATTATTAATTTTGTAACATTTTTTGTGCATACCTACCGCAGCACACAACTTTTAAAACAATTTTAGTCAATTTAAAGATACGTTTTTAAATGGTTATATCTCACGTAACTCTCTACGTAGAAATTTAGTATCAATCTAACCGCCGTATTCACAAGTTCGAGTCAAGAAGCGAGATATCCCCAGAACATGAATCCTGCGAGGAAGGGACAACTTGAGGGTTATTTCAAATTCGTACTCACAACCGCGAGATTTATCTGGGTTTCTCCTTTCGGGTTTCTTCCTCAGGTTTCAATCAGATTTTGTAACAGGACATATCATTGGTCAAGCAGAATCACGTGACGTTGTTTACTGATAGAGATATTTCTCAATTGTTCTATTTGCATCGTGAGACAGATCGCAATCGCCTCTGGGGAGTCGGATGGATCTATCTCGCCCATGTTAATTTTACTAACTTTAGGAACATTTTTCTCAGGAACTTGAATTGTTTTTATAGTTTGTTCCTTACATATAGCTCTTTAATTTAAACTGAAGATATTTCACAGTATAAAAAATACTTTCACAGTGAGTTTTTTAAAAATATGTATTTAAAAAAAAAACCAAAAATCCAATTTAAAGTTTTATAACTTATTTTTGTTGCAGATATATTTAAAATTGAGCAGAGATATTTTAAAATTCCTCAGTTTAAATCAAATAGCTATTAATAGGCAAGAAATAATAAAACAAAACACGCTGATATATTTTATAGTTCCTGAGAAAATTTTTCCTAAGTGTTGAAAAACCTTATATTTCAGGAAACGCAAAAGAAAATTAAGGTATTGGTAAGAACTGATGTACATAGTTTCTGAAAATGTTTATAAAAATAAAACTACTAAACAGAAATCGATAATCTTTGTCTTAAATTAAAGCTATAACATATGAATAAGAAAATAAGAAAACTAATGCCTTTATAATTATCATTATGTATATGTATAAATCTTTAACCAAGAATATTAACCTGATAATTATATTTTACAGTGGCAAATACTAGTATGGATATAATATTCCTCTGTTATTTGTATTTTATTATTAAGTTTGTAACATTTTTGTGCATACCTACCGCAGCACACAACTTTTAAAACAATTTTAGTCAATTTAAAGATACGTTTTTAAATGGATTGTGCAATAAAATTATCATCGTATATCTCACGTAACTCTCTACGTAGAAATTTAGTATCAATCTAAATCATGTTGAAAATATATTTATCTTTCTAATATGCTATACTTCTACAATGAACAATCTTATAAAGATCAATTAAAATGGATTAGAACTAAATAATTATAATCACTAGTTTGAAAGAAGAACCCGATAAGCTATGTTTGTTTTGATTTTGAACATTTCTCAGAGATATCCCTCTGAAAACCCACCGATGTTGGTGGGATAACCCGCAGAGCAGATTCGGCTCCTTATCTCTCCCCTTTTGGCATAACTCGCACTTGTGAATAAGGAATTTGACGAAACCACTGATCTATCCCCCAGATGGGGGAAACCTGCGGGTGACTCAAACTTGTGAATACGGCCGCTAGAGGATCAACCCGCGGGTTGATACACCCTCGGGTGAAAAGTTACGCCCTACGTTTAAAAATCGCTATTCACCACGCATTTTGAACAGCGACGGTACGGACTCGGGGTTAGGGAAGAGTGTTGATCAGGGCAGCATATGATTGGTTGAAAATATCAAGTAAGTACTCTTTACCCACAATCCTTCCCTTCACTGTTTTGATTTTTCTCTCTCTCTTCCGTACAAACTCGTGATTGATTTCTGTGTTTCCTTATTTAATAGTTTATTTATATTCGTTATTATTTACAATTTTTATTTATTATTTATAATCGTTATTTCATATATATATATTTTTGTTCTTGTTGCATTTTCATAGATATATTTCTAATTACTTTAATCGATGGAACCAGAAAAAACGTGTTGTGTACACTGAATATGACAAAGAACTTCTTCTTTATTTAATTAAGCACAGTATTAAAATAATTGAATGTAAGGAAACTAACAAAACAACCAACTTTAAAAAAATTACAAGCGTGTGAAGAGTGATGGAATTCCTTGTCTGTGAGTTCGGTGAAAAAATTTCATCGAACGAGAATTGTTCTACATCAGTGGCGGATACAGCGGGGGGGGGGGGATAAATTGGGTAATTACCCCCCCCCCCCCCCCAAGATCCTAAAAAGAGTAACTTCTCTGGCGGTTTTTTTAGAAAACAAGTTTTCTTTTTAAAACAAATTGGAACACAGAATACTCGCTCTTTAAAAAGAACAGATGGGTCATAGTTGTAGTTATATTCCCAGGAATTCGCTACGGAGTGTATAGAAGGAAAGCCAGACAAAGAAACAAGAAATAACCATTGTGATACCATGCGTGCTTATGTTCGGTACAAAAAACACATCTGGCAGGTTTTTGTTTGACAAAAAATAGAACCAAACGCTTAACATTCACAATCCCCTTTCTTTCTTACAGAAAGGGTAAAACATCCTTTGGCACTGAACCCCGGCAACAATTCTGATGACAGCCGAAGTCACAGTTTCAATCACACAATGAGGGGCAAGCCTAGTTCTTTAATATCAACCATGGGGCCCTGGCCCCTCAGTACAAAAAAAGTCAGTGATGCGTGTATGGGGTCGTCTGTCATTCTGTGAGAAAAAAGGATTGTAAAGGAGAAGTGTCCAAGTCCAAGTGTAAACATATGTCTCTGTCATTTTCCCCTAATTTGTGCCACTGCCATTGTGCCCCTCAGAAAAAAAAGATAAGCTTCGCCACTTTTGAGGATTTCATTATGTAATTATTTAAAAGTCACAAGTATGTTTCTCATAGAGTATTGAAGATAGAGGTGCTGCTGGACAAAAACCGGTTGGCCAAGTAAAGCCATCGATCTCTTTGTAGTAAGCGTAAACAAACTAATATTTAGATGATTAGTCCATTGGTCGTCGGCCTAGTCATCCCCTACAAAAATACTATATATAGAGCGTATAGCGACATACCATTACATCTAAGACAGATTCACTTGAACTGGTGTGTTAAGTTACATCGTCTCCTGATTCAGACTGGTCTTTCTTTATGAAGGTAATTTTTTTTTATAAACTTCGAAATTCCACACTATTTTGTTAACTAAAAGTTTAATTTCTGCTCTACAGTCTTTAAGTTTAATACTTACTTTTTCCAAAGAGAATATTAAAAGAAAACATTGTAATTAGAATATTTTATTGTGTCTAAAAATGCCTTAACAAATTGAATTTCTAAAATATAAAAAGTTTGAAAATTTTGTAAATTTTGTAAAACTGTGTGTGTATATTTGCAGATTTGATACATAAAACTTAAATCAGTTTATTTTTTTTTTATGGGGTTTCCTATAAAATCAGAAATCAACTTAAGAAAAGGTCAATTAAAAAAAATTCGACTTCTTTCATATTACTGTATTGCAAATTTAGTTTAAAATTGTTCCTGTTTTATTAGATTTTTCCATCTTGGTACATTCTCCATTAAATGAATAGATAACTTGATAGATTTTATTTTACAAAATTTCATAATCTTATAGCATCAATTAAACAAAAAAAAATAATTAGTGGTTTGGTTATTTTGCATTAGCGTGTTTAAAAGTTTACATCTTGTGTGGAAGCTGTATATATAGTATATATATGTGACTGTATATATGTAACTTAGAACGTATGAATCAGGATAAAGCAGAATTTGCATTAAAGTCAGAAACAAAACTGTGGACAATAAAATGGGAAAAAAGAAGTCTAAAGGGGAAATAATTCCTGCTTCCGCCTTGGAATCCCTTGCCCAATGCGATGAAGATATTTTCCCTCTCATAAATCAAATATTAAAAAATTCTAAGTGTTCTTCCTGTTACTATTGCTTCAGCAGAAAGAAGCTTTTTAACTTTAAGAAGGCTGAAGACTTGGCTAAGAAGCAATATGACCCAAGATCGTCTAATGGGATTGGCACTTTTAAATATACACAGCGATCTCCCTTTGGATGTCCAGAAAATTATTGATAGATTTAGTAAAATTAAACAAAGGAAATTAGATTTTTTTTACTTTAATTGCTGCATAAAATTTGTATATGTTTACTTATACAAATATTATATATATATATATATATATATATATATATATATATATATATATATATATATATATATATATATATATATATATATATATATATATATATATATATATATATATATTATCCGGAATACCCCCCTATGGATGAACTCTGGATCCGCGCCTGTTCTACATTTTCTACTTTCAAGACTTTTCAAAAATGCTATGTCCCTCAAAAGATTCAGGCCGTTTAAATAAAACTCCTCCATTTTTATAATAATTTGATACAGACAGAAAATAAACGAATCGAGAATAGGGAAATGGCGATAATCACAACAAACAGAAATTCGATTGTGCGCATGCGTAACTCGGAAAGTTCATATTTAACCATCACAAATCGGCGAGTAAATATTTCAACCGGCGGGCGGCTTCCACAAATCGGGAGTTGAGTTGGGCGGTGAATACGGTTTCCCCAAACGCTGGGTTGGACCGGTTTTCGCTGCTTAACCCAGATTCGAATGTTCAGTGTCAGTCAAGTACTTTATTCGGTTAAAAAAATGTTTTTACCTCAAACAAGTTTACTTTTACAGAAAGAACTGTTAAAAGTTGATAACAGTATTCCACACTAATATAAAGTAAAAAAGGAGAAGCTTTTATAAAGCTTAAATCCGTCCGTGTGAGGTCTGTCCGTCACCCACTTCCATGGCTCAAACTGCAAATTCTACAGACAAGTGTAATACGTCAAAAAAAATTCAGTGCATCAAAACTAGAAGACATTGAAAATCTCAGAAAAACGTTCGAATTGGACATACTTCAATTTTTTTAAAAGCTGCAAAATTTAATTCTCCTATTAGTTTAGAAAGAGGCACAAGGCATTCTATTCTTTTTTTAGCTTCCACACTACCTTTATAACGTAAAAAGTGGAAGGTATTATAATCGTTCAGTCCGTCTGTCTGTCTGTCTGTCCGTTACCCACTTTCATAGTCCGAACTATAAATGCTACGGACAAGTGTGATATGTCAAAAAATTAAGAGCATCGAAATTAGAATACATTGAAAATTTCAAAAAATATTCGAATTCGAAGTACTTTAATTATTTAAAAAACAGCAAAATTTAATGCTCATTTAAAAAACATAGGAAGCCATTTTTATTAGAATTTAATCACCATTGCCATCGCAAAAATCGCTCGAGAAACTTTAATTATTTTAGACAATAAATTAAAATAAATTTATTTTTGCGACATCGATCAGTTTGAAATGACGTCAAATATATTTCACAACGAGATTCTTTGTACGTTGATATGAAATATATTCATTCCATTTAAAAGCGAGGAATATTACATATTTATTCTTTGAAATATAAATTAATTTTAACCAAACGATAAGTAATAATTATTGAATTTTCGAAATAAAATAAATGAAACTAGCCAAATTTAGCATGTAAATGTTTAATATAGAATTAGTGCTGTGTTTGGCGCCTTTTTATTTATTCAATATTTTCACTGTTGCCATTTCGTCAAACGTACGAGATACTTTATTTAAAATAAAAATAAAATCTTGAAAGAATATTTATTTGTGAGATATAATTTAGTTTGGATTGTTGTAATATCACAATAGAGTACTTTTAATGGTTCATTATATATGTATGAGGAAGGATGCATAGAGAATTCTAACTTTGAATAAAAAAAAAATAAGCAAAAGTTCGCTTTTATTTTTAAAGCATCATATTTACTAATTATTTATTATTCTCTTTTTCGAAAGAAAGTTAATGAATATGGGAAATTGTGGAAACTAAAAGATTTTTATTACAAAAAGTTACATCATTATTTTTTTGAATTGCAAACAAATTTAGCAAACGATAATGAGTAATTATTAATTTGCGAAAGAAGATTAATGAAAATAGTTAATTTTGGCGTTTAAAAGTTTGAATTAGAAATAAATTGTAAGCTGAAGGCCCTGTTTGGCGAATTTTTTTTCAGAGGTGTATAAATAGTGCGTTTTTGCTGAGCACAAATACTGTGTGGAAGCGGTTTAAGTGACAGATTCTGTAACAAACCTACTTGTTTTTATTTTAAAAAGCAGACTAATTTTTCATTTATATTTTTAGCATTTTATTAATGAGTAATAATGTTTTAATACGAAATTTTCCTTTAGACCAGATTTGTTTTTTTTTCTTAGCCTTCCCACTACATTTGTAACGTAAAAAAATTAAGCTTTTATAATAGAATGGTTTAGATTTAAAGGTTTTGTCCGTTCCGTCCGTTCGTCCATTGCTCTTTCTGTGCGTCATCCACTTTCAAAGGACGAATCACACAAACAATTGGAATACATCGTATTGAAGAAAATATCAGGACACGCTATATCCCAAATTCATTAATAATTTAAATTAGAAGTATGTTTTAAATATAAATAACTTCTTATCAATTGTTATCGATTATTATCGATTTTTTCAGAAGATATACAACATTTACGATAAACATTTTGTAAACGAATGACACTTTTTCTCAGTTCCATTTAAATAGGCTAAAGCCAACTGCTCCCGTAGTGTATTGTTTTGTTGTATATATTTCGATGTAAAAAATGTTGACGACATCGGATTTTCAAACCCAATTACAAGTTGGTAGAAACTCAAAGTTTGAAAGCAAGTGGAAACCAATAATTTTATTTCTCAGGTTATTTAGTGGTTTTCAACCTAGATTTGATCAAAGTAGCAATCACTGGAAGGTAATCGTACAGAAAATTTTGATTTTTTCGTTGAAAGTGTATTGGGAGATTGCGCATGTTTTCTTAATTTCAAACGTAATATATTTCACTATTTATCCAGGAAGAAAAGCCCATTATATAAAAATAATTTCAATGATCCTGGTTATTATTCAGCATTACTTATTCATCCTGAGAGTAGCGAAACTTTTTGAAATTTCTTGGCGCATCCATCAAGACCTGAGGAGCAGAGAGATGAAGCAAACAAAACTTAGACAATTCTTCTATGTTTTTAGCCTCGCGGTCATCTTAATTATTTCTTTGGAATTCGTAAAAATGTTTCAGAAGAAAGAATCTGTTCATCGGTTGATAGACCGCATCAGTTTCTACATTGTCTCTGCAGATAGATCACGAGAGCATTCTGTTTTTGTAAAGATCTTGTTGGCATTGACGATGCGTCCGGTCGATATTCTACAATACACTACGCCCGTCTTGACTACGGCAATATGCTGCATGGCCCAGGTCATGAAAAAAAGCCTTCTACAAGACCAGAATCACGCATTCGAAAAGAAGCTAAGCAATCCCTTGTCATTTCAAGGTGTCATCGCTAGCCTGGACAAAACATCGGCTCGAATCAAAGAGTTGAATAGTTTGCTTTCGCCTTTGATTGCATTTTTGGTATTTCACCAAATAGTCCACTCTTGTTACGTTATCAGTAGATTGTTTGGCGATAAATTAACGTTCACTTATAATGTAGAAATCGTGATTGGTGTCACTGGTTTCGGACTTGGAATTATACAGTTTGTCGCCCTTGTGGCACTTTCCAGCCAGGCCGAAGATGAGTTACTGAAGGCCGAAGTGTTCTTATATTCAAAATGGTCAAAGGAGACGGAAATATTTTATTGGATCAGGCAAAAGCCATCAAAGTTCTTTTGCTCACTGGAGTTTTAGAGAAGAAGCGGTTTTGTATCCTTTGGGTTTTTTCAAAATCGAAAGGAAGCTGATTCTTGCTGTTGCAGGAATGGTGTTAAGTTATGAGATAATAGTCGTTCAGAATGTTCTACAACCAAACACTGTTTCTTCTACAACTGGTTAAATTTATTTTAAAGGAAGTGACATAATATATGCTTTTTATCGTTTCTGATGATGTTTATTTGATGCTATATAACACTGATTACATAGTCAACCACTTCTTGCTGCATTATCAATGATGATATTTAACAATTAAATATACTTTAACGAATATTTATTGCACTGTCTTTTAGAATAACAAAGAACATTTTTATTTTCAAAAACATTGTTAAATAATACATTGTGAATAAGTTTGTTGTGAGCGACAAAAAGTAGAATAACGATATTGATCCACATATTTCTTGCCAAATTTTATGGCCCACTCCAAGACGTGCTCGCAAAATCTGTGGTTTCCAAAGTCCCTGCGGCTTAATGTTTGCTTTAAAAAAAGGACAAACGTTTTTTTTTCACATGCACCACCTTAGCAAATTAAAAAAACAAGTAGTTTCATTTCGAATGAAGTGGAATACATGATATAAGAAACAAAGAATTCGTATGTTTCTTCAGCCCTATATATTTGTTTTTGTTTGCGGAATGTTTAAGAAAGATTCTAAAATTTTATTGGCCAGAAAAATTTTCAAACCTTAATCTATATACATAAAAGGCAACTTCCGTTTGTTTGTTTGCTTGTTTGTTTGTTTGTTTGTTTGTATAAGACACGAGATCTAAAGAACCACGCAACAGATTGTCACGAAATTTGGCACAAAAATTCATCTCATCTCCGGAACAAACATAGGCTAAGAATTTTTCGAATCAGACCATTCCTTCTATCGTTTCGAACGTTTTTCTGAAAAAACTACACCACTTTGGCTCAAATCCGATCATTTTTTTACTTTCCTGATGCCATCGGCTGAAAAAATTAAATAAAACTTTTAACAAAAGTAATTAAAATTGAAAATGTTTATTTTATTCTGTTGCCATTAACTTCAGAAACTAAATTCATTATTTGAAAAATAATTGACATGTTTCAAGTGACGTAATTCCGGCAGTCTCCATTCCCGGATTTTATTGTGGGTTTATTTGATGATTTTTTCATTGATTTTTCTGTTGACTGCATGTATGCATATTTAAGCAATACATTTATCGTTAAGCTATTACTGAACTATGATGGTTAATAAAGGCCGTCGCACTAGAGCTGCATATTAGGGTTTTATGTCTTTATTTTTTCGCCAAATACGTTGCCAAACTCGCCAAATTATTAACTAAAACTCGCCGAATGGTCATTTTTTTTATAAATAATTTATAAGCTGGTTGGTTGTTCGAAGGTCATTGTGTTAGAGCTGTATAATGGGTGTGTTTGTAGCTATATCTATTTTCTCGCCAATTTTTTTCCCAAAACGTGCCAAATGAGCTAAAAGGTTTTATCTATATACATAAAAGGCAACTTTTGTTTGTATGTTTGTTTGTATGTTTGTTTGTTTGTATGTTTGTTTGTTTGTTTGTTTGTATGTTTGTTTGTATGTTTGTATGTTTGTTTGTATGTTTGTTTGTATGTATGTTTGTATGTTTGTTTGTATGTTTGTTTGTATGTTTGTTTGTATGTTTGTATGTTTGTTTGTATGTTTGTATGTTTGTATGTGTATGTATGTTTGTATGTTTGTTTGTATGTATGTATGTATGTTTGTATGTATGTATGTTTGTATGTTTGTTTGTATGTATGTATGTTTGTATGTATGTTTGTATGTTTGTTTGTTTGTATGTTTGTATGTTTGTATGTATGCTTGTTTGTATGTTTGTTTGTATGTTTGTTTGTATGTTTGTTTGTATGTTTGTATGTTTGCATGTTTGTTTGTTTGTTTGTTTGTTTGTTTGTTTGTTTGTTGGGTAATCTTCATATCTTACGTAACTAAAATGAAAGAAAAAAATATAGTTAAATTGACTGTTAAATTATTTTTCCACCTCTACCCGTGCAACGTCGGGTATAACAGCTAGTCTCTATATATATCGAAACAGCAGACAAACCCTTGACAAATGACCTAATGAGAAAAAGGTGGCACTGGGTTGGCCATGTGCTAAGAAGGAGCCCGGATTCTAACGAACGGATCGCTCTAACATGGTCGCCTGACGGAAAAAGGAAGAGAGGCCGACCAAGGCTGACATGGCGACGAAGTATCTTGAAAGAAAGAGACCATCCTGGCTGGCCAAGCTGGGCAGATGCCTGGAAGGCCGCACTGAACCGGAGGAAATGGGTTTCAAATATTGCAGCCTCGTGCGCCTATAATTCTTGACGAGTCTTCAGGCAAGGCATATATTTGTTTTAGGAGAAATGCGCATTACAATCAAAAACTCTTAAATTACCTTTTTGGGTTTTCGGACCATAAATTTAAAAACAGTTTAAACAAGACATTTATTTCCTCAAAAAATATTCCGTAAAGTCTTAAAACATATCATAAACAATAATAAGTTATTCTAATTTTTTTGGGAAAAGGAGAATGAAAAGTAACAATTTTCAAAAACGACCAAACTTATTATTTTATTTTTTGGTTGTAAATTCAAAAGTAATTCGAATATAATATTCATTTTCACAAAATATATTCTATATAATGCCTTAAACATATCCTATAAAAATAACTATATTAATAAAGTTATACATATTAAATGAAGTTAATATCAAATTAGACTTCTCATGCTATTGTTGATGTGGCAACAGCAATTTAAAGGACTAAAAATTAAATTTGAATGTAACTTAAATGAGTATTTGTCGACAGTTTGTTCCGGATGTACAAACAAACGGACAAAAAGTATAAGAAATTTGAAGTGGTGTACGGATGGGCGGACCTCTCTAGCATGCCAATAGCTACATTGTCTGTCATTCGAACGTGGCACGGAAATTCACTCTACTTGTACAAAGTGCTGTGAGCATCCAGCCTCACCGGAACATTTGCTGAATTGCGTCGGACTTTCCAGGGTTGACTTAACATCTGACCCTTTTATTGTCATTGATTTCTTGATTGTCAACAACCTTCTGGAGTTAATTTTTTAAAAAAAATTCTTCCGAATTAAAAGAAAAGAAAGTAAGCTAGTTTACTTTAAAAAAATTAATATATTTTAAAATTAAATAATATTCTTTTTTCACGACCTTACTAATAGACGAGCACGGGACAGTTTTTGTTTTCTTTTCTAAACGTTCGGAACGTCTCTACTACACATACGATTTCCAATTGGTTGTGCTCCCAATTGAATTATTTTATTATCTAAAAACTCGGAAGTATTTCTTTGTGATAGGTACCATATAAAGCTTCGGTTATATGTAAATCAGTAATATCTCCCTTGAAATGTATCTTATATGAAATCAATATTTGTTACATAAACTCTGTAAAATAGGAAGAAATGTTTTTCAATAGAATGTAAATGTAAAGAAGATATAATGCTTAATAAAAAGCATAATGGGCTCAACATTCAATCAGCCAAAAAGCATTTTCATTCGATTTTGAGTGCATATATAAAACATTAACATAATTGTTTGTTCAGACTGCTTTGATATATATAGTTTGTAGCTTCAGTCAACAACTTTTATGATTTAAATCTATTAGTTACGTAAACAATGACTGAAAATCGCACAAAAATCGTTAAATTGATTTTAATAAAGTATAGCACGAGATAATTTATAGAATTTGTAACCAATCATATTAAAACCTTGTTTTTATAACAAAGAAATTGATTAAAGTTGATTGATTAAAGTATAACAACGAACTGAACAAAGGTTCTCAATGCGCATCGAATAATCTAGAGGGCACATCTTTTGATGAATTGAGATGCTCTTGCATTTCGCTCGGTTCAGATCTCTGAAACAACGTCTGGAAATACAGTAAATATTAATAGTGCAATTCAAAAAAAAATATTGAAATATTTATTCATTTTTGTTGCTTAAAAAGTATCATTCTCTGAAAAATATTCAAAATGAAAAGAATTATACTTCAGCTGGATCACGAAGATAACAAAGTGGCGGATCTTAGTATTTTTCATACGACGTGGATCTATCGAGTTTTGAAATGTTTAGGTTTCTCATTATTTAAAGAGATCAAAGAAGAACCAATCAAAAAAGCCAGATTTGGTCATGTAAGTAAATTACTTGGAGCCTCTAGTATATTTCTTCACGTAGCTTTCGCATATAGTGTTGTGGCCATTGTCACCCATGATGACGTCATATCGACCAAACACTGTATTGTTAATATACTATGTCTCTCGCTGTCAACATTACTATGGCATTATATACAGATAAAGTCGGAAAAGTTCAGCCACTTTTTCGCGAAAATAAGAAAGTTAAGTAACAGCTTGGATGTTAGTGACAAGAGAGAAATAATCGCTACGAATGTAATAATCACAGTGGCTTTTATACATCCGGTTGTAATTTCAATGGCGATTACTTCTGCTGTGGGTCGCAACGTCGAAGAAAAGTACTTTTCGTTCTGGCTGCTTGGGTACCAATGGACCAGTTACAAATTCCTCAGAAGCATCCTGACTTTCGTGGCCATGATACTATTCTTCTCTGCCAAGTTCTTGGTCCCGGCTTTATGTTCTACCGTCTACGGAGCCATCTGCTACAAACTGTCAAAGGCTATTCGGTTTCAGAGCTTGGCAGTCGAAGAAAACATCAAATCAGAACGCTTCTTCGCCGAAACGAAGGTGTACCACTTCGTCATTCGATGCTGCGAAAAGTTTGAGGATTCCGCCAAAGGAATGCTGTTCTTGATCTTCTTCGCCTACTCCACGGCGATTTACACAGGCTTGGAGATGATCATGGGTCAGGCGAAGATCATCCCCAGTCCAGCCGCGGACATAGACGCCATTCTGACCCTCCTGTCCTGTGGAGTGCCGTCCATTAGTCTCATGCTTTTGGGCTCGAAGATTCCAGAAGCTATGACGGCTGCAAAATTGCGATTCCAGTACGTGCACAGGAAAGCGTTAGTGGGTGATAATGGTCATGTGGGGATATGCCCTAAACAGTTAGTGCTCTTGAAAGCGTTAGGGAGAATTAAACCTTTGAGTTTAACCGCAGCTAAAATGTTGAAAATAGATAAAAGTTTGATACTTACCTCCTTTGGATGCGCTTTGACTTACTGCATATTGATTCGACAGTTGGAAAAGAATTAAAGTTTGCTTCAGAAAAAAAATCTTATTTCGAAGCAGGGTCAAATTATCGAATAGAATCGTAAAGCAATATATATTCCCAGCATTGACAACCTACGGTCCATTTCTTGATATTGCTAGGCCTTGACTCTTTCAAAAACTTTAAACTTTTGGCTATTCAGTTTAAAGGAAGAATGTTGAAAGAAAAATAACCCAAAATATAATAACTCTTATAAGGCAAGAAAATTTCTAAAACCCATCGTTTTCTTAATTTATAAGGATAATTTTTTGTTATTGGTTTCAGAAATCATTGAAATATATAATCATATACGGAGTTTTATTTTAAAGGCAAATGTAAGATTTCATTTACATATAAGTATTTAATAATGGATAATGAAGTTTTAATACTACCGTCGAAGCGGGTATCTTTGGCCATGGAGGGTAACTTTGGTCCACGCGTCGTAAAAAGATTTCTTTCTTAATTTCTCTTCATAAAATGATCCCATCGTAAATTGTTTTACATTCTTGGAAAGGTGGAAACATTGTCTTTCATTTCATGTAAAAAAAAATTCACTCTAATGTTGGCAATACTACAAATGGCGTTTGTACTCTTTAGAGCATTTAATGACAAAAATCTATTTCTTCCAACTTTTGTCTGGAACACTTTAAAAAATATTGAAAATAGCTAAGTAAAACACTCTATACTATTCTTTTATTTATGGGGATGAAGATTACACCATTTGTTTTAAGAGGGACTGTCAGTCCCATAGAGATAATGCATTAGTTTTGAAATCACAATTTTTGCTAAATAATTACTTTGCCATGTTATCCCATTTTCATCAGATATGGGAATCATCATAACATCAATTTAAAAAAAATTGAATAGAAAATAACATCCCGTTATTTAATTATAATTGATAAAGTTTTAAAATAGTGTTGCCATCTGCTGTAATTCTTGCATTTTAAACTTCAAAATATATAATTAAATAACTAGATAACATTTTCGTTTTAAAATTTGTTCATTTGATGTTATGTTGATCTCATACCTGGGAAAAAAGGGCTAACATGGCAAAACAATACTTCTGCGGAAGTTGTGATTAGAAAACTAATGCATTAGCTCTATGGGACTGACAATCTCTCTTAATCTAAATTGAATACTTTTATGCTATATTTAATTATTGGTCAGTGGGGAACTTTTGCCGATGAATGCGGGTAACTTTGGTCAAAGATGTAACTATTTCTTTGTGGAACTTAACACTTTCAAAAATGTATGTAAAAGTGTATTCTGTTTAATTATTTTTTTAATTACTTATTTTTTAATTATTTTTGAAGAAGTCTTTTTATGATTATCCATTTTTGAGATGATTTTTTAACAAAAACTAAACGATTTTAAACCCTTAAAAAGATAAAGATAGAATGCAAGAAACGTACAACATTCTAAATCGTTATGTCGAAATGTAAACATTTTCAAATTCCTAATTACGAATATATTATTTTGTTTCCTTTTTATAATAAAATCGTTTGCTTTTTATAAAGAAAAAGAAATTTGTTATTAAACCTTGCTTCTAAAAATAAGTTATTTTCCCTTATAAAAATGTAAGTTTATTTTTCTTTTAAGCGACAGTCAATTCTGGTATTCATAGTATAATGTCATTCTACGATACACTGCAATGTAAATGCTAAGTTAAATACCATTTTTAATAACTATGTATCTTAGAACTTTGTTATTTTTATATTTAAACATTTTAATATGGCTATTTAATTTGATAACACAGCCTTTAAGGATGTTAAAAAGTATGTTTCTTATGTATTTCATCATGCTTGGCTGGTTTCATATGCTTGACCAAAATTACCCGCCCGGATCCTAACCGTGCTCTAATTTTTTAAACTAATACCAATTTTTTATTAATTTATAAAATTTAACAAAAATGCTTGGAAATTATTCCTAAAAGTATGCAAAATGATTTTTAAAGTTTTTAAATCGTTTTTGTAGTTTAATTTTTCTTCTTTTGTAAAAAACCCTATGATTTTGGACCAAAGTTACCCGCACTGACGGTATTTATTCCTTTTGATGTTCTTTTTTTGTTCTGAAACTTAACGGCAAACGTAAGTTTTCATTTGCATATAAGCTTTTAATAATGGATAATGACATTATAATACTGTTTATTTCTTTTGATGTTCTTTTTTTTTGCTTTTTGTTTTTTAAATGGTATTTTAAAATCATTCGGTGCAGTTAGAAATATCGAAGGTGATATATAAGATTCCTCGCTTTTAAACAGAAAAATCCAATTCATGTATCAACATACATCAACATGAAACTTATATTATATAAGTTTCATGTTGATGTATGTTGATACATGAAATGGATTTTTCTGTTTAAAAGCGAGGAATTTTACATAATTATTCTTCGAAATATAAATAAGTTTAGCAAACCATATAGAATACTTATTAAATTTTCGAAAGAAAATAAATGAAACTAGCCAAATTTAGCCTTTATATGTTTTTTGAATTAAATGCTGGTTTTGGCGCTTTTTTTTTTACCTGTTGAGCATGAAAGTAGTTTGGAAGCGATCTAAGTGACAGATTTTGTAACAAATCTACTTGGTTTTTCATTGATTTTTTTAATTTGTTCAAATTGCAGCGATAACAGTAAGAAGATCGGTACGTACTAATTCCACAGTCATACAGTGGAAGATTAAAGTCTAATATTAAATGAAGTTCTCTACAGATTTTTTTTTTTGTAGTTAATATAAAAACTAAGCCAAAAGGTTTGACATATGTTTTCATATATACGTAAGGAAAACTGGATGTACCATGTGGGATAGCCTTTTAAGTATTTATTGCTATTCTACAATCCGTTTAGGATTAAAAGAAATTATGTACTTATATGGACAATGGACGTATACATGCACCCACACATCCATTTAATATGTACACATGCACCTTCCTTCCTTTGAAAATCAATGTATATTTGTAAACATGAGCATGTACACATCAATTTGTTTGTATATGAAATAATTTATTGATATACTTGACTGTTCTATTGATATTCTTGACTGTTTATATATGGAATAGCCCAGGTAGAACAGAACAAAATTATAAACTTTGCTAACAGGTTACAATCGTTTCATTTCCGTTTTACGTGGTTCCCCGTGTGCACTGGGACAGACGTGTTCTTTAAATCTGTGGAGTCGAAAGTCCCGATGGTGTTAGTGTATGATGTCGCTCGAAATATTTTAGGGTGCACGATCTGTAAAAGTACGCAGGCTATTCTGTTGCTAAATGGTAAAAATAACATATTTGCAACCATTTTAAAAAGTTTCTTAAAAACTGGTTGCAAATTGGTATTCCTCTCGAGACACATCTGCGACTTTATAACGTCTCTTGATCACGTTTTCGCAACGTAACAACTTTTCGTTTTTGCAACGTTTCAAAACGAAAGCGTGCTACCTGGGATGGAAGCAGAGATGATTTAACACTCTTGGATTGCGGCTCATGTGCAATTTATATTATAATGCTTAATGCTAATTATACTTTCTTTACAAATTTTGTTTACTGAAATTTTTGATATTTTATAATTATTTGGTCTCTGGGCACGGACCCAGTGTGGTCCAGGCACTAATAAAAGCATTCAACGAAGTAATACTTCGAAAATTGTATATTATTGGGATTGTTTCTGCAACAATAAAAGCATTTATAAACTAATGTTTGTTATTTTTTCCTTATGATGGGTCTTTGTAAAATCAAATCATGGTTTGAAACTTGACATCACAGACGTGGAAAATTTTTAGTACAACTGCGGAAAAATAAATTTTCCTCCCCTGGTTAACCAGCCGCTATTCATTCTACAGTTTCAAATTTCGATATTTAGTTGATCAACGATATTCCTAGTTGATGTTCATGTTAAAATTACTATAAATTTAATAATCTCTCAATAGCAACACCCAATTGTAATTCTTATTTCAAATTTATGAGTAATTTTACACAAATTACCAAGTTTTATAAAATTTCGTTTATTATTTGTTAAGTTATAGACATGGAAAGTTTAGCGGTTGTAATGTTAAATGAGTTGCACTTTAAAAAATATTCTACTTACATAATAATAAAGATATCAAAAAGATTTGTTTTCTTAGCATTTTTTTCAAAATGCAAATTTTTGATCACTTCGATGTGTTTTAGACACGTGTGTAAATTGAAAATTAAACACTTGACGTATAACTACCGGGTGGTTATAAAATAACGCTCGCTATTCGGAGAGGTCTGTAGCTTGAATGAATAATCCGAATGCAACATACTTCGAGACACTTACTAATCAAGAAGGGGGGGGGGGGGGGGAATAATGCAATCATAAAAAAACCCACCTCGTCACTTGACCAGGGTTCTAAATTACGAAGCGTAATTGGCTGTGTTAAAGCTCCTAAAGGAGGCTAGAAATAGGCAGCCGGAATCGATTACATTAGATTAAAATGACCGCTTCTTGGTTTTGCCAATGCTTATAGTCTTTCTATTTACTATGCGAGCCTCGAAAAGACTTTCTTCCCCCATACCTTCGCTTGGTTTTCTAGGAAACGGGGGGAGCATCGCTTTTCTAAACCTAACGCGTTTGAGGTTCTGTTGTGAGGTTAACAATCCGAACAGTTCAAACCCAAGTAGGGTGGGGAAAAAACACGCTCACGCCGTTTCGAAGAAAACCACATGCGGAGCGCCATCTATCGGTGATTATTGTAACTATTTATTTTTCAATGTAGTGTAATCGATTCCGGCTGCCTATTTCTAGCCTCTTTTAGGAGCTTTAACACAGCCAATTACGCCTCGTAATTTAGAATCTGGTCAAGTGACGTGGTGGTTTTTTTTTATGATTGCATTCTTTTTCCCCCTTCTTGATTAGTAAGAGTCTCGAAGTTTGTTGCATTCGGATTATTAGTTCAAGCTATAGACCTCTCCGAATAGCGATCGTTATTTTATAACCACCCTGTATAAGCGAATATGACCTGGTAGATTTAAATAATTTATTTCCATCGATACCGGAAATTTTCTTCAAAATTTTCACCCTCGATTACTCTAGCGCGACGATAATTCACAATACCTTAATCTTTAAAATTCTCGAAACCATTTCTTCAACAATTCCTGATAGTTGTGGAATTAATATCACGTTTTTGATATTAATTCTAGAACTAGCAAAAACAGGAAAACTGACTAATTAAGGGATCCAACTCATTTGTATCGCAGAATTTTCATAATTCGTAAAATATTTCTGTGATTGAGACATAATTAAGACACAAATGTTAAACCCAGCAGCAAGAAATTGAGTAATGAATAATTTATTACATTGATTTAATATTGTTGAAAATATTCATATCTGTATAACGAAGGGCATCATGATTTAGAACCAGAACCGTGGTCAAGTGATGAGTCGACACTTTATCTGGCAACCAACGCAACCTTCTAGCGTCATCGTACGTGGTAACAAGACTTCTGGACTTCGACAGATTTAAAGTGCACCAGTCCCATAGACACGGCCCTAGCCACCCAAGACCTAAATCATGCCCATTTGAAAAAAGACTTTTACAAAAGTAAAATGTGTAGCTTTTCAAATACAAAAAACTTCACAGCAATTATTTTTTTAAAATAAACAAATATAAACTAAAGAAAAAATTAAAGTTAAAAATTATTGGAATATATGAAAAACATATGTAAATAAAAAGATATAAATGAAAATTAAATATAATTTTTCCTAATGAACGCAAATATTCTAATTCAAAATAATTAGTAATATACTTTGATTTCACACTAATTAAATAATTCTATTTAGTATCCTATATAGCAATACACTTTCTTACCCACCTATGTTACCCACTTTTCTTACCCCAAACTATTAGAACTACAAAATACTACAGACAACTGTGATGCTTAAAAAAAATTCAGCGCTTCGAAACGGGAAACAGACGTACATTTTCATTGGCATGAAAGCATTCGTTAATGAATAATAACGTCCTTACCAATAATTATTCATTTTGGCAGGGTTTTTTCATTGCTTTATTTCGATGGTATTTAAAAATCAATGAATTTAGTTATGCTTTGAAGGTGATAGATAGTTTCAACGATGTTAATATGAAATGTTAATTTATTTTTAAGTGTGAGCAATATTACATATTTTTCCTTCGAAATACAAATAAATTTAATGAAAGATAAGGAACAATTATTGAACTTTTCGAGAAAAATAATTTGTTCTTTTTTGACGTAAGTTTCATCTAAATTCTGAGTTTGGTTTTATTGCCTCATGAGGTTTTAACACTTTCGCTCTGCAGGATTTTTGTTTCCTCGAATATCATTATCGAATCCTTAGTTGTACGGCCGTACGGCTTAGTATTTTCTATATTAACTAAGTAGAAGCTTTACAACAATGAAATAAAATAATTTTGGCTTTTACTAATATTAGATTTGCTTTAAAAGCTTATTTTTAAATATTAAACAAACTACAACTCTAAACTTTTTTCTAAAAATTGTAAAAGAATCTTAGGCTAGCTGTAGGCCTTGCTACAAATTTCCATAGTACACGTGTATGTTATATTTTTAGTACGGATTGTGAAAATTGATGACAGGTAGAGAATAGTTATTTGTGCAACTAGTGCCGAAAATAATACTTTATTAAGCGAGTGGCTTTTAAAATGGACAATAACAAAGGAATAAATGGATAATGACAAGAGCTTAATAAAGTATTATTAGGCACGTGCTTGCTTACAATATTTTTTTTATAATAACGTGCAAAAAAGTATTTCTACCAATGAGTGATTTTCATGACATCATTTAGTTTCCATGGCGATTTTAGTAGGTTTATACTAATGATGGTGTTTGGCATGAAATTTGTGTTCTTACTTTTGTCTTATTTAATTTCCTTTAATAATTTTTGTAGTACTTGTAGTTTCCATGGAGATATTAGAAAATGCAAAAGTAATAAACCAATAGAAATAAGTGAGTTTCATGGCATCATTTAGTTTCCATGGAGATATTCATGACATTTTGTTTTTCTACCAATCAGATACTCTTATTTACTTTACCGCACTAGTGCCGAAACTTTCGGCACTGTCTGTGACGTAAGCACGTAAAGTGTCACTTTCACAACGATTTATGAATGAATATGATATAAAAAAGTGAACTTTTTTGCACGTTGTTAAAAAAAACAAATGAAAGGAAATTGTTTAAGAATGGTTTGTTGATCATTTCATTAGCTATGAGCATTTTGTACCAACGCCAAGTCCCTGAAGTCATGCAGAGGTAGGTGCTGTCCTCAACAACGATGTCAAACAGTTCATTTCTATCTCATTACTGCCGTAGGCAGGTAAACTGCAGTAACTTGCCTAAGGACTTAGACCATTGTTGCAAAGACTCAATTACTCTAGCCTATAGTAAAACATTGAGAAAGACTAGTTATTTCAAAGCACAAATAGTCTAATCCATATTGTTGTGGTCACTACCGTTTACCCGCCCACTGCAGTATAGGACAGCACCACTACCATGTTCTCTCGACAAGGCATTTAGTACCTCATTCTAGAGATAGAGGGCAGCACTACTGGTTGTTAGTCAGGGTTTGAAAAAATCCGTGTTTTTTTTTAAAGCCCCAACCCGGGTGAGGTTTTTTTTAAAAAATTTAACCGTATAATGTCACTGTTTGATTAAATTTTAAGTTTTATTTCAAGAAGAGAAAAATTTCAGTCTAGAAGAAAACTCATTTAATATAATAATTAAAAAAAATGAATTTTAATGGGAAAAAAGCGTATTTCAACCTTGATTTACGCTCTTTTTTTAAGATCTTAATAATACGAAATAAAGTGAGAACTTATTTTGCAGGATAAATTTTTTTAATTAATAAAAGAAAAATTATTTGATTGATCACAGAGTTTTGCCTTGATGTAAGAATCAACAACGTGTAACCAGCTTTATTTGCAATTTCAATATCAAGTACATTCATTACTATTTAGTTGCTTTATATTTACAAATTTAACTGAAGTGAACAAACTCCCTGTATGAACTGCGGCTGAACTCAAGGAAGACAGGAAACAAAAGAGAACAGGTGTTCAATTTTAAATGTGTACTAACATCATTTTTTGAGAAAACAAAATACTTTTGCAATTGGCCATAAAAAAATCAAAAGCTCATTACCTAGTTACTTTACTACCTACTACTTTAGCCTTCTTTACCAATTTTGATGGTAATACAAATGCATCAAAGATGTAACCAATTAATTAAAGTGGGCTGTTATTTTCGATATAATACCTTAAAAAGCCAAATAAAAAACCCATCCAGTTTCTTTTTTAAATTTTGGAAGAATTGCAATCCATTTCTTATTTTAGTAAAATCTATTGTATTAAGAGAAATATGTAAACTTAGACTTTTTTTATTCTGTGTTTACCTTTCAAATTAATAAAAATATTTTTCTCTCTATATTAATTTCTTTTAAAAAATCACAAAAAGTTGTAAATCATTAATATTTTTGAAAAAAAAACCCACTTGAGCCTGGGTTTTATTGGTTTTTTTACGTGGGCAATTAAAAAAAAAACTACCCGTTTTTTGGGGGTTTGGGGCGGGTTGCAAACCCTGCTGTTGGCGGATAATCCTAAATTCGAGACCGATGCCAAGCAGAGGATCCCAGGGTTTGCTTGTCATCTCCAGAAGGTATTGACTTTATATGGGAACTTGGAGTGTTTTGTTGTGCCCCAACGGTTTTAAAATTGCACCAGTCAGCCAGTACTATTAGTATACATGGAGCAAAGTAGGCATTTTTAGCTTAGTAGGAAATAAAGCTGTACACAAAGCTGACCCAAGTTGAATGTCTAATAGTAAAAAACGGGGTGAATCTAAGTACCATTAACAAAGGTTTTAAGAAAGTTGAGAGTCATTTACCATGCAACAAACCTTAAACTGTGAATTTATTCCCATGGGTGCTTCTGGGCATTTTTAGAGACACACTCAATATAGACTCCTACATTAATATGTACAGAGAAGTAGGGACAATGTGTTGACAAATGCTTGTTTTACCACACAGTGCAACTTTGGTAAGATGCTAAGATTATTAGATTCTGCTAAGATTAGTAGATCCAAAATCTAGTGACTTTAGACAACTTGTCAATCTAGCTAATACACTTATAATCAACATTAGAAAACATCAATTACCAAACATATTTTAAAATACAATATAATTCCAACCACTCATCGTCAATGTAGTCAAGTAAAAAAAATGAAAGTAGTGGGTAAACGGGTGGCCGACCATTATCTGCTCTTGGTCTAAACCCTGATATATGGAACTGATGAACCTTAAACATTTGTTCACTGTATACTTCCTGTAACATTGCTACAAAGTTACATTTGGTGTTGACTCAACTTTGTCACTTGATAGCAGTTTGAAATAATTAGACCAGTTGGCTGTGTTAAAGCTGAGTTAAAAGTTTAGAAATAACCACTTGTAGAAGAGTTTTTGTATAAAAATATATAATATGCCACGCATGTACAAAAATATTTTAAAAAATTTATTATCTCACAACATAGGTGCATCGAAATAAGTAAATATACTACCTCAACATAACCGTTTGCACAGTTCTTTTCTTCATTTAGAATCAGCTTAAGTTATAAAAGTGATTCAGCTTTTTTTTAAAAAAATTTAGAATACTGAACTATAAGAACATTTAGAGGAAAAAAAGGGCCCAATGAAGGCAAAGATGTCCTTGTAAAAAAAGTTATACATGGAAAAAAATCTTAGAAGAGGATAAAAGAACAAAAACGTACTGTTTTGAAATTTTATTAATTTAAGAATTTTAATTTTAATTATATTTTTGAGAAACAATAGGCATATATTACATCCTATGAATAAATCTTTTATAGTAATTTATGTTTTTTTTTACAAAAAAAAAACCAAATCGCAAAAAAAATTTCTTACAGATATTATTCCCCAATGTACTTTGGTGGCCTTTTCTCTTTAAAAGCCCTCAGTCCCTCTACTCTGTCTTTGGTTCCAATTGTCTGAGCATAGTAGGCCATCTCAAACGCCAATCCAGCATTGATATCAACTTCCAACCCCTTATCAATGGCACTCTTAGCCAGCTTCACTGCGAGAGGCCCCTGACCAAGAATCTCTGAAGCCAGGTCCAAGGCGCGAACAAAAGCTGCATTCCCATTATCGTTGTGGTCTGCAACATGATTGACCATACCTATCTTGAAGGCCTCCGAACCATCAATGATGCGGGCCGTGAATATTAGCTCCTTGGCATGAGAAGGACCCACCAACCGAGCCAACCTTTGTGTCCCCCCTCCTCCAGGTATGATTGCGAGTCTTGTCTCGACCAGACCCATCTTGGCTGTTGCAGAGGCCACTCGAAGGTCGCAGGCCAGGGCCATTTCCAGTCCACCCCCCAGAGCGTGGCCGTCAATGGCGGCTATGGTCGGTATGGTCAGCTCGGCGAGATCTGTGATGGATTGGCGGATTTTCCCCACAAACGGAGCAACCTCTGCTTCAGGCATAGTGAGACGTTCTTTCAGGTCTGCTCCAGCACAGAATATTCCTTTCACTAGACTGTGTAGAACAAGCACACGAGCTTCTTTGTCGTATTTGAGGTTGGCTAAGGTCTCTGCGAAAGCGTCTACCGCTTGTTTTCCAAGCGAGTTTTTGGCTTCTGGTCTGTTGAGGCCAAGTGTGACGATGCCTTTGCGATCACCTGAAAGTTTCTCGAAGACCAGTCCCGTCGAAGAAGTGCTGCTTACCATGCGACGAGTTGTAAGCACTAGTAGGTTACGGAAGTTTAGCAGGCTTGCTGTAGGCAGCATGGTGATAGTCTGTCGACAAGACAATCAAATTATGGTTACTTGGCAAATAGTGCAAAATGTTTCACTCAATAAACTCTTAATTTGTTAGCAGTAGTCTATAATGTACATTATATTCTAGAAAAAAAAAGTTTTTTATGGTTATTTATCTTCCTACTTTTTTTTCGCTATCAGTTCCTCAATCACTTCTGCAATCAAAATAATAAACAGAAACAAAACAAAACCAGAATACGGATACGGTTACGAGTCAAATTTGTTGTCAGGTTACATGAAGGGATTAGTGGAAGAACGTGCTAATTGCCATTTTTGAAAAAAATTAGATTTTTGTGTCAATGAGCATGTTATTACATCCTTTAAAGATAACAAGATTCCACCTTTTTATAAACTGCAAGTTAAGTACATATTTTACCTTTTGTAAGTGCTGTTTTCAACTTATCTAAGTGCAAACGAAAAACTTTAAAGCTCATTATCTCGTTATCACCTTTTTGTCACTTAGCACGTTCTTCCACTAAGCTCTTCAATTGGAAGGTTCAGAATACAAGTGAACCAAGTCTACTGTAAATTTGGTTTACTTGTATTCTGAGTTCTCCATTTACTTATGTAGCAAAACAAGAGGAGAGCTCAGAATCCAAGTGAACCAAATCAGGGCCATCTAGAATGGATCTAGATGGCCCTGACCAAATCCATAGTAGACTTGTATTCTGAACCTTCCAATTAAAGAAACAATTTAAAACGTTAAAATAAAACATTGTAGGGCAAGTATTTTAATTTTTGTCCTGACTACGCCACAAAGGCAACAAAACTTGGCAAAGTCAGCCCCCATGCTATTGCATCGCTTGGCGCCCTTGGCAATTGCCAAATTTTGTTGCGTTTGTTGCCTTTGTGGCGTTTGAAGTCGTAGTGATAGCCTATGGATACTTTAAAAAAACATGTATTTGTAGCTCCAACTGCAACCATTCCTTATATAAACAACATGTTTCAAAAAGCGTCTAGAGACATGAACGATTGGATTTTGTTATTGGTCAGATGTAGGGTTATTATCGGGGAGTTATTTTGGTAGCCAAAGGTGCCAAGGTTATTAGATTATTGCATTTCATTTCTGGATTTCTGATAATTAATAATAACTAATACTATGCATTTAGTTAAATTATATATACATTTTGACTGATCCTGCGATATTTTCGCCTATGATGTTTTCTGGTCGAGACAAAATTGCCCGAATTTTAGCTTTTACAAGCATATTTGGCCAAGTTATCCTAATTTTAAATTAAAGTTGCCAAACTAGTGAATCTTTGCCAAATCTAGTAGAAACCTTTAAGTCGTGCAGCACGTGTAAATTTGTACCAATAGGAAAATACATAAGGACATGTCCCAAGATGCTCATGATTTCTCATCTTTCTTTTCTTTACTTCTTTCTATCATTTTGAGTTATAACAAAGTGACAAACTGATAACAATTTCTGTGTGTTTACTTCTACTTTTTTAATTACGGAATCGGAAGTACATTAAAAAATGTCGGCTGTAATCAAGAGAGTTGTTGTTTTCGGAGCTTCTGGAAACACCGGTTTAGCAACTGTTGAAGCAGCAATAAAAAAGGGTGAGTTATGCATACCCCATAATAATTTTGAAAAAAATAGTTGTTCTTACTACGGTGTTAAAAACTTTAGACATTCGTTTTAAAGAGCATATGACAAGGCGTTTTCATCCTACTGTTGGGAACGAGCAAAGCCAGTTAACAATAAAGATGTTTAAAATATAATTGTTTGCTATTTGATTGTTGAAAGTGCTTGACGATTTAACGCTTCATATTAGTAAGGTATCTGTTCAATTTCTGGTAAAATCCTAGTAGCTGGCCCGGCGACAAATTACAAAATTTGGTGGTTTTTGAAGAGCGATAAATAACTTTTCTGGCAACCATGTACACTAATTAAAAAAAGGAGAGCGGATCGAGATCTGTTTTAAGGTTACCGAAAAAAATCACAAGCTAAGACCGCGTTCGGTAAACATGATTTTTGGCCAGCGACTAGGATTTGATCTTTAATAAAAAAATTTTAAATTATTTTTAATGGGAAACCAATACTAGTATTTCTGATTACCTCTATGCACAGTAATTTGATATCTCAAAAACACAGGACTCAGTCAAATACTTTAAGTCTGATCTGATGTCGCCTTTTCGCGATGATCGATTGTTCAAAAATTTAATAAACTGATTGGCTGTTTATTTTTTCTTTCTGTCATACTATGGAAAAAAAATCAAATTGAAAAATTTGGTTGTCTTATTTTATTTAAAAACAACCAAAAATAGTACAATTGCATTTAGAATTTTGCATTAGTTTATCTAGTAATTAGGAAGTTCAGCAGACATAAGTAGTGGTTCATAGAGTTATAATGTCACTGACCAGCCATTATTATTTTTCAAACTTCAAAATTGTTAAATAAAATTACAGCTATGTGTCGTCAGTTGGCCAAGAAAGATTTTATTAGAGGAGCAAAAAAAACATGACTTGCATCTTTTTTTAAACTTGATTACGTCATTCAACTAAATGACCAATTAAATTAAACATTGAATGACTGATGCAATATTGACTGCGATTACACCATAAAGATGATGCAATAGGAAATGAGAAATACATCATACAGAGGCTGACACAGCTTGAATATGATATTACAACAAAAATACCTTTGGTATGATTGGCCAGCATCTGTTCTGAACAAGAAAAAAAATCTACTGTAGCATTATGCCACAAACTGAAATACAAGCCATCAAGGTTTGGTTGGTCGTTCGTCTCGAACTATAAAAATAACACACTACTGCGATTTCATTGCAAATTAGCAAAAATTCTTAGCTGTCAAGGTTTGGTGGACCCATCAGTCCTCAACTTAAAACTATAAAAAGAATAAGACACTGGTACTGTGATTTCTATGCAAACTAACAAATACTATGAGGCATTGAAGTTTGGTTAAATGATCCATCCAAACTAAAACTATATTATAAAAATGAGACGTTACAGGGCAGCCGATAACAAGGCCAATGGCTATTTTTTTTTCAATAGGCTTTGCTGCTGTTTGATCAATAAAATGCAAATAAAATATCTTTTCTCTTTTAAACTTAGGTTATGAAGTCACAGCTTTTGTAAGAGATAAAGCAAAACTTGGTGACGTTAGTCCTCAACATATAGTTGTGGGAGATGTCCTCAACAAAGACAATGTGGATCAGGCTATACAAAACCAGGATGGTGTGATTGTTGTTCTCGGAACAAGAAATGATTTGAGTAATTATCTAAACTTTCTAATATTTTTCTATTTATAATTGTGGTTTAGTTTCATTTCCAGTTATTACCATATTATGATACTACAATTTAAGACATATAGCACAGTTTAACATTAATCCATATTTAATTATAGAATTTAATTATACATGTATTTTCTGTACATTCTGCTATTTATATAATATTATGTTTTTTTACTAGATTAGAAAATTATGCTGATTGCAATTAGTAAATGAGTGAAACAGTAATTTAGAGCATGTTTCATTGTAATGCAATTTAGATTTAGAATTTTAATCGTTTAAGTAATAGGATTAAAGCTGAATCAAGCTATTTTTTAATTAATTTCTAATTGATGAATTGGCTTCCTATTGTACTTATTCTGATTTTTAAAAAACTGTTTTTCTAGGTCCAACAACAGTGATGTCTGATGGCACAAAAAATATTTTGGAGAGTATGAAAAAACATGATGTCAAAAGAATATCATGCTGTATTTCTTGTAAGATATTAGTATACTTATGTTTTTATTATGTATTTAGATATTTGTAGCTTTTATCATGTTATTTGAATATTTTAACTTAAATATTAACTGCTTAATTTTGTCAAGCTTCCAGTATCTGTCACGTTTTGAATCATCTGTTTAATTTCAACTGATAGTATTAAATATATTATACTATTTAGAGATGCTAACAGTTAATTTCTTGAATAAATATTTTAAGCTTGAGAGAAAGCTAGCAAGAAATTTTGCAATGTAAAAAAATAACATAACTTAAGTTAAATAAAAACGAACTATTTACAACAACTTAAAAACAGGCAAAAATCATGCACATACAGTGATAATACCGAACCATTTGTAATTTATTTCTTTCAACACTTGCAGCATTCCTTTTCTGGGAAAGGGAGAAAGTCCCTAAGCCTTACATCCCAATCACTGAAGACCATGACCGCATGCTCCAAGCTTTAAAAGAGTGTGACAGGGAATGGGTGGCAGTTTTACCACCACAAATTGCTGGTAGGTGTGGCTCAAATCACTATATATGTGCGCTCTACTAAGAAGACAGAGTTGTGACAATCTTTGCAGTATAGTAACCCAGGTTTACTGTTATCCTTAGTTTGATGAGCGCACAGATGACTATTTGAGGGAAGAAATGACGGCAGGTATCCGAACCAAGGTGCCTCTGTGTTAATCCTATGGAAAAACATGATTTTCAAAGCAATATTTCTCCGGATGTATTGAATATTTTTTACAAATGTTTTTTTTTATTAAATGTAGCAGGGGCTTGGAAGCCCAGTCGGTTAGGCGTCCGCCTAGCATGCGAAAGGTCTCGGGACCGGGCATCGCCAAAATAACTGCCGACCTATAAACGGCTCGTGCAACGAAAAATTTCTGACGAATAATACCATGTGTAGAGGGAGTGCACGTTAAATATCATCCAAAGTCCCAACGCTGCGTACGATGTCGCCCTTAATGGTTGCGTTGGGTGCCTACTCGGGTATCGGCTCGTCACTTGATTGTGGTTCTAAAATACGATGCCCTTTGCCAATAGCCCTCGTGTACCTCTAGTGCGACGATAATTCTAACAACTATTAAATGTAGCTAACAACAAAATTCATTTAGTCGCAGTTACCGCGACTACAATTTTTCAAAAAAATCTTCAATACTAACTTTTCCATATCAGGGTTTTCAAGAATCTTGCCAAAAATTATTATCTTAAAATCAGAAATCTTCACCGATCCTAAATTTTTCAAACCATTGCTGTGATCATATAATCACAAAAATTCGGCAGTCCTAAAACTGCTTGACATCAATCTACAAATTTCGATACTTCGGCGAACTTGATAAAATCTCCAAATTGGGGTTATTGTAAAATCCCTAAATTGTGGTGATTGTCAAATATAGAAACTCTGACAAAAACTTTAAAAACTCAGACGACCGTAATATCCACAAACTTCGGATAAAGTAAATTGTGATTTATTAAATTTTGGAACTCCAGTTTTCCTAAAATCGCGAAACTCCTGACTCCATAAACACATCCGGCGATCTTAAAATCGTCCATTTGGGCACTGTAGACTCCAAAAATTGTGGAGAAAATTTTCAATTTTTTTTTTCATAATTAAAAAAATGCTCCTCTAGGTAATGTGCATTTGCGCCTAGTTTTTTAAGTAAGTCGCACAGACTGCTCCTAAATTTCTTCATCCAATTTCGAAAAACTGGTTGCAACATAATTTATGTTATTCTGATGCGGGTCCTGTCTTTGGACTGCGGTTCATACTAATGAGATCAAAACATGGCTCTAATGCATTATCTGTTCAACCAAAATTCAACCCCTTTCCCTTAGGGCTTGTAGGGTTTTATTCTTGTGACCTTCACAAATATACCTTAAAAATAAAATTCTGTAAAAATATTGTAAAATAAATATATATTTACAAAGAATATTTTTCCATTTTCAGAGGAACCAGCCAAAGGCAATTACCAACTCAAAAATGAAACACCAGTTGGAAGAGTTATCTCAAAGTACGACTTGGCCGAAATCTTGGTAAACTGCTTAACGGCTGAAGAACATATTGGTCACTATGTTGGTATTGGATATCCCCAATAGACTAAATACTTTTGATAAACTTTACAAAAGTCTTGATATAGAATGTCATGCAAATTTCATGTGACACCAAATTATTTTTATATATTTCTAAATCAAAACTATATTATCTAATTTTTTGTATTGCATTTGAAGTCTAGATATATTTACTTAAAGAATTTTATGTGCTTGTTACACTCACTTTGTTATAATTTATATGTGAATGGGTAAACTTATGCTTTATCAATATTTGACTTTTCTATGCATAAATACATTTTGAAATTAATTTCATCTCAAATATTTTATATTATTTTTAATTTGTTTGCAATTATTTAAGTTGTTGCAAAGCATTTTTTTAAAATATATGTGAAGAAAACTAAACATATGTTTTCTTATTTTGCCAAAAGAACAAGAAAAAAATATACTAATTCCTAGCATGGCGTTATTTCCACCAATTAAAACTACAAGGGATTTCACCAAGAAACAGAGGTAAAAAAGTGAAAATCTAATTACCTCAATAGACTGAATACTTTTGATAAGCTTTACTTTACTGAATGGCATGCAAATTTTGTGTGACACCAAATTAAAATTTTCCAATCAAAAATATATTTTTTTTTTGTTATTCCAATGAGGAACTTGCATCCTACCCAAAATGACGTACTTATACCATTTTCTGGAACATTAGAAGCTACAGATTCTGAATATCAGCTTAAAATCATCAAAAATTATTAGTTTTTACTTGAAATATGCTATTAAATTCTATGAAACTCACGTGACCGAAAACGGCGTCTGACGTACAACACACCATTTGGCGATTTTTTTCTAAAAATGGCGCTACGGTTAGCATGTCCATAATTAAATAAACATACAACGTTTTTCAAAACGTTCTATTTAAAAGAACAGACTGCTCACTTAAACCAGCTTTTGATAATAAATTAGAACAGCTTGTTTCTTGCTTGGTTGTTGAATTTAAAATCGTACAAGAGCGCGCTGTTGACACTTCAGACTAGTCAATTGTTGGATCAATCGAAATCTTCGTGGAGATCTACCAAGTCTGATGAGAATAACTGGACTTAGAAAACCACTTATTCTAATAATCCTATTCCTATATGGGATCATTCAAAACACATTTTGTATTTTCTACAGCTGTATCGCACAGAAGTTTGATTAGAAATTGCACGCCATGGACAAAAAAGCCAACCTGACGTCATTACGCACTGCAAAAGGATTGTGAGTGTTTTTACCGGAAGTGACGTATCCCTTACTTAAAACTAATTACTGACTAATATAAATAACTTTTTACTAGTGTGAAAAGTAGCATTCACGTGGTTTTTAAAGGGCTATTGTCTGCCAAGGAATTTGAAATTCATGCAACTTCCTCATTGTAGACAAAATATATTTACTTAAAGAATGTTATGTGCTTGTTATACTCACTTCAATGATATACATGCTGTTGTAATTTTTATGTGAAAGCATGTGAACTATCATGCTTTATCACCACTTGACTTTTCTATGCAGAAATAAAGTAGTTGTGAAATTATATTTCATCTCCAATATTTTTTTTTTATAATTTTAATGTGTTTGCAATTATTTAAGTTGTTAAAGAGCATTTTATTAAAATTATAATATGTTCAGACTATACATATTGCTTTTATTTATTTTGTTTTTTAAAGAACAAGAAAAATACTAATTGATTCCTAGTGTGGCATTCCACCAAATAAAATAATGCTCAATATTGAGTAGGTTGGTAAAATGGCTTTCTTAATTTTAAAAAATTGCTAATACTGATGCTAATGTTTGTTAAATGAATTAACTGGAGTAGTCTTGTGTATATATATAGCATTGGGAATTCAATTCTCATAATTAAGTTTTGTATTCATATTTAAAATGCATAAAATCCTTTACAGATTGAGTTCCAAAAAAAATTCTATTAACAAGAGTAATAATAGTTATCTAATAGAATGAATACTTAGATATAATAAAATTCAAAGTAATTGCTGAGCTTATTGTAAGGTGAAAGAACATATAATTGTAGTTGTCTTGTTAATAAGGTATACAAAATCTAGATTGATTCCTTAAAATCAATTTGAAAAAAACTTATCTATAATTATTTTATTTGTAAAAGTGATAAAAAATATTATCGTAATTATTTTGTTTTTACCTTAATTTTTTTTATTTTCAGGCATTGTAAGTATGAAGAAATTCTGATAAAGCAAAACCTTACAACACAACACAGTTCTAAAAATATATACTTGCTTGATAGAAGTAAAAAGAAAAATCATTTAAGTAGTATTTTATTCACCATATAAAATTAACCAATTAAGTTGCAAGAAATTAAACAATAGATTATTCTATAATACAAATAAAAAAAGCTTATAAAAAGAGGTCTAATAAGAAGCAGATGGTATAACAGAAATTTATTATCTTTAATAATACACAAATCTGACACGTTAGTTAATAACAGTCGATAAAATTATGGAAAGTCAGACTAAATTATGTAGGCTTACTGCTCAGATAAATAGTTGCTCCAAGATATTTTTTAGACTCAAAGGGCTGTTTTTAAAATCAGTTTAAATTTTGTTACTATTGTTCGGGATACAGAATTTAAAAATATCCAATATGTTCTTAAAATCATCCGAAGTATGACAAGGCTATTCGTGTTTATAATGTGAAATTCATCATGAGATCTTACAAGTTTAAGAAAACACTATGAGTAGTGGCATGATAAGGACATTTGTATTGGCTCCAAAAATTTTAACCGAGATTAAAATGGCAATGGTTGTCAAATCCGGCACACACTTCTATGACAAAGGTATATAAAAATTGATCCCGAGATATGACAAGTGCCTCAAAATTGACGCATATTGTATTGAAATATGTCGGCTCAGTGGTTGCGAGGTATATGCCTGTCTCAAAAGCCCAAGATCGCAGGTTCAGGCCCTGGCTGAGTCAAAAGATTTTCAGGGTGAGAAAAAGTCAGCTTGCTTGTCATATGATAATATGGCATGTAAAAGGTGCCTTGAGTACCATTTTGCTTGGGTTCTCTCTGCAACTGGGCATTCCTTTAACACAGGGGTTCCCAACCTTTTTGCACCTGCGTACCACTTAACTTTTTGAGAAATTTTGGCGTACCACCAGACCTAAATATTTTAAAAAACGTATAATATTTACTCTTCTAAAAGCATTTTAAAGGCTTTTTGAATTAAATTCTTGAGAAAACTTCATATTTGAAGGTTAGATATTTGTTTGTTTATAACATGCTTATAATAAAGGAGAAATAAAAAGATTAAAATAGTATTAATTTACAGTTTTATTTATTACCTAGTCTAAAAACATACAAATAAAAAAACAGTACAAACTCAGAAAAAATTTAATCAGCATACAAAATATACTTTTATGGTCTTTAGTGCGAAACTTGGTTTGCCTGTGATTAAAAATATCAACATTAGGAGTACAGAGCTTGCCGGAAGATCAAAGGGTACTAGGTTTTACATCCGATCCAGAAGTTAATTAAATATTTCTCTTTAAAATAATGTTAATGTTTAAAATAATGAGTAATATGTTTGCGTGCTCACTGCTCATGCATACAGAAGCTATTAATAGCATTATGTTGCTCCCATCACTCTCACGTACCACCGGTTAGGAAACCCTGCCTTAACATCTATAGAGAGCTCCGATTCATTGTAATCTGAGCGTCAAAATTGGTAGGGAGAGCTGCCTAGATGGTCTCAGTTCAGGGGAATGTACAGTATCTGCAACAGGCTGGATCCGCCAAAAAATATAATATCCCCTTTGAAACAAAGTTGCAACATAGATTAAAGTTCAGGCTTTCAAGTGCCGATTAAAAAAAAGTTTTACGAAATTTAAATTTTTTTTCTATATCTCAAAACGGAACTTACTTTAAAAATAACCCTTTTATACTTCGCACAATTTTTTTTTTTGGATATTTGAATTAATATGATGCAAAAAACATTGTTTTAATTGGTTCACATTTTTTTTTATTTTGTGTTAATATTTTCCTTTGGAAAATATTCAGGAGAAATGCTTTGAAATGAAGAAACACATAAGTTAACGATGAAAACTAATGAGCCGACAGTGGATATTGCAAAGGGAAACAGTAAAAATGATTTAACATACAATAAAAGGTAGAAACTGATAAGAGTTAAAATTATAAACAATAATTCTGGACAAAGAATATATAGATTCCTAAAGTGCTTACGGATTGTATGAGTAATAGTCAAGTTATTGGCACAAAAGACTGCACACCACGAAAAAAGTCTTGATACATGAATGACAAAACTTAAAATGTGCTTAAAAATACTACTACTTTCACTTAAAATACAACTATCTTGTTTTATACAATAATACTTTTTACGTTGTCCTATGCGTTTTTGGAAGTTAAACTCTAAGATTAGAAAGGAAAAGTATTTTTACTGTTAACAATAATCCTATCTTTTAAGAATTGTTTATAACGTACAGAGGTTAATTAGAGATTCTGAAGTAGCTTATTCTTATTATACTAAAAAAAAGAGGAAAAATAACTAACAACCTTTTGATTGTCTTTTTTTCCTTCATAAAGATAAAGACAGATAAAAATGCATTATACACTTACACCTTACTAATAAAAAGGCATAAAGTAATAACAATCTTCGAAAAATAGAAATAAAGGAGTGGAATACTATTAAAAGAAAAAAAAAGAATTATAAAAAAGTACCTATACACATATTTTATGTATCTGTAGTAACAATAGGTTTCATTAGGCATCACAGTCAAAGGGAACAAAGCCATTTCAAAACTAGAAATGACAGGCAAGGCAAGTTGCACACATAACTGTTCAGTTAGTTTTTGCCGTCTTTAGAAGTTGCATGGCGCACAGGGCTATATAACATTAGGGAAAACTTGCATATAACAAAACGAAATAAATGTAGCACCCAATTACTATAACAATATTCATTCAAATGTTAACAACATAAATTAACTTAAAACTTGCGAATTTAATTTAAAGTAAATTCAATTGCAGCTTGGTATTAGTAAGCAACCCATTTTATTATTAGTGTTTTAATTTAATCAAGGTTCAATGTGCATCGAGCCCACAATGTATGGCGTTTACCTTTCCTTACCTTAGAAGTGCACAGAAAAGTGACAAATCTCCCATATTAACTCAATAGGAGATCAGTCCTTTTTCTGTGTTGGGGTGATACAAGTACAAACTCTTATTGATTTTACAAAGCCACTTTTTACCATGCAAGTCACTAGTCTTGCAAAAAGTATCGAAACTGTTTTGTATGCAGCTAGCCTAAAACACTAAGTATATTAGTCCAGCGTGAATATCCTAGCTGCAATATCGTCCAGGACCCAATCTATTCCCAGAAGAAGGTTTTCCCCCGTAACTGCACTACAGGGAACAATGCGCCAATGGTGGGTCTTGATCATTTCTAGTTCCAGAAGCTGTAAATGCAAACACATGTTATCTTAACATATTTCAAACCTATATATAAACTCTTTAAACTATTTGCAAAAAGTTAACTCAGTAGAATAATAGTGCATTGAGGGAAATATAAAAACTATGCCTAGAGGTACTAGGCAGAAAATGCTTCAGTCAGTAAAAAATTATGCTAAAAACCCCGTGTTTAGTTCACAAGCCAGTTTGCTTTTTTAGTATCATCTAGCCCATTTTATCCAACCACTTAAAGGCCCAGTTCTGTGTTTTTCCTGTAGCATGGTACCGCAAATCTCAATCATTGAGTCATGGGGTCTCTTATTTCAAATTGTAATTTTAAAATTTTCACTTAATCTTTTAATTCCAACTGTTGAAAGTAGAATCGGTTATACAACCTTTAATTCCATTTATTAAGGGTTTAATTCAATTTAATAAAAAAATAGCACTCCCTCATTGTTTGAATCATTCTCATATGAAGAGCTTAGTGGAAGAACGTGCTAAGTGACAAAAAGATGAAAATTAGCTTAAAAGTTTTTTGTTTGCATGCAGATTTTTTGTTTGCACTTGTTAAAAACGGTACCTGCAAACCGTAAAAAATATACTAAACTTAAAGTTTATGAAAAAGGGGAAACTTATTATCAATATATAAGGAAGTTAGTAATACAGTCGATCCCCGTTGCAAGAACTCGAAAGGAACGCCGAAACATTTTGTGTTAACCAAATTTCATGTTTAACTGTTGGGATTTTTTTTTTACATTGATTTAAAAATTATTCTAAATTTATAATGTAACACACTAATTATACATGTATACAATAAATAATTCAATTAATAAAGTTCATTTGGCGTAGTACATACTATAGAAAAATAAAGAAAATTTTTTGGGAGCACCAATTAAAAACAACAATCAGATTAAAAATTATGAATCATGGAAGATCTCATGATTTTTTTCATGAGTAGAAAACAATTTATTCCTCTAATGTTCATTTGCCGCTTTTTTTATTGTTTTGTTTCATTTGTTCTTCGAATTACTAATGGGAAAAAAAGTCAAATTCTGAAATTTTTGTTCGTGAAAAGCGGGATTTTGCCGATAGCAATTTCGCTTTGAGATATTTTTTTAGCATTAGCTCAAAGCTTTATAGGCCGGGGAAATGCTTTCAATTCATCTTAAGCGGAATTTCGTGTTGAGCAAGTTCAAGTTAAAGAGGTCCGACTGTATGTCCATTGACACAAAAACTGCAATTTTTTCAAAAATGTCACTTAGCACGTTCTTCCACTAAGTTCTTCATATGATAATTGATAAAAATATTCCACCTGGAATGAAAAATACTACACTTTACCTCTTTGATGTCATCAGCTGTCAGAGCTCCAGGAAGATCTTGTTTGTTGGCAAAGACTAAGAGGGTTGCGCCAGAAAGTCGCTGCAAGGAATAAATACCAATATAAGTTCATGTTGGTTTATTCATAGTTACGATACCTACCTTGCTTAAAATAATTTCACAAATTCACATATAACATCGAAAATAGATATTAACAAGAGAACCAAAAACAAGGGGAATACTTCTCCTTTTTTTAGTTAAATTCCATACAGTTGTTGTTAGTTTTAATAACTTTTAAGCAATTAGATCTTAGCTTTATGATATTAACTTTTAACAATTTCCAAGTTCAGATAATGTTCTTGCAATTCGATAATGTTCTTGCAATAACAAAGATGGCATCAGTTGAACATTTTGCAATGTACCCCAGCAGTTAGGTAAGCAGTAATGGGTTTTATATTGGTTTTAGTTAGGGATGCACCGAATATTCGGTTACTATTCAGAATTCGGCCACTCTAGCCGAATATTCGGTTTGACCGAATAGCTTTACTATTCGGCCGAATAGTGAAATTAAAAAAATTTCAAATTTGTGAATCACATTTTTTTCTGAAATAAATACATACAAGAAAAGAAAAATATATATTGATTAGTGTAAGAAGCACCAGAAAAATAAATGTTACAGCATTTTAATTTCCCAATATACATGATGTTTATTCATGAAAAAGTATTTTTTTTATGAATTAAATGAAAAGACATATCAGTTATATTAAATGGGAATTGATATAATTATATTTAAAATTTAGTAGAGGCAAATTATGATGTAAGAAAAGGAGCTGTTCAGCATTTTGGGGAAGTAATCTATGGTGTTTTGGTTCACAAATGTTTCCAGCTTCGGAGAACATAGCCGCTCACTATTGACACTGATAGCTGGTGCTGATAAACATTTTCTATGGTTTTAATATTTTTTTTTAAGCAATGGTTTTATTATTTTTTTCTAATTTTCATTCTACATAGGATCCACCTACTCCTGTTTTTGTTAACATACTTTGGTTTTCGTTTTCATAACTGCTTTCATACTTCTGTTTATGTTTTCATGTTGTGATTTTACCAAGTTACACTTTCTAAAAGGCTTATTTTAATAACGAACGAGTACTACTTTATTGTGTGTTGCTTTAATAAAAAAATTAATAGCTTTATTGCATTAAAATTAATGTGCGATTGTGTACTTATATGTTCATGTTGAATTGAAATTGATGAATAATAAATGCAACTTACTTAGATCTGACAAAAAATAAAAATTGGTTTAGGTAGGCCGAATATTCGGTATTCAGCCGAATATTCATTATTCGGCCAAATTTGGTATACGGTGCATCCCTAGTTTTAGCATGAGTATGAAACTGCTGAAGTAATGTGATATATGCTTCAAATCTTCCTTGATATTTCAGTCCTCAATGTCCCAAAACAGTAATACTATCACAAATTTAAAACATCTCATAAATCAGTGGTTTTTAAAAGTTGCCCAAATCAAGTTTAACAATAATTTTAATCGAGCGACACTTGCATTCCACTTCACATTGCGCATTTGTAAGCAATAATACAAGTACAAATTTAAGCATTCTGAAGCAGATCAAGAAGCTCAAATTGTTAATAATGAAGATAATTTTATAAGTCACTGGATACAAATATAGAGCAATTACATTTTGAACTTTATAACACAATAATAGCAATTATATAGTTAGTTGTCTGTTCTAGATGTAACAGTGAGAACATAAGGAATTTTTTAAATCAAACCTCTTCAAGCAGCAAAGCATGTAGTTCATCCCTGCAGTCTTGTAGCCTACGTCTGTCTGCACTGTCCACAACCCATACCAACCCATCGGTACTTTCAAAGTAATTCCTCCAGTAGGATCGAAGAGACTTTTGCCCCCCAACATCCCACATATTCAGCTTGAATCTGGAACAAAAGCATTCGAAAGTTACTTGGATTAACTTAAAAATATAAAAGTTTAGTAGAAAAAGTTTTCATGTCAAATAGTTAATAATAAAATTGTTTAGCGTTTATAGTCATACTTGACTTAACTTGACTTATGACATTTTAGGGGGCTAAGTAAGCCTAGCACTGCGACCAGAGGTCTATTGTACTGTCCCCTGGAAATAAGTAAAAATCCCTTCCTCTTTAAGAAAAGAGGCCTGTAGCTGAAGCAAAATTCAGCAAGGACCGAATAGGAATGTCATGAAGCTCCCAGGGTTCAAGTAAATGTCGACCAAGGTGTTCAAACCTATAAGCAGAGAAATTTTCACACTCGCAAAGTAGTCATACTTAGTTGGACATCAGTTTTTGTACACAATGACACAATATTTTGTTCCTGAAGGGTTTTTTTAAAACGAAAGCATGCTAAGTAAGAAGAGAACTTGCAAAGGTAACTTCTAAAGCCTCAAATCCACTGGACCACACCATTGAAACCATGAACCATTGAAATAATCTTAAGAAAACTTATACCTTCTTAGAGTTCAATAGTAGGAGCATAGTGTAATACTTACAAGTAATCCTACCAGTTTTAAAATTTAACAGAAAAGCATTATATCATTTAAATATTAGGACATCTAGAATACCTCGTGTCATATTCTTTTATATTATTTATATCAATCACGAAATAATCAAAATGTAAAATAAATTTCTTTTAAAAATAAATATCTGTTATAAAATAGTTTTTTTTAAAAAATAAGTCTTACATAATGCTTGAATTTAAGATAAAAATTAGCTAAGAACATGGAGTTTTGAAAAGTTTAAAAACTATACTTTACCCTCTGTGCTCCAGTGTCTTAATGTTAAAGCCCAAGGTTGGTGAAATGACGCTGATGTCTTCCCCGTTAAACTTCTTCAAAATCGTGGTCTTGCCTGCATTATCCAATCCACTAGGGTACGTTAAGAATCATCAATATGAAGTAAAATGTCACGTTGTTCTGACAGAAATACGATTGTAGGGTAGCTCAAGAATGAATGTGCACTCTGTCTCTCTCCTCCCTCAAATAATGACATAGTTAATAAGGCAACACGACAGGCAAATAACAAGTAGATAGTTACTTTTTTCCTTAGCAATCAAATATAGAATTAAAGGACTAATAATAATTTTAAGGTCATTTTAATGTTTTTTAACAAAGAGTATTCACAAAATTTTTGCAAAATATTTATTTTATTTAAATATTTTCTCCAATTTTCGGGACTTTGAAGGACTGTAACAGAAAAGCGGGAAACTGATACAAAAAGGGGGACTGTCCACGCCAAAAACAGGATGTCAGGTGAAATTACGTATGAAGACTACAATTGAATTACAACGCCACTACAATCATCTAGTACATGTGAGTACGGAGAACATTACCAGAAAAATTTAGTGTGACACAAGCCGAACGCTACTGTAGTGGCAAGGTTGGGAAGCAAATTTTTTGCTCTTTGAATTCACTTGACGGTTAAATCCTAGTTTTGGTATACGGCGACTATTTCGGAACGTTGCCGACACACAAAAAAAAAACTGGCAAAACAGTTGTTTGACTTCGTGGTTTCCGAGTAGCATCGTCTAATCATGCGTCGGTACGCGATGTTTTCTCGCCAAACTTGTTGGCGAGAAATAAAAAGTCGCTGCATACCGAAACTAGGAATTAACCCCACCTGCGAACGTCTGCCAGTATAAGTACGGCTAACCTTACTGGAAAAGTTGCGGGGTTAAACAGCCTTACAATATATTTTCCCTCATAACCAAATGTGTCTTTATAATTTTAAAAAGAAGGTTTTATCTAACTATATAAAAAAAACAGTACTACTAATTTTCATCATACATTTTTTAAAAACATTTTAGTCAATATTTTCCCAAGATTGCACTTAAAATAGCTAGATTGTTTTATCAATAATTCGAGTCGCCGAATAGGGGCACAGATGTTGGTCGTTACTTTCTGGGACCATTTTTTTTTCTCTAATGGGGCTGCAATATTGGCGGTAAAGCCTTTTGCAGACTCGGCATATTCCCCAGAACTGAGAGTCATTTCTTTGTGGCACCATATAGGCGACTCTCGCTACCAATTTGGACGCACAGATTACAATGAATCTGAGCTCTCTGTGGATGTTAAAGTATGCCGAGATTTAATTTTGCCGAGAGAACCCAAGCCAAATGGGCCCTCCAAGGATCTTTTACATGCCACATAATCATATGACATGCGTGTCCAAGATTTTCCCATCCAGAAAATCCGACGACTCAGCCGGGGCTCGAACCCGCGATCTTGGGCTTATGAGGCGGACACCACTTTCTGGGACCATATGTCAAGTGAAATCTGAAACAAATACAACAAGAAGAAAAATTTCTAAAAGGATACAGCATCAGGAGCCGCATTTCTTTTTCTTTCTGCTTCATTTTCTTTAATATTGTTAGTAAACCCATTTCGAAACAACTATCATAAGTTATAATAATTTCGGATTCGGATTCACTTTATTATTTTGATTTGACAATAGACTAGACTTTCTGAAAGTGAAAGTTACAGTTATTATTTTTAAAACCCATCAGTTGGTTGAAAGAGTAAAACACTAGAACGTTTCACTATCCTTTGGGATTATTCGCTAGTGGCGGTCGTAAATTTTTTATTTGAACTTTATCGCTTTCTCAAAACATTGACTAATAATCTAATAAGTTTATTAATTAAAATAATAGTCAGTCTTGCACTTGGTCATTACATAATTTACAGTTATTACATAATTTGCAGTTTTAAGGGGAACACTTTTTGTATATTTAATTTAATGTCAATGGAAATGTTTCGGATGATGCACCACTCTTGTTTTCATTTGTATTCGTACTAGATTTCATTGGTTGCTTCGCTTTCACGTACTGTGATTTCATTGGTTGCTTCGGTTTCACTCTCAATAACGATATAGTCCAGGGTAGGTTGATACATATATTCCGGCTTGTGTGCTGATCAGAGACCCGCTATAACTTCGTCAGTAGACAGAACGAAGAATTTACTGTCACAGAGAGAGAAATTACACCCAGATCGAAGGCGGGAATCGAACCCGCACCCGGTACAGCGTTATAGTCCAGGCAACGAAGAGTTATAGAGGGAAAGTTTTGGAACACAATTTTTGACTTCGTAACTTTGTTTGGACTAGTTAGGAGGTGAACAGATCAAAAGTCCTCACCCCTAGCTCCTGAGCCGAAAGGGGGAAGGGGGGTTGAATGCCCCATTTTTCGGTTTTTTGCTTATGTCTCGAAAAGTATGCGTCCTACCGATATAATTGAAATACACAAAATGAAAGTTGATTAAATGTGCTACAAGTTTCACCCCTCAAGTGTTTTAATATATTGTATAGTTTTCGAGATATCCGCTCTTGAAAGTCTGTAATTTTGGAGAAAACAGTTTTTTTTCCACATTTTCCCTCTTTTTTGACCGGATAACTCTTCAATAATGCACCGAAACACTAAATATTGACCCTAGAGTGGTAGAGAATTTAATTCTTTTCAATAATATATTTTACTTTACTATTTTATCTATTTTTCTTCAAATTTTAAAGCAGTTTCACTATTGAGCGAAGAGGGACTGTCAGTCCCATAGAGCTAATGCATTAGTTTTAAAATCACAACTTTTGCAAACAAATTACTTTGTCATGTTATCAAATTTTCACCAGGTATGGGAATCATCATAATATCAATTTAAAACAAAATGGAAAAGAAAATAACATCCGGTATATTTAAATATTAATTGATAAAGTTTTAAAATAGTGTCGCCATCTGCTGTATATTTTTGGCATTTTAAAGTTTCAAAAACATATAATTAAATAACTAGATAACATTTTCGTTTCAAATTTGTTTCATTTCGATGTTATGTTGATTCCCGTACCTGGGGGGAAAAGGGCTAACACGGCAAAGCAATGTACAATGTACATCTGCGGAAGTTCAAGTTGTGATTCCAAAACTAATGCATTAGCTCTATGGGACTGACAATCCCTCTTATGTACACTTATTCTATACTGAATGTCTAAATAACACTTACTCATTTTGTAGGCACGCTGTTACTTTAATATTTTATCTATTTCCATATTCTATGTTTATCTATTTAGTTTCATTCGTCGGAACCCCGGTGGGAGGATCATCTGACCGTTTGGTCCGATGATCCTCCTGTTCTTATCTTCATCTTCGGAGTCAACTTGAGAGACCCCATTGGCCATTGAGGCAAGTCTCCTGGCAATTTTGGCATGCTGAGGAACATTTGAGACTTGCTTTTTTACAGCTACACTTTGAGCTGGCACAGTCTTTCATGTATCTGGTTCGTATACGGGTCCGGTAGGACATGAATATACTCAGTCCTTTATTCGACAGGTTCGACACAATGAGTACTAAGCTTGATTGATTGGAAAATAAACTGAAGGTCCATTGTCGAACTCCACCTAATTTTAAATATCATTTTAAAACTCTGCTGTTGTCAAAATAACATTTAAATCAAGCAAAAATATCGCACTAAAAGTACAATAGGACGGAAAAAGGCGAAATGACATGTTTTCAACGACAAAGATATACAAATTAATGTTTAGACATTTATACAGCCTTTTAAAATATTTACATCTTATCGTGTCCAAACATCGCTATTTTCTTTCGCTTTATACAACATTTGGACAAACAAGTATAATCGATTTAATTCATAATAAGTTTAAATAAAAAGATGAATAAAAACACAAGAAAAAATACTTTGCACAAATCCCAAACTAAATGGAGAAATTTATAGTCTTGAAAATTTAATTCTAATTTAATTGATTGAAAAGTAGTTTATGTATTTCTACTTTAATTACCTTTTTTTAATTTTTTCCTTTATTTTTTTATTGACAACTAGTAAATAAATACCCGTTCTTCGCCCGGACTAAAGAAATATCAAAACGCGCGCGCGCGCGATCCAAGTGTATATACCATTTAATCTGTTATTGAATAATAAAAGCCTATGCTATTGTCCCCACTCGCTATTATGTATAAAATCCCGTTTTATTTCCTTAAAATTCCGAAATAAAAATAAGCTACAAATGTATTGTGCACATATAAAATGTCATCGTAATTTCCCTCTTAAATGCATAAAACCTTTTAGCTCATTTGGCGCGTTTCTGGTAATAATTTGGCGATAAAATAGATATAGCTATCGAATTTCAGCTATATCGAATTTCAAAACAAACTTTGATATTAAAAAAAAAGTAAAAATAAGTTGTATGGCAAGATATAGATCCTAAGGTTATTTACGTTTTTCTTTCTTCTTTTCAATTAAGGGTTTAATCAATTTTAAGAAAGCTACTTTAATTTACAGCATTTTTACAACAGTAGAACATGATCGTTTAAACAATTTATTTTTACAATCGTGATGCATAGTACTTTTTTAAAGTCATCAATATTTTAATAAATATTAAGAACTTATAACGTTTTATACTTTGTCACTTTATTTTTACATCAATTATTATAATAGTTATTTATGCAACAAGTGTGAAAAGTAACACTTTTTAAAACTAGTGGATTTTATTTCACGAGCGAGGTACGAGCGAGTGAAATAATGACACGTGTTTTAAAAAGTTTACTTTTCACACGTGTTTCATACACTATTTTTTATAATTACGTGAAAAAAATCAAATCTCATTGGTTCAAAAATAATTCACGTGCTAATTTTTTTACGTAAAGAAGATCGGCATCGATAAATCTCTGGAACTACAAAATACAAACTTATTTTTTAGTTTAAAGTCAAACATTTGAACATGGATACTGATTCAAAAATAACAAAATAATAAAATTCACGCGCATAATACTTATAAATAAAGCAGATCAATAAATTTCAGGATTTTATGAATATTATGAAATAGAAATTTTACTTGAAATGTTGGCATCGTATGAAAAGAGTGAAAAAAAGTACTATTTTTCACTGCTTTTGGGTGAAAAAAAGTAATTTTTTATCACTGTTTCTAAAAAGTATAACTTTTCGCACGCGTCTGATATTAAAATTATAGTGTAAAATCGGATTTTTTTCACGCAATTATAAAATAGTTATTTAAGCAACTAGTGCTGAAATTAACACTTTATTAAGCGAGTGGCTTTTATTTCACGAGACCGTAGGTCGAGTGAAATAATGACAAGAGCTTAATAAAGTATTATTTGGCACGTGCTTGCTTACAATATTTTTTATAATAACGTGCAAAAAAGTACTTCTACCAATGAGTGATTTTCATGACATCATTTAGTTTCCATAGCGATATTCAAAATTGCAAAGTAGTAAAAGAAAAGTTGTAAAATAATTTTCTATTTTGAATCAAATGTTACTATAAATTTGCATGTTAAATAAAAGTATTGTTTGGCGTGAAATTTGTGTTCTTACTTTGGTCTTATTTAATTTCCTTTAAAAAATTTTGTAGTACTTGTAGTTTCCATGGAGATATTAGAAAATGCAAAAGTAATGAACCAATAGAAATAAGTGAGTTTGATGACACCATTTAGTTTCAATGGAGATATCATATATCTACCAATCAGATACTCTTATTTACTTTACTGCACTAGTGCCGAAAGTATTACTTTCGGTACTGTCTGTGAAGTAAGCACGTAAAGTGTCATTTTCGCAACGATTTATGAAGGAATATGATATAAAAAAGTGAACTTTTTTGCACGTTGTTATAAAAAAAATATTTTAGTTTTACATAACAAAGCAATATCTTGATTAATTTGTACTTACCGTATAAGCTGCTATTCACACTTTCAAGCAAAAATTATTCAGCTTTCCGCTTCCTTCTTAATTCCATTTTAATAATTTTAGGAGTTTAGGACATTGCACAAAATGCATTCGATGGCTTTAGAGATCAAACGTAAAATGGCTTTAAAACGATTTGTGTACCCATAATTCATTTGTTTAAACAAACCAGATGCTTTGAATGTTTGGTGCAATGTTGTTTTAACGCGAACTGCGATCTCCATAGAGCAGGTGCAACTTTGTTTCAATTATACCATCTGTTCGCTGCTAAATTATCTATGTTTATTACAATAAAAAATCCGACGACATTCAAAGTAGACGATATTTTATAAAATGTTATAAAATCTTCTGAATCTCAACCTTTAACTCCGTTTTAATTTAAAATCAAAATGCATTTTTTTCCTATTTTGCTAATTGCACTCAAAACCCAGTTTTACGCAATATAAATTTTATTTCATTGATTATATTTGATAATTAAAGTTAATTAGGAAATAGTAATTACATTTTGTTGAATTCTTTTTGATTAAAACTACAAAAGAACCATTTGATTTGCTATTAATGCAAGCGAAAGTCTGAAAATTTCCCCCAAACGTGTCACTTAGCACGTTCTTCCACTAAACGATCGTTCCGGAATCGGGCGATTTCGGTTTAAGAAAATGCTAAGGATCCTTAGCACGTTCTTCCATTGAAAAAGTGACGAAAACGCGTGCACCTACCAACTTCGTATGAGAAAAATATATGAAATCGAATGTTTTCTAAAAAATTGAAAGCTGTTATGTTTAAAGCAGGTAATAACATGATCATATTGACACAAAAATCTCAATTTTTTCAAAAATGTCACTTAGCACGTTCTTCCACTCAGCTCTTCAAATGTGGTTTGAAGCTTTAGAGTTAGACAAGATTATATTTTGTATGGAAATAAAATATTGATAAAATATTTCTTATTAAGGTTCATGCATTGGTATATTCATATTTCAGTTTAACTTCTAACTATTTAAATTTGTCTAATTTCGAATATCTATACTCGCCCAAATGTAGACATAATGGACTTCAAATTGGGTTCATTACTCTGACAGTTTCAGAAATATGATAATGTGGTGTCGTGCTCAAGTCCAGTTTGACTACTTGAATGAAATTTAAGCGTCTCCATTTTGCGTCAGAATTCGAATTTGCTTATTCCAGCCGAGCTGAGTCTCAAATGAGAGAATAATTGCCAAGTTAAAACGTTCATTTCGCAGTTAGAGCAGAAAAGCTAGACATTAATTTATGATAAACTTGACCACGCGATAAGGTGTTCTACATATGATACGGAGACTAAACGAGAAATCTTTGGTACCGTTGTATGGATATAATTCAACATTTATTACATTATTAATCAAACTAAGGGGCACGCCCCTCAGCTCGATGTAGCTTGCCAACCAAAGGGAACTGCTTGCGCAGTTGACACTATTTTACCACAAATTTTGATTGGAAGTTGATGCAATAGCGGACAGCTTTTTAGTTAAACCGTAGGTTTTTACAAAAGGCATACGCTTGGATATTTGCACTAATTCCGGTGTTGTGCTAAAAACGTGAAATGGGATTAAATGATTCTATCGCTTGCTCTTGTCAAACCGGCTCATGTATGAAATAATCCATAGAATTAGATCGATTTACTTACAACTCAATTAAACAAGTTGAGTTTCCAATAAAAGTTCATAGTTGTCAGGTATTAAACTTTTATTTTAATATAAAACTGTTTAATAAACAATGTGGTTTTATGGTTTGATTGAATTAACGAAGGTTGTAAAACACACACATTAATGTGTAAAGGTACAGGATAGACTTGTGTTCGTGAAATCGAACTCATAGCTTCTTGCGAAATCCATTGTATGGAATCATATTTTCTGTAATTACTGTTAGTTGCGAGGACTCTTTATAAGTTAGCGGCGTAGTCGAACGTACTGGAACTTTTGATCACAGCAGATTTAACAAGCACTAGTCCCTTTATGTATTATGTACACAGCATGCCGTTATTTCTGAGTTGTACACTGAGTGACACACGCACACACACACAGGACGCCCTGATGGATGTGCAAAAGGTGTCTTCGCACAGAACTTCGCACTTATTCAAAAATGTAAAAAAAAATAATAAATAATAATAATTATTATTTTTTTTTATTTCGAAATGTTATTGAGTAATACACATTAAGCATGATATCAGAGGGGAAACACTAACTTATAGTTTAACTATTTAATTAATTTACTTATTTAGTGAATGAGCAACTCTACTTAAACTTAACTTGGCTTTTAAATGGAAAAGTTGAAATAACTTCGGATTTTTCTTGTAACTTCTTTACGAGTTACTTGAGTTAAGAGTTACTACTTATTCACTTTTGGGGCTTTCTATTTTGTTACTTAAAAAGTTGCAAATTAAAAATTAGGTTTTTCTCCTTCCGGTTACCATATAGCCCAAGACAAACCGAATCAGCGTATTCGCAGACATTTGGAACATACAATATGAGGGAAACTACATATAAAACCGTCACCTGACTGTCAGGTTTTCCAACAACACACATAACTTTTAAAATATAATTATAATTTTTTAAAAATTTAGCTACATTTTAAAATTTAAATTATGGAGGTGTCATTTTCATTTATTTGCAACAGAAATATAATTTTAAGAATTTTAAAGGAATTAATCTTTCAATTATATTTTTATATTTAATCTTATATGTAGTGAAAAAAATCTTACACTTCAACCAATTTCATCTTTTGCAGCAGAGAGTAAGCGACGATTAGATAACCGCTAATCGTAGTTAAGGCAAGTCGAAAGGCATGCAATGTTTTCAGTGGCGCATGGTGAATAAAATGTGGCACATGACGTCAAACGTGACATCAAGATGGTTTTTTTTAACATAAAAAATGTCTTAATGTAGACAAACCATAACGACTGGAAAAGTTGAGCAACAGAGGAACAGTGGAGAAACGTCTGGACTTCCGAACTGTAGCTTCTACCGTAGTTTCTAAACAAGCTTTTTTATTAACAAGATGGATAAGATTACTCCTCGTCAGAAAGAAATCGTGATCGAACAGTGGAAAACAGTGAGAGCTAATCCGAAGAAAAATGGACCCTTGTTGTTTGTCAAGTGAGTAGCATTTAATACCTAAGGGTATGTAGTATGGGTACCTAATGGGTACCTATGTAGTATGGTACCTAAGGGTATCTAGTATGGGCTTTCGCACATGGCCTCGCGATGAATAAAATGACAAAATAAACAAATTTAATTTTTATTTTAATTAGTGGTTCGTAATTTTTATTTTTATTTTTTATTTTAACAGAAATTTCAAAATGTTATGCACAATTAAATAAATATTCCAAATGTACTTCATTGATTTAAAGCGATTCTGATTTTGTAGACGATTGGTAATTTTTCAATACATTGTTTTTAATTTATCTTTTAAGACATCTTAAAATTTAGCTTGTTTAAATGCATCAAAGTGCATGACCTCACGAGTATTCTAATATGTTTTCCAAGAGAACTTAATATGTTTTAAATCACAGTCAAATTTGTAGAAGATTTTACTTGAATGGTTTATAAAAAGTTTCTGTAAATAGTATCCTTAATTTTTACTTGTTATGAACTAATCTATTGAGCATACCAGAGTAAAATGCGTGTACTAATTTTCGAAGATGTAAGAAAGACAATGCTAAGCTTTTAAATTTAATTCTGTTTATTCAACTCGTAGACACTTTTTTAATCAACAAGGCTGTAGATATTAGAGGACGCTTGGCATTTGACATTTCCGGAAAACAACTAACCTATACTAAAGCACAATTACGTCTTACTGGTTCTTCTCACAAAATACTAAAACTCCAAGTTAGTATGCTATCGGGGCGCGGATGGCCTAGTGGGTTGGATCGCAGCTCATTACGCTAACAGTCTGCACGCTGTAACGGGTGTGGGTTCGAATCCCGCCTTCGCTCTGGGTGCACCTTCTCTCTCTTTGTATCAGTAAATAATTCTGTCTGTGTCTGTTTTGCTTAGCCAAGCTTTATAAGCGGCAAAATCGTTAATACTAACCTTGTTTTTTTTATCATGGTTTCCAATAATTTCCCTAAACATAATTATTTTTAAATCACAAATCTTCTCCGATCCTAAATTTGTTAAACCATTGATACTACCATTGATACTGATCATAAAATCATCCCATCTTATCCCATCTTACTGATCATAAAATCGCAAAAATTAGGCAGTCCTAAAATCGCACATCTAAAGCGATCTAAATTAGGAAACAACTACTAAATTTGCAAAATCTTCAAATTGTGGCGATTGTTATAAATAACAAGAAGTTCTTAAAGAACTAAAATAGCCTACTTTCCTATTACTTAAATACTTACTGAAATTTTAATCGAGAAACAACTAGGTTCCTAACTGTAAATATCATCAACAACCGTTTCTACACTAGATTTATACTCATTAGAATAAAAATCGCTAAACACAGCATCCAGCTATAATTTAGACTTCTAAAAGCCAAAATCAACTATTTTCCTTAACATTCTTTCGCAAATTAACTTAATATTATTTATCGTCTGCTCGATTTATTTGTAGTTCGAAGAATAATTAAATATTTATTAATAACAAAAGTAATGAAACTACACCAAAACTGCATTAAACTGCATTGAAAAATAAATGTAAATTAAAACTAAGCATAATTGTAGGCAAAAAGTATGCCTTGTCGCTTTCTTGGTAAACAATTAATAAACAATCAAAGAATCACATTGTGCTACATTTTATGACGTCATTCCAAACTGATTCATGAAAAAATTATTTTGCTTCAAATATTTTTAAATAAATAAAGTTTCTCATGTCATTGTTGATTTGGCAACAGTGATTTAAATGACTCAACATTGAATTTCAATGCTAATTCAATGGGAAACTAGCCGACAGATAGTAGATTTATGTCCGTCCGGACGTACAGACACAGGCGGACAAAAAGTATGAAAGTCGGGTCTCTGAGGTCATAGCTTTCTAACAAAAAAAAGAATTTTTAAGATCCGATTGATCCGATTTTGGAAGGGGGGTACAGACAGACGGACCACATGTCAATGCCTACTTTTTAATTTTTTTAATTCTTTCGAATTAAAAAAAGAAAAGTAGGCTAAAAACTCTCACGACCCCAAAACTTAATAAACTCAGGCGACCGTAATATCCAAAACCCGGGTGTAATAAATTGTGATTTCTTTTAAAAATTTTGGAACTCCAGTTATCCTAAAATTGCGAAACTTGTGCTATAAAATATAGAATTTCTAGTGATTCTAGAAGCACGCAACTCCGGCGATTTTAAAATCACCTAGTTGGGTGATTTTAAGATCGCATGCAGAATACCAGACCATAGTTTAAAGATTTTTTTAATAATTGAAAAAAGAAATGTGTGCCTAGTTTAAATATGTGCCTAGGTAATATGCCTAGTTTTTTAAGTTAGTATCACACTTGTTGTTAAATTTCTGTAACCAATTTCGAACACTGGTTTCAGCAGCTGTATTCTTTTTCCAGGTACCATTTCTGAACTTTCTTCTATTGGTGCTCCAATTGTTGCTCTGTTTTTACGTGACATTGATTCACCATTTGAGGCTCGTTAAAAAAAAATTCAAAGATAAGTCTCTGATTTCATACCTTTGAAACAAAATAGTTTTTTTTTAAAAAATCGGGCGTTTGGAACGGAGCTTGAAATGGGTGCAGAATGTACAGGGTGGCGCAAATAAAAGTGGCCCCGTCATGGAGATAGGAATAAGATAGAATTGTTGCCAAGTCAAAAATCAATGCAAAAACAGGTTTGCTAAGTAAAGCTATTGATCACTTCAATGTTAAGCCCAAACAAACGCTTGACGAATTATTTGCCGAAAACTATGCTATGGTTTGACAGGCTAGTTGGAATGCAATATAAACTGAAGGTATTTGTACACAGCTGTGCACAAAAAAGTCCCCACTAGTGATTATTTCGCCCGTTATTTATCCTAGAGAATCGGACCTTTTTGTTTTTGTTAGTACAAAACATTCTAAATTGATTGCAAGTAATGATATTTGCATAAGATGCCGTCTGTATATAATGCGCTCTAAGATCTGAACTCGCCAATAGTCCATGAGTAGCTCTAATGTGATGCTAATTCAATCCAACCAATGCAAAAAAGTTTCGCTAAGGGAAGCACGCTTGAATAATCTTTTATTTCGACTTGAAGGCTTTCAGATGGCTTCAATCGTTTTTATCGCCAAGCATCTCAATGCATTCCTATCTCTAGGCAGGGGCCAATTTTATTTGCGCTACTCTGTAGATAGACGGGCAGAAAGCTATACAATATCAAAACCTACTGCAAGTTTTTTTATTCTTTACGAACTATAAATTGAATTATTTTTGTTCTTTTGAATCATTCCACTTTATATCTGACGATCTCAAACTTGCAAAACATATGACATCACCAATGAACGACACTGACACAAGGTTATTACAGAATAAGGCAGTCTAATATGTGGTCACAGTCGCTTCCTTAAGTGTCTCTTCGAGGCCATAACAACAGAATTTTCTTGACTTTTTCAATAAGAAAAAGAGAATGTATACGTTGTACATAATTTCGGATATTACGGGAAAAGTGAAACATCGTAAGAGACGTTTATTATAAGTTAAGTTGTATCGCTGCACACTTTAGACCTACACGGGGCTACTATTGTATATGGGCTTCGATATTTTCATTCGCTGTCAACGCCTGGATGGAAGGGTAACTTTTCTGTGACTTCTCTGTCACAACATTGTCCACGACTGACTTAATGTTGATGAACTCTTATCTACGGAGAGTATTATTATTTTTTTTGTTGAAATATTTCTCTGCACAATCCTATTTATGATGGCCATGTCAAAGATTCTTTTCGAGCCCAGGCTCACTGCGATGGATGGATATGAAGAAATACATAACTGAGCCACTCTGACCCCACTATATTATAAAATATGTGTTTGAACGCTAGTTCACACAGGGCCACGCACGTGCTTCGAAAAACGAAGTGTTATGCATTAAAAATTAAAAATCAAAAAATTACATATATATATATATATATATATATATATTATATATTATATATAAATATTATAATAATATTTATATATATATATAACATTATTATATATATATAATAATATAAATAATATATATAATATATATATATAATATGATATTATAGCTATTATAATATTATTATATATAGTATATATATATATATATATAATATTATATTATATATATATAGATATAATATTTATATATATATATATA